>OX637563.1:4536841-4867966 GCA_951800025.1 Oligia strigilis | reverse complement strand
ACAAGGGAATTGGCAGGAAAATGCAACACCACTGACCTGTATGTAGATTCACCATCAATCCTCCACGTCGGCCGGCCGAAGGTTCGAGCCTGGCTGGATCAGGGCGGCGAGAGGTCGCACAGACGCCTTTCACAGCATAAATACGCACTTTTCGTAGTGTTTTAGATAATAGTTCGTAAATGCTTCGCGACAGTTCGCAACCGTAAATTGGTAATTAACAAGGGAGCATGTTATGGAACACTACTCTCGTTGAAGGCAACGCGGCAAGTGAAGAATTTCCTCACACCGTCACCGGAGATGGTGACCAGGACAGCGATAGTCCGGGGTTGCATGTGGGAAAAGGATAGGACACGATAGGATAGTGACGCATTTTGCAAGTCATATTAATTTCTACCCTATAATAAAAATAATAAACTAATACGAAATCCAACATCCCCCCAGCCTTGAAGAAACCCTTCAAAAGAAGGTTAAAAAATTAAGAAAATCGCTATATTTAGCAACTTCAAGGAGTAACTAGAGCGGAGAAATATAATGAAACTTCTAAATTTAACTTAACTAACATAAAATAAGCTAATTTAATACTTATGTGCGTAAAGTACACATAATAGAGATATATGACTATTGAGTCGGAAGAGGGCATAACCGCACTACTGGTCGTTTATAAGTACCGGTTTTAGTTCTTACTTCCGCTACGCGAACAACACCATCCTTACCAGGGTATACATTGGTAACAATTCCTAATAGCCACTGCAAGGGTGGAGCGTTATCTACATTTAACAACACTACAGTACCGACTGTAATCGGATTAGACGGAGTATTCCATTTTTCGCGTTGTTGCAAATTATGTAAATATTCCGACTTGAATCGCTTCCAATACGATTGAACTATCGAATCCATTAAAGAGAAACGAGACAACAGATCTGTTCGTTCGTCGGATAAGTCGGCTGCAGGTAAGCATTCTAGCGGAGTGGTAGACAAAAAATGCGCGGGAGTAAGTGCTAAGGGGCTCTGATGGATCAGAGCTCAAAACATAAAGAGGACGGCTATTTAGCAAATCGAAGCGAAAAACTGTAGCTTCCAGCAGCTTTTCCCAAGTGGAACACTCTGAAGCTAATTTTAAAAGCGGATTATCATTATCTGCGACTCGAGTCACATGCGTAACAGTTTTTTCTTCCGGTAATGAAGACCGGTTGGATAAAAATTGTTGTATAGGCCAGTCTTGTCTAGGCAAGGAAAGCCAGAATGGACACTTAAACCAAAGCTCATGTTGAATGAGCTGCGAAGGCGTGAGCCCACGAGATACGCAATCTGCGGGGTTCTCGATGCCAGCGACATGATATAAATTTTCAGGTGAAATATTTTCCTGAATTTGTGAAATGCGGTTGGCAACATAAGTGTTGAATCTGTGTGGCGAAGCAACAGACCAACAGAGTGCTACTTCAGAATCCGAAAAAGCATAAATATCTTCAATTTGATGTCGTTTAGATAAAGTGTCATAAACGGTTTTAAGAAGTCGTGACATTAAAAGTATTCCGTTTAATTCCAAGCGTGCGAGAGTGATTTTAGGTTTAGCAGATGCGACACGTGATTTGGAGCACACGAGTGAAATAATAGGCGATTGATCGCCATTGACGACGTGTAAATAAATCACACAGCCGTATGCGGATTCGCTCGCATCTGAAAATGCTACTAAGGAAACTGTAGAACGGGTTTCTATACCTAAATGACGTGGAAATGATAAATTAGATATTTGCGGTAATTCTATTAAATATTGTTGCCAAATTTTAACAATGCGAGAAGGGGGTATATCGTCCCAATCGAGATTTAAAAGCCAGAGTTCCTTAATGATTAATTTAGCGAAAAGAATTATAGGGCCGACGAGTCCTAAGACGTCGTACAACCGAGCGGTAGCGGATAAAATGGCGCGTTTAGTACAAGCAGGTGGGGGATTTGATATTTCGAAAATAAAGGTATCCTGAGCGGGTAACCAACGCAAACCTAATATCTTAAATGTATTTCCATCGTCGAAAGAAATGCATTCAGATTGACGGTGCGACTCGGGAATATGTTTGAGCAATTCCTGTGAGTTGGAAGTCCATTTAACTAAGTCAAACCCGCCAGTTTTGAAGATCTGGATCAGATCGGTAGCTGTCTTGACTGCTTCCTCGAGAGAAGAAGCAGATGAAGCTACGTCATCCATATAAATGTCCCTCTCTAACACGGCTGCCGCAGTTGGCCAATTATGCCGTTCATCGCTAGCGAGCTGGCGTAGCGTGCGGAGCGCCAAAAATGGTGAAGACCGAAGCCCAAATGTGACTCGAGTGAACTCAAAAACCTCGAGTGGGTCGGTTTCTGAAAATCTATATAAGATTCGTTGATATTTGCGGTGCGGAGCATTTGTATAAATGCATAAATACATTTGTTTTACATCTGCACAAAAGGCAATGTAATAAACACGAACATTTAAAAGTATATGAAATATATCAGCCTGTAGATTGCAACCCGTATACAGGACATCATTTAGTGATAAGCCTGTATCGGTCTTGGCACTGCCATCCAGCACAGGACGAACTTTGGTTGTCGCCTTGTCGTTGCGCACTACAGGATGGTGCGGTAAATAAAAGCCTGCGGCGACTAATGCCTCAGGTGCGGTGCGGGACAGTATACCTTTTTTTAGGTAATCACGAATAACATCGTCATATTTTAGTTTTAAACTAGGATCCTTAGAAAATTTCTTTTCTAAAAGTAGGAAGCGTTTTTTAGCGGTAGTATAAGAATTGCCTAGATTATTTGGGTCTTCTTTAAAAGGAAGGTCAACTGAATAGCTGCCGTCGGAGTTACGAACAGTGGTTGAAGTATAAATATTTTCACACTGCTGGTCGTCGGGACTTAAAAATGACTGCGAAGGTAATTCCTCGACTGCCCAAAATCTTTCGACAATCTGGTGTAGCGGGTCAGAAGTAAAAGCACACAATGTGCGGGTAGCGGGTTGCGGAGATATAATAGGAGCGTCACCTAAAATCAGGTAACCTAAAGTCGTTTCAAAGGCGGAGGGCATACCGTCATATGGGGGTTTAATTTTATCAGTGAGTAAAATTTCACAATAAAATTTAACACCTAAAAGTATATCTATTGTTCCCGGCTGCGAAAACTCATCATCAGCGAGCGGTAAGTTACGAATAAATTCAATAGACGCTGTATCAACACAGGTGTCCGGCAACTGTGACGTAATCTGTCCTACTACCATCGGCCTTATAGAATATTCGCACTTATTATCAAAGCGAGACGTGAATTTAACAGAAGTAACACCGAGAATTTTTTGTGAGGCTCCTCCAATGCCTTGAACTTGCGAATAGCGGGTTTGATTATAAATAGAAAGCGATAGTCGCTTACAACAAGTTGCGGAAATATAATCACTTTGAGAGCCAGGATCCACTAGACATCTCAAAAAGTGCGTGCGGTTTAAAGAATCAACAAACTTTACTTTTGCGGTCCCTAACAACGTAGTCGTTTGATAACGAGCGGTTCGATCGTACGAAACTGTACACACCGATGCATTATTTGCAATAGTTGTAGGGTCATTAGAAGCGGCGAGTGAATGAGTCATAGCGGACTCTGAATGACTGCTGGCCGGGGTAGGGCGCGGCATGTCATGAGCGGTAGCGGGAATAGGATTAGAGGTATTGGACACCACAGAACCAACGTTGCAATTTGTTTTATCATTTTGTGTTGGATTGAAATGTAATAAGGTGTGGTGTCGCTTTGAACAATGAGAACAAGTATGTTTCGAATTACAAGAAAAAGTCTTGTGTTTTGTACTTAAACAATTGTTGCAGAAATTATTAAGTTTTATACAATTATATCTTTCTCGCGGGGTTAACTTATTAAATGAGGAACAAGAGTATAAATGTTCATGTTGTTTCTCATCACATAAAGCGCATTTATCGCTTACACTTGGACCACACCCTACATCAGTATTAACAAAGGACTTGGACGGTTTAGGGATGCGCTTAGTCTGACGCTGCTGTTTAGACTGAGAATTACTATCTATCGATTTACTAAGATTCATAGAACGAGACAAAACTTTACTTTGCTCCTTTATGAATTCAATTAAATTATGATAAGGAGGTATTTTATCTTTACGATAGGTAATTTCAAATAGTTTAACTGTGTCTGCGTCCAACTTTTGCAGAGCCAAATGCAAGAAAATAAATTCAGTTAAATCATTAAGCTTCAATTGCTTAAGCGCTTGTACTGAAGAATCAAAATTATATATAAATGAGTCTAACCCATCAGAACTAGCAATGGATAGCGGTTTAAACTGTAACAATTGGTTTAAATATGCGGATGCGAGTGAGCGAGGATCGTCATATTTTTGCACGAGTGCCTCCCAAATAATAATATAATTTTCTGCGGTTGGAGCCAACCCTGCGCAAACGCACGACGCCTGCCCAGTTAATTTGCCTACTAAATAAAATACTTTTTCACTATTAGTGAGCGATGCGTTATCGTGTATCATGCTTTTAAATTGTTGATAAAACAATGGCCATTTCTTGACATTACCGTCGAATGACATCAAATCAATGGGCGGAAGGCGAGGATTCGATTTTTGTAATGAAGTTTGAGATTCAGGTTCAGTAAACTCGGTTTTATAATTGAGTAAAACCTGTTTTATAAAACAAAACATTTCTTCAAATGATAACCAGGAATCATATTCGACCTCAGAATCGGGGTTCAACTGTAAATTTAACATATTATAAGAATCTAAAACTTGTTGATAATCATTACGCAATGTATCAATATTTAAAGCACTAGAACAAAACGACTTATAATATTGTCGATCAGTATTTGTTTTCTGTGCAAGTTCGAAAATATTTTCTACGCGTTTGTAAATTACATCACGTTTGACTACGTATAACGATAACTGGTTTTTACTAGTACTGGTAGTGTCGAAGAACTGATCTGCATCACTTCCCTTCCTCTTTGCTTTAGTCATTGTGAACTACTGTAAATATGTACAATAGCGGCGATAAGTAGGCAACACGACTATGTAAACAAAGTAAATAAGCGGTTATTATCATAAAACGACTAACTTTAGTTGCGAGAGTAAAATAAATTATTGCGGGTAAGAGAAAAATATCAAAAGTACTGGTATGCGAACGTGCCCTAACGAAGCGATCCGAAGTTCACCGAACAATTACGAACGAACGAGTTATCTAAAGAACGACCGTATAGGAACCGATTCAAAATGGCGGAATACCAAAATGGAATGAATTTGGAAAGAAATAACTTTTACGTTGTGTTGTACTATGCGATGCGGGTGCGGAAATATAAAGAAATAGATGTCAGTGCGGGAAAATACAAAGAATAAACGACAATCTATTTATTAATTACGTAGTACAGTGACCGTTTAGTTATAACTGACCATGCGGTTTGAATTAAGAATGCGACCTAAACGACCATAAATGCGGTTCGAAGTGACCAAAAATAAATGATGGCGCCTAACACCAATTACTTGGGCGGAAATATAAAGAAATTGTTTGCGTTTATCCCAGACGCTGGGAGCTGGATCAATTAAAATAGTGGACTGTATATTGCGGGGGTGAAAAGTACGTGGGTAGGTCTGACCTTGCAAAACACGACACGAATTAGGACGACGAAAATTGTACATGGAACAAGGGAATTGGCAGGAAAATGCAACACCACTGACCTGTATGTAGATTCACCATCAATCCTCCACGTCGGCCGGCCGAAGGTTCGAGCCTGGCTGGATCAGGGCGGCGAGAGGTCGCACAGACGCCTTTCACAGCATAAATACGCACTTTTCGTAGTGTTTTAGATAATAGTTCGTAAATGCTTCGCGACAGTTCGCAACCGTAAATTGGTAATTAACAAGGGAGCATGTTATGGAACACTACTCTCGTTGAAGGCAACGCGGCAAGTGAAGAATTTCCTCACACCGTCACCGGAGATGGTGACCAGGACAGCGATAGTCCGGGGTTGCATGTGGGAAAAGGATAGGACACGATAGGATAGTGACGCATTTTGCAAGTCATATTAATTTCTACCCTATAATAAAAATAATAAACTAATACGAAATCCAACATATGGTGTCTTGTTCATCATCATCATTTCAGCCGAAAGACGTCCACTGCTGGACATAGGCCTCCCCCAAGCACCTCCACTTCGACCGGTTATGTGCTTCTCGCATTCAACGGGTTCCTGCGGCCTTCACAAGGTCGTCGGACCACCTTGTGGGAGGCCTTCCAACGAACGCTACGTCTTCCGGTACGCGGTCGCCACTCCAGAACCTTTCGGCCCCATCGGCCATCTGTTCTGCGAGCAATGTGCCCTGCCCACTGCCCACTTATGTTCGTGTCTTGTTAACGGCAAGGAATTGAAATGTCAACCGTACGGATGACATGTATTTTGACAGCTCAAACCACGCCATTGTGTCATAGAAAATACGTTAATAGCAGATATCGTGATTAACTAAGGAATTAACGTGGTTTCGAAGTAAGGAATCGTTAAGTGGTCATAGTGAATTAGAGCCCTGAAAAGGTATGCGTTCCGGTAATGTTTTTGTTCCCGAATTAGCACGAACGTCGCACCACAGAGTAACCCACAGAGGAAATTATTCTAAGTTTGTTACTACCGCGTTTTGTAGTGCACCTATCATTGTGTGTTTGAATGAAGTTTTCTCTCTGTAGGGTTACCTACTCCGGCCGCAGACCGTCATTTTTCAATCAAATTTTTTGAAAAGTTTTTTTTGGATTGCATAGAGTTGTTAATCTATAATTTTGTAAACATGGTCATACAAAATAGGCAAGTACTTCCCTGGTTACAACAGCTCTATCTAGATCTAAGATCTCAATATTGCACGGCTGTATGCGGTTGAAATCAGTGCTCTGAGTGGAATACCTCGTATTTCTAAATATTGACGAGAATTCCGAAGCACATACTTTTCAACAAACAATCTTAAACAAATACCGTTACCATACCGTTGCGAGTGCACGTATACGTCGCCAGTTGTATGGAGCCAACCTTCTGTACCCTATCTCATTTGTGGCGACTGAGGGCTGGAACGGATCTCGGCTCAGATATGGGAATGAATGAAGCATTGTTAATAACTGTGATAATGTTAAAGCGCTGTTTATTTTATTTACGCTCATTCATGTTAAAAAGCTATAGCAGAAAAGACCTGGACTATCCTTTTATGAATCAGCCAAAGTGGCCTTTTTAGGCCTGGACCGATATACATATTATTATAGAAAACGAGGGTCTTACCAACTTGAAAACCTGCTAGTAAAGCGGAAATACAATGTTTTATAATAGAGTGAGTTTGTGTTAACAGTCATATAAAAATGTTGGTAACATTTTTCAAACGTGATTATCAAAACTGCATTTAAAATTGGTTTTCAAAATTAAGAACGGAGAGACATGGAAAACCTACCTACTAAATGCAACCACAGACGATGCCAACACCAATTTATACAAATGCAAGAGTAAATTATGATTCTGAACGGATGCCAAAGGTCACTAACAGATTACTCCGAAATTGAATGTATGAAATTGAACGATGCATTTTATTTATTTGCCAATAAAACCCTCATTCATCTGCCTCAATATTTAAATTAAAAGATTTATATGAAATATATATTCATCAACCTGTAATCCGTTTCTTTTTTATGTCAAAAGCCATTTTTAACCCCCGACGCACGCAAAAACGACGGGGTGTTATAAGCTTGACGTGTCTGTGTGTGTGTGTGTGTGTGTCGGCATTGTAGCTCCCGAACGGATGAACCGATTTTGATTTTGTTTTTTTGTTTGACAGGTGAATTTTTCGGGAGTGTTCTTAGCTATGTTTGATGAACATCGGTCCAAGATGGTCGCTGCCACAAAATCGCGGATTACATATGTATTTTTTCACAACTCCCTGAATAGGATGGGTATCAAATGAAAGGGCTTGACTAGTAGAATACTATACACTATTACAAATTTCAAATCCAAGATGGCCGCCACCACAAAACGGAGAATTACATATTTTTTTTCACAACTCCTTTATTTTAATCCGGACTTAACGGATCTCCGGATGTGTGCAGCTCTAAAATTCAGTTTTGACACTCGTTAAAAATCAAGCCGATTTCGTTTCATGCATCGCTTAATTCTGATATAAAATGGATAGATTTTCACGTGGATTTGGATGCAATACTGAACTGATCCGTTTATAGAAAGTTAAGGTGCCACTAGTCGATTTTTTTTCCATACAAATTTCGGGAGAGTATTACTCCACTGTTTGACATTGTGCATCCAAAGTTAAAGATGATATCGTTTTGTCTTATTATTAATTTTGTCTGTACGGAAATAGAATAGTAAAATAAAAAGCCATTAAAAAGTTATGAGCCAACAAAGATTCGTTTTTCTTGCTATTTTTAACGTAACTTTGGGTGTAAATAAGTAACAAAAGAACTATAAAATTTAAAAAAAAAACTATTATATTTATATTATATTAAACTATTAAATTAAACAAAGTTGGTACCGACATAGCTCAGTTATCGAAGTGTTCAATAAACTTTATTTGTAATTGATTTATGCAGTGGATTTTTCATATAATAACTCGATCTTCCGAAGCACTTTTCGATTTTTTTTACGCGCCTATCAGTTCGTAACGGTGTTTCTGTGCGTGAGAACTAGACGTTGTGCGTGTAGACTAGCGTCTAACTGCTCATCACTGATACTATCTCTGTCGGACACGAAGCCAGGTGAGACAGCGTGCCTTTTGGCCATGACCACCAGTGAGTTCGAGCTCGCGACTAGTTCCACCATAGGTAATCAAATCTTGCGACCATTTATTACTGCTGTCGTTTGTATCAACCAATCAGAACATATCATTATACTTCTGCCCTTATTCCAATTTACTTGGGGTAGCCGCAACATTTTTTTTCCATACTTCCGTAAGTATATTTTAGCTTGCCGCGGTTGGTCTGTGGATGGGTGACCATCTTTACATACCGAGACCCTCCGTGCCTCGGAAAACACGTTAAGCCGTGGGTTACTGACTACCCGTAACGACTGTCAAAGATCCACGAATGACAGCCGGGACCAACGTGTAAAGATGGTCACCCATCCACAGACTAACCGCGACAAGAGTAACTTAACCTCATCGATCGACCTGTGCGGCTGTTATTATTTAGCCACGGGCCACTCTCTGCTACTGAGAAATTCCAGATGGAAAAACCCAACCACACATTGCCCGACCGCGACCCGGGAATGGAACCAAGGAACTCATCCATACTAATATTATAAATGCGAACTCTGTCTGTCTGTCTGTATGTTACCTTTTCACGCCAAAGCCACTGAACGGATTTCGATAAAATTTGACTTACTAAGACTTAGTAAGTCATAAGTCTACTATTCACTTGTTGTTCTCATGCTCAGTAGTAGGTAGTGCTTGCTACTAGACTAGACCATCGAAACACCCCTTCATTCTCTTTTCCATTAAAATTCAAACATGCAGAAACAAACAATCTCATCAGAATTCGAATACTGATAGCTGTTTCCACTTATCAGTTTGACGGATCAGAAGTTGATTGTGCGTTGTTGCGTTCACTTTAATTAACTTTAGCGCGATGATCGTTTGATAGCTGTCTGTTCCTGTTTGTGTTGAGTGTAGATAGAGTACTGTTATCATGAAAGCTTGAACCATTCCAGTGATTGTGATTACAGACAGGATAAGAGAGGATCACAGAAGCTCTGAGAACGTAGACCGTTGATTGATTTAAGTAGATACTTAACTAATAAACTTGACTATATTTTGTATAGTCTGGTCCCACAGACAAAATATATAAACGGTTTTTTTTTTGGGTATCGTTTTATGTATAGGTACAGAATTACAGAGAGATAAAAAACTAAGCAATTTATGTATCATAATATCATGCTTGCCTAGTGTAAAGTTTATGCAAACTACTTAGTTCAGCTAATTTGAATTCCAAGTATAGTTTTAGGATAATACAATTTGAATAGTAATCATAATTCGCGCTTCCTCGTGATATCAGGACGGCTACCAGTCGGTATGCATTTAAGTGGAAATAGTTGAGTTATTTTCTAAATAAATAGCGTAGAATCATCTCAACACTGCTCTCCCTTGTATTTAAATAATAGTAAATATGAATGTATGTGTATTACAAGTTATTAACCTAACCCCCTTACTAATAAACGTGTTATATCAGATGATTAGTTACACACCGATTTCTCTCTTTCAACCGTCAGTAATTGGACTTTCAAAAGAAGAAGACAAAGCGTTGTGTAACTATACAGATGCTATACAACGTTTATTAGTAAGAGGTATGTATGTACCTACTTGTGTACCTATTTTATTTTTAACTAAAATAATATGGTATATATTTTTTATCATTGTTCCTCTCAACCAAAGCACCTGCCATCTTCACCACCCTTGGTTGATAATGAATGACTTAGGTATTAAGTCCACCTTTATGTATATGCCAAAACTTTATATAAATAAATAAAATTCCATATAATAAAGAAAAGTACAACATAAAAATTATAAAATAGTATTAAACAATTTGATTAAATTGTCTAAGGCTTACATGCACCACAAATCACTAAACACGTTTAGAGTAAATTTCTGTCACTTTGCTGAGTAATGAATTTCGTCCACAGATATAATTTTAAGTGTTATGGTCAAATATTGGTCAATGGGATTGAGAGATTTACTGCTCGGAGATTTGATCAAGCTTTTAACGACGACCGTATGAAATGTGCCACAAAGTCATCGTATAGACAAAACAAAAATCAAAAATGTTTTATTTCATAATTACCCGTTGTAGGGGATTTTTGGGGTGAAGGGGGGCTTCAGACCTGAATAAATCGTACACAGTTGGTGGCGTCTCCTATTAAGCATATAAATGCCTGTGCCAGGAGGCGCCGCTCTTTTATATCTTGCAATTAGTGTAACATGTAACGAAACAAAGGTTTTATGAATTAATTATACTTGTTTATGATTATTAGTCTATTGGTAAATGTGTGTGTAAATTTAAGCGGGGGTGGGTGTGTATGTGTGCGTGCGTGTGTATAGACACCTCAAACTCCGCTCAATCACAGTTGTGAGAAGGTAGCCAACTGTTTGATCAGCTGATGTTTATTTGGCCGTTAACTGGAACATGTATTGTAACGAAGCAAAGGTTTATGAATTCATTATTCTTGTTTATTATTATTAGTCTGTTGGTAAATGTGTGTGTAAATTTAAGCGTGCGTTCGTGTGTGTAGACACCACATAGTCCGCTCAATCACAGTTGTGAGAAGATAGCCAACTGTTTGATCAGCTGATGTTTATTTGGCCGTTAATTGGTGCGGGCGCTAAACTAATAAAGTGGGTCCCTTTGGAACGGACACTGAATGGCTTTTAAAGCGAAAATGTGGCTTTAATTGCCATTTCAATGTAAGGTTAGATTGAACCGTGGTTGTAATCCTGGATAATTTATTCGTAATTTAATCAGTAAAATCCAATTCAGTCTCAGTCTCAATCTCTCTCTATTCAGTAGCATCAAAATCAAAAGGAGTTTATTCAAAGGCTGTGAGTCAGCACTTTTCGAACGTGAAAATGACACAAGACGGTCCCCCGAAACGCCCGCCCTTCACCACTTGCTAATGCTTTCGCTGTGAAGAAGAAGTAGCGCAACAACTTTCCCAGCAGCACAGCTGTCTCTTCAGTTAGAAAAACTTGATTGCATACAATACTAGGTTGAAAAGTAATTAACATTACGAGACACAGGAAATTAAATTAATTTTTTTGCCATTGTCATCTAGTCACGCCATTACAACAGAAATCATCGCTAGAAAGTTCGAAAAAAACAAAGTTTCATCTAAGATGTGCCAAAGATATTGCACAGGAGAAGTGCCGAACGTTCCAGTGACGATCCCGCCTCCTCATTTGCTGAAGATGCTTACTGTTTTGTCGCTCTGTGGTTGACAGTCGTTATGGGTCGTCAGAAGCCAGAAAGTCAGAGAACGTCTTACCAAAAAGTATCTTGTTATTGTTTAAAGTCAAAGTCAAATCGTTTATTTTATTTCAAATAGGCACATTAAAGGCACTCAAAAATTCAACTAAATAGAATTGATTCTAGTCGCCCAGTCGTCGTAACCGAGTAGGTTGGTTGTGGAAGTCAAATAGGCAGTCGCTCCATGTAAAATACTGGAATTACACTAGAAGACGACGAGGTAAAAGCTATGCAG
Source organism: Oligia strigilis (assembly GCA_951800025.1). NCBI lineage: Eukaryota > Metazoa > Arthropoda > Insecta > Lepidoptera > Noctuidae > Oligia > Oligia strigilis. The sequence goes on along the minus strand of OX637563.1, from coordinate 4,855,714 downwards.
ATGCAGGTTGAAGGCCAACATAATTATTCATGTAAGGGAGACGCCCACGAGCAACTTAGTTGTCCTGCAACTTTTTGACTCTGTCGCTGTTTACTCGCCGACATTTGGATAATGCGCACACGGGAGCGAAGTTTTAGCTGGCTGACAACTTTCTTGTCGCCGTGCGCGTACTTGCATTGCTACCAATAGACGGGCGACAGTTGCGTCGCCGGCTGTCTCCAAACCCACGGGCAAAAAAGTATCCCAGCTGTCGCGTCGCTACATGCGCGCACTTTCATACATACCCGTAGACTTGATCTGAGAGACAAATTAGTTGTGGGGACAAAAGTTGCTCATTCCCTAACAACAGTTGAAGGATATCCAAAAGAACTTCCAGACGAAACAAATGACGGTACCTAGCTATTACAACCAAAATACCACTTAGTCTGCCGCATGAAAACTCCTTTTAACATCAAGTTTTGCAATATTGTTCCCATACCTCTATTCCAACATAGAGTATAGAACTTCCTTAAAGTTATAACGAGGAAACAGTGACAGTATTCAAAGAGAAAATGCAAATTGTGTCAATGTTGTCGACACGGCAACAGAAGTTTTGGAGAGTTGTGTAGAACAGTTCTGTCGAAGTGTTCCGGAGTACAGTTTGAATAATGATACAATGTACCACTGTAGAAGGCAAATGGATATGGAAAAGTTATGGAGTACTAACAGCGCCCCGCGGTTTCACCCGCATAAGTGTCGATCCCGTTTCAAAGACACGTGGCGCCATCTATTATCATAATAGCGTTATTGTTGTTTTCCTCGGGAACAAAATTTTTATTCGGGATGAAAGGTACCCTATGTCCGTTTCTGTACACCTGACAACGTATATGCAAAATTTTAGGATGATCGGTTCAGTGGTTTAGGCGCTCTTTAGGCGTGAAAAGGTAACAACCAAACTTACTTTCGCATTTATAATATTAGTTAGGATATTGTGTACATAACTATAATGTAACTAAATAATAACAGCTGCACAGGTCGATCGATCAGGATAAGCTACGCTTGCCGCGGTTGGTCTGTGGATGGGTGGCCATCTTTACATACCGAGACCCCTCCGTGCCTCTGAAAGCACGTTAAGTCAGAAGCCCGAAAGTGTAACAACCAATCTTACCAAGGGGTATCGTATTACCCAGTAACTGGGTTGTGGAGGTCAGATAGGCCGTCGCTCCATGTAAAATACTGGTATGCATCCGGTTAGACTGGAAGCCGACCCCAACATACTTGGGAAAAGGCTAGGCAGATGATGAACTATAATGTTAATGTAACCGTCGCAGATGGATTGTCAAATCCGCTGTTTTACATAACCTCTACTTATCTGTTTTACCAAACAGCTCCGTTATGCAAAACAACTGAACAACGTTCAGCTGAATTGTCATTGCGTTACGCTTAACAAAATTGCTACCAACATTTAGACGTAAGTAATGCAAATTGGCTTATCTGCAGTCATAATACGAGTACATTCGTTCGTCGACAAAGTAGCTATCCATTATAACCATTACATTTGTTTTCTTTTTTTTCTTCCTCTTGGCGTGTCGCTGCCAAATATTATTTGAAAGAAGTTAAATATTTCGTTTGACCCGTACTCAGCACTGTTTAATTGCAACAGTTAATCCGAAAAACGGCGATAATCAAATTAGTGATAGCGCAAAAAGTGGAGCCAATCAAATCGTTGTTTTTGCATATCTAACTCTTAGGTATTCGTGACCGTTTACGCCGTACGGCATTTCATACAAACTTTCAAGCCCTTATTTGTCGAAATGAATGAACCGATTTTAATGAAACTTCATACGCACAAGCAGGATACAAAGATCTAAAAAGTTAGTAGAGAACATTTTCCAAATGTCTTATTTAAGAAAAGATAACTGGGAATCTCTGTTTCTATGGAAAATTTAAAATCTAATTTGGCTCTAACATTATTTTTTGAAAATGTTCTCTACTAACTTTTTATACCTTTGTATCCTGCCTATGCGTATGAAGTTTCATTAAAATCGGTTCATTCATTTCGGTCTGAAAACAAATTGGATTTAATAGCTTATTTTTTTTATCGCGCGGAATTACTTAGCCATTTCGGAGATTAGCGGAACAAACAGACAGAAAGACACAAAAAATATATGTATGTATGTATACATAAAAGTAGGTACAGAATATATGTTTAAAAAAACTGTTATTTTGACATTACAAACAGACACTTCAATTTTATTTATCAAAAAAAAAATGATTGACGTGTAAAAGTGTTTTTACAAACCTACATAAAGAAAATAAATCATTTATCATTTATTTATTTTTATAGATAGTGGACGTAAACTTACCCAAAATTGCCACAATATTCAAATACGGCAAACGAAATTGTTGAATGAATTTCCTTAAGGATGATTTTCACCAAACGGCTCTCATAGCATCGGATCGGAACGGATTTCACAATCTTTAAATCACATTGAATCGTGTACACAGTATTTAGTCTTTTTTTTTTTTTTTTAATTATTTATTTCAACAAAAGTTACATATATGTATTTCACAAATCTTCTGCCAAACTGCAGGACAGTTTGTCGGCAGTGTTCTCGTGGACACATTAACATTGTAATTCTACAGCCCTATTCCTATTCTACTTGCCCGCCATCCCATCACGCGCGGCGAATGCACGTGCCCCTAGCGTCCCGACCACCGCCACAGTCCCCCCCCCGGTGGGAGACGAGCTACCCAGCGCGGGTGAGACACTACAGCGGCCATAGACTAAAGTATAGCGGCCGCCCGACCGCCAGCAGCACGTCGCGCGCGCATGCTAGCATAGCCGACCCATTCTTGCATAATATAGTACATAATAACTAGTACTATAGTACATAATAACTAGTACACTTCACACGACTATATTACCAAGCCAAGACACGCGATCGTAGCCAAAAGCATGCTGCGACGCGCGATCGGCTCCGTTCGCCTGTCGTCGTATCCAATCGAATCCTTTCGGTTGTCGACCAAATTTTTATTTTCCTCTTCTGTGTTTTATTATTATTTTCTTCTTCTTCTAATGCAATAGCCAACAATACTACGTCAATATCAACCATTTAAAACAATTAGAACACGTCAACACGGTGAAATGAAACTATTTGGCTAGGCGCAGAACCGGATACCTGCGGTCGCAAGTGACGGTACGGAGCCGCTCGTATGCGTCGACATGTTGCCAGATACGATCGACTGTCGCCGCATCCGTTCGTATCCTTTCCGATCCGATGCGATACGAGCCGTTTGGTGGAAATCATCCTATAAGCAAACAGGAAGAGTCTGCCCACTTTCATCTTTTTCACCTGCCTTAATTGTGAGGCGTAAACCAAAGAATTTACGTGCCCCAAAGCATTTCCTTTTAAAGATATACGGCTATCAGTTAATCTCCATATCCCGTTACCCTGTATCAGTTTGAGAATAAATAAGGAGAATCTCTGAACAGATGCATCCATAGGGAGTGGGTTGTGTGTGCGTGAGAGCCAATTTTTGTGTACGTTTCGCTTCAGGGACTAGATTTATAGGCGAGCGAGAGACGTCGAATTGTTAGGTGAGGTTTATTGATAGCGGGTAGTGGAAAGGATGTTTTGCAGGTCGCTAATTTTATTTGCTATTGACGCCTATTCCCTTGTTCACAAACTAAACCAAATTTAAGTTCAGTGCATCTTTTTCTTACATTAAGAAAAGGACAGATAATAAATATTAGTTTAGTCCTGTCAAATTAGACAGCGCCTAACGTAAATTGACGTATTATTAGTAGCCATGTTTTTAATCACGTCTAAACCTGCTATGGAGTATCTTAATTTGACAGGACGTTTTTTTAACATGGTGAAACAATACTACAACAGAGAAAGTTATAGTAAAGACCAACATTTAAAGTCACCCCCGCTATCACAATCACCTTACCCGAATCACACGTAGGACGTAAACGACACCGCAGCTGACTGTTGTTGTATAATTTACGACGTCAATTCCCGAACTCACACGCACCGTGCGTGCGATTTCTCTCGGTTTTACGTTCACTTGGTTTATGTGCCGTCATGCGGGATTAAAATGTCGCGGAGTTATGTTGGGGTGTTTATCTAAAGCTGCTTTTTCACTTAGCGTTCTGAACAGGTTTGAGCGAGCAAGCGTTTGTTCGCGCGGTAAATGAAAATACCCATTTGAGCAAGCATGATGATCGGTTGGACTCGGCGAACGATTGTTCGCTCGCTCATTCATTCAATGAAAATGACGTCACCGGCGAGCGAGCAGTTGCTCAGTAGTTGTCCCATTCTATGCGAACATGAAGTAGAATCAAGAAAAAACTTTGCAACTAATTGATTTTTTTTTTTTTTAAAACGTTGCCCCACACTAGGAATTTCTCCTGTATTGTGGGTGCGTTTACAAACATTTAAAATCACATACACAAACAGCCAGACCCGGAACAACTACTTGTAGGTCATACAAATATTTGTTCCGTGCGGGAATCGAACCCGCGACACGCAGCGCAGCAGTCAATCGCTTAACCACTGCGCCAACCGTAACCCCACTAGCTTATGAATAAAAATAGCGCGAGGTATGTCGATAAAAACTATCCTATATCCTTCCCTAGGAGGCAATCTATCTCTTTGCCAAATTTTTTCAACATCCGTTTAGTGGTTTAGGCGTGAAAAGGTAACATACAGACACAGGCAGAGTTACTTTCGATTTATAATATTAGTAGGTATGGATCCATGCTTGGGACCCGCAAATTAAGGATCAAAAAACTAGCGCAATTAAAAACGATGCTTTAAAATACATAGCCGACATTAGTCATAAAGAAGCGTGAAAGATCTAAATCGCAGTCGCAGCGTTTAGGTGCAGTAGCAGAAGAAAGAGTAACAGTGTAATGGCGTAACACGGGTTTCATTTTATTTATTTATTTTAGTACATGGAAGACTTACAGCTAATAAAAACAAACACAAAAGGAAACCATACTCACCCGAAAGCCAATTACAAATCCTCACGTACAGACTTATAGTAAAATTTATGGTGTGAGCACAATAACAAAGAACACATCGCCTAAATTAAAGTAAGAAGCAATATAAATACTTATTTTACAAATTATATGCCTAAAATAATAGAGAAAATAATAAAGTAACAAAAACAAGTAATATAACTTACCGCTACGTATTTGAAAAATCTGAGGCAGACAGTTGACCGTAGACAGAGTAATCTATAGACACATGGTATCCGTGTCACCGAAAGGGACAAAAAAATCCGGCAATCTTCATCATACTATCATTTTTACAGCTTATTACACTGCACCTTACGATTTTCACAGTTGCGCAAATATACTATTATTGAATTATGCACGAAAAAGATCTTATTTTCCGTTTAATCGCGTTGTATTATTTTATTATTCCTTCCTAAACGTCAAACTTGTTGTGCACATTAATGTGCTTAGCCGCCACGCAGTAAGGGACAGAAATATTCTTACTCTATCTCTTTTCTTTGCTAGTGACGTTAATATATTTCTCTTTTTCTTGTGCGAATGAAAAAGAAAATATGCAGCAGTCATAGTATAGTTTACTCTGTCCACGCAGTTGACAGTTAAACAATATTCATTGCGTTATCTACATTGTTGAACTGCAAATGTTTGCTCAAAACAAAATGTTCGCGCGGCAGGGTAGTGAATACACGGCTTTAAGAAGACCTATGGCTTGGATTTCATGGTCGTCAGTTGTTCCAAGACTGAACGGGTGTGTACTATGAATGCTTAATTTTAGAGGTTTGTTTTCGATTTCCTTTTGTTTTCTTTTATTTAAGAGTTTTTCTTGTGCCAATACCTAAGCACATTTTTCTTTCTAGGTGTGGAAATTAAACAGTGTCGGTACTTGGGGGCATTTACAGACGATTTTCAGCAACTTAAAAAATTTTGCACCTTGCGTTCTAAAATAGAGATAATTAGTTGAATTACACATGATGAGGACACCGGTATGGCCTAGAACCAAAAATTCGACGACATAATAATATGACATCTACCAACCCGTACTGGGCCCGCGTGGTTGATTACGGCCCACTCCCTCTCACAGAGAGGAGGCCTGTGTTCCAGTAATGAGAACAATAAAGGCTGTGTTAATCTATCTATACATATAATAAATCTGTAGACGAGGCGTTTCTGTACATTGAGAATATTAAAAAAAAAATAGTTGGGGTGTTATAGGATAACCAACAGATGCCATTTCATCAATTTTTAGAATTTTTGTCTGTTTGTCTGTTTGTCGGTTTGTCGGTTTGTCTGTTTGTCTGTTTGGATGTGACAAAATTTGATTTGAACACGTTCAACGTAAAAAGTACCAAACCAATATGGTAAATTTTTATACTCAAATATAGTGTAGAACTCGGAGTAGTAGTTAGTTTTGGTTTCATCGCAATCGCTTCACTGTATCAGAAGATATAATCAATTTAATGTATTCTACAACAACTTTCATTACGTAAGTTGGATACACGTAATGACATCTATTGGCGCTTTATAGTACTAACGAAAACATAATTATTGTGTTTATAACAATATTATGTGAATAATCACGTCATGCAGGCTTACCTATAAGATGACTATCACAGTCACTTCTGCCTGTGTTATTTGAAAAAGTAATGATTACATAATATAATGTTAATCGCTTTCGATTGTTGGTTGATTAGTGGCGCTAAAAGAATTTCAAATAAAAAGTGAGGATAATGTAAGATAATATTATGTGATGTGGTGTTCTGAGTGATAAAGATTGCAATGATAAATGAATTTATTTTTGTAAGTAGGTTTGTACAAACACTTTTACACGTCAATCATGTTTTTATTTTTTAAACTAGATGAAGTCGTCGTTTCCTATCTGACTTAGAAGAAAGGCCGAAACAAACACACACACGGGCAGAGCTCTTTCGAGGGGCAAGCAACCTTTCTAACATTGTTAACAGAGAAGCATTTTCTTAGTGACATAAGGTTTTAAGATCATAATTATCATACTTTCATAGTTTTTTTGCCTTTTTTCTCGATTTTTTTTAAATTTCTTTACCATGATAACGCTTCAACGCACACCTCAAGACGGGCTGTTGATTTATTGAGTATAGGTTCGGCAGGTGCACACCCTTTTTTTTGTTTCCGGGGTGGAAAATCTTCATGGATGTCCGCCGCCCTGGGACGGGCGGCGAGGTCTGTCAGGCTCTTACTGACTAAAAATCAACCCAGTGTTCCGTCTCACACCTACGTCGGGGGTTGCGGGACCCTACGATCCTTCCGCAACCCCCGACTGGTGACGTCAAAGAGGGGCGCGCGTGGAACACTACGCGCCGCCAGCTCAAGTCCTGATGTGTTGGCGGTGACAGACGTCCCCGAATTCGTCGCCCCTGGACCCGTTTAGGGGGGCCGGAAGAGGGCGTTGTACGCCCTCCGCCGACGCCCGATGCGCCTACTGCGGGCCGGGTGAGTGGATGAGATCTCCCTCTCCCTTTCCACAGCCTCCTTCTGCGAGACGACCGTTTCGCAGAAGGAAACCACCGCGTCCCAGGACTCTTCGCTGCCGTCGACTCGACTACGGCCGGCAGCGATACGTCAAGGTGCACACCCAATACAAGTAGCACTGCCATGTCGTAAAAAGGTATTGTAAATTATGTTTTCGAGACAATAACTAAATTTTTAGCCATTGTCTTGGTTAAAACCATATCGATCATTTTTTTTTTCGGATGGGAAATCATCAAATGACCCCTCCCGCTCTGGGTGGAGCGGAAGGGAGTGTCAGACTCTTACTGACTAAAACCCAGCTACCCATTACTCTCCGCCTGCAGGCCCGCGCCTACGGTGGCCGGGAGTCGTCACGCGGCTCCCGACGCCCGGAGCGTCTCCCACGGTGGCTGGGACGGGAGGCTCTCTCCATGAGCCATCCCGCCACCTCCTTTGCTAGCATGACTGCTTCGCAGAAGGAGGTGACTGCCTCCCACTCCCTCTCGCCCTGGACCATGGCTTGCACCAGGGCCGGACGCGAGAGGTCGCCGCCGCTGCCAATCGCCTCTACGAGGACACGGCGGTGCTCCGCACAAGCGGGGCAGACCTCCACCGTGTGCTCCACCGTGTCCTCTGAGCGATCCTAGCAATGGTGACACCCGGGCGTTTCCTCCCGCCTGATGATGTGCAGGAACCTCCCGAAACTTCCGTGTCCGGTGAGGACCTGCGTCAGGCGGTAGGTGAGGGCGCCGTGGCGCCTCTCTAGCCACTCCTTAAAGAGGGGTCTTATCGCCGCTATCGCGGCGTACCCTGCGCTGGGTAGCGACAGTCGCTCTTTCCATGCCGCCATGAGATCGCGCCGGAGATCTGTCCGCTCCGCACCGATTTGCCGCGGAAGCGGATCTTCCCCCCGGCGTAGTGCCTCCGCGCGCCACTCATACAGGCGCGCGAGGACTATCGCCTCCAGATCCCATGGCGGCCCCGACACGTTCCAGTTTGGGGGCCAAACGTCGAAAATGCACCATATCGACCCTCAAGGTATCTTAAGGTAAATGGACATAATATGGCTATTTGGTCAGACAATCAGCCTCGAGCAGGCGCTTTCATTTTTATTTATCCTCAAAAATCAAAGTGACACTTCGTCGCATTGTCATTATGAACCCTGAAGACGCAGTGACTGCTGTGCAGTCGAAAGGGCTATGGTTGAGAACCCCAGGCAAGGAAAGCGTTACCAGACAAGATCGGAAGATTTTTCCTTTTACACCTTTCCTAAGCGACACATTATTGTGTTCCGACATCCACGCGAACGAAGTCGCGGGCACAGCTAGTAATATAATAATATGTTTATGCTATAAGTACAAAATATTTGTGAAGACGTGTATATACGCCCAGGCATATATTTATTTATTACCTATATAAATATTTATTAACTGCCCCGTTGGTCTCGTGGTTGCAAGCGCGACTGCTGAGCGTCCTGGGTACGATTCCCAGGTCGAGCAAAAGGTGTTACTGGGTTTTCCATTATAAATTTCTTAGTAACAGCCGGGAGTTTGGAAGTTGGCGGGTTAATATCTCCTGCGTACCTGGCTAATCTCCGTTGAGATTGGTCACCGTGACCGAAATCGGTCGGGAGGCTATTATTATTTATTTATTGCATACTTTAAGCGCACAAATGTACACTGAGGGACTTAATGCCATAAGACATATGCTATACCATAAAAACATTGGTTGAAGTAGGTACAATAAGAAACTGGCGGAAGGGCGATAAATTTCAGCCAAAACAAATTGCTTACCCATAAAAGCTCATTCTTCAAAGGTCAAAGAACGCAGCATTTTTCCCACCTTAAATTAACAAGAAAAGAAAACGATTCTCTGTAATCTTTCCACATTCCTCATTGCCGCGCCAAGAGAACGCAATCTGAAGCAATTTCCTCTGATATTGCCCAACCTTTTCCTTACAGGCATATCGTTATCCCAGCAATATGACGGGGGACCGCAATTTATAAAGGGATTTGGTGATCGGGATATGACGTAGGAGCTCTTCAGAGGTCACACACATATGACATGACATATGTCAGGTCAGATGGGAGTTTTTAGATCGTCGTAAAGAAGAGGGCTAATGAGGCAAAAGGTTGAAGATCCAAGATTTGCTGGAGGTTTCATTTTCTTGCTGTAAAGGGTACAAATTTGATTCTTTTTTTGTGATATTGTTAGCTTCTGAAGCGTTTGACATATGTCTTTATTAAGAGGAAATGCGGTCAGAGAGACTTTTGAAAAAACCTACGTAAAAAATCGTAATTCAAGGTTGGGCTCTCACCTATTTCTTCCTCCAATATTGGACCAATTTAAAAGATAATTTTATAATCTGAATGAAAAAGATATATACTGTATCCCTATGAACAAAAAAAAATAACTTTGTTAATAGAAAACAAACAGCTCTTTTATCAAATAAAATTTCAGTCGAGAACATCCGTCGGTTTATTACTAAACTTCAACTATATCCGACGATCCTGCTTACCTAACTCTTTTGTTGACTGTACATAACAGGAAATCTTTAAGAAAAACAAAAGAAACACCAAAACCAACATTAATTCATCACTAAAACGAACAAATAACGAAAGTTCCTAAATCGGATCACTCTCGAAACAGAAAGGTCAAGCCAGTTAAGAATAAAAATAGTTCAAAGAAAGGGTTAGATAACGATGCGTGGTCTTTAATAGAATGGCTTTACAAGTAACATAAATCACAGATATTGACGAGTTTCAGTGTAGTTTTGTGTGGAAAAGGCGTTTCCAAAGCGCTGTTACAGAGTGATTGCGTGGGGTTACAAAAAAAAAAAAAAACCCCATAACTTTCCACTGCTCCTTGTGTGTTGCTAAGTCATCACACCAGCGTTTCCTTGGCCACCCTCGGCGACGACGTCCGGGATTTTTGCCCAGTGGGACAAATCAATATCGCTTTCCATCAGGCGTGATCGGGGTCAAGAGCGGGCCCTTTTAGTAATTAAAAAAAAATACTGGTTGACAATTTTTTTTTAAATGGTTCCATGTGCCATTCAGCCACGGAAGATTATTCAATTACAATATGTGTTCTGCCAGGTCAAAGTTGAAACTAATCAACAACTAGTTTTTTAGCAATTCGTCGGCCAACCTGCTAAGAAGTGGTAATGACCTAAAGGCATATTTGGCAACAAAGGTTCTGTGATGTATGCAAAGATATAAAGCCCTTCATGTGCCTGAGCAGTGATGATCCAGTGGTAACGGCCGCGGTTTTCGACTTGTAGGTCGTGGGTTCGAATCCAGACAGGCGCTTTATTTGCTTTGAATAATAATTATCTCATCACCACTGCTCTCAAAACGGTGAAGGAAAACATCGTGAGGAAACCGGGATGTCCTAGAACCAAAAATTCGAAGTCTTTATTCACTAAATTTGTATGATTTTTAGTCTAGTTTAGAGCATTTGTGACAAGAGAATCGGCACCATTGACGCATTACTCCGGTAATTTTTTTTGTTCAATCTTAGATGTATTTTATTGTAAATGTATAATTTTTTTTTGTACTTTAAATTTTTTGGAGCTCATGAGAAAGATTTTATTTATTATATTGCTTTATAAGGTTCCGTACCAAAATGGTAAAACGGAACCCTTATGGTGAGACTCAGTCTGTTTGTCTGTCACAGCTGGATATCTCAAGAACTACTAATGCTTTTACCGAATGACATTTTTTTTTGCATTTTGAAATTGGGAATAGTTTTAAATGACGCCCAACAATTTTTATTTATTTTGCAAAAACGTAGTTTGCATATTCTCAAACATTTTTTCTTTTTTTTATTAGGCCGCATAGTTTTCGACTTTTGATGAAAAATGAAAAAAATACCGTCCCCCCCCCCTTATCTCCGAAGTTTGCAAAGAGAAAAATCTGAAATTATTCTATGTGATAGAAGTTTATGTAAAGATTACAGGAAAAATAAAACGATGTCTCTAAATACGAGTAGCACACTTTTCAGAAATCATCAACAAAAGTTACACTAGTTCCACTATCGGTCAAGAGATGGCGCTGACCTAAACTGCAATATTCTACAAAAAAAAATTTCCTATAGGCCTCGCCGATGAAAATTTAAAAAGATATCATCATATCTTTTTAAATTTTCATACGCGTGGCCTATAGAAATTTTTTTTTTCGTACCATCGTACGAACCCTCGGTGCGCGAGTCCGACTCGCTCTTGCCCGGTTTTTTTAATTCGGAGCCGCCGGGAATAAAATTATGGAGCGCCTGGGACTAAGCCGGATTTCGGCCCACTTCCTCTCACAGAGCGGAGGCCTGTGTCCCAGCAGTGGGAATATTATAGGCCGATTATGTATGTATGTATGTATCTGTAGTTACATTTGCAGCAGAACCTTTAGGTACTCTTTGTGAGTAAGGATCGAAAGGATTAAGTCCAGGTAGGGTAATTCTTCAGGGACAAAATTTTCGATGTCTGTGGGTATATTTCTGTAACCAACTAAAAAAACGGCATGTAATATTTTTTTTTGTACAGTTTAGCTTTATCCCTTACTGGGACAAATGATTTTTTTTTAATAATTGCTGTCTAGGTACAAAATAAAAATATTTGAAGGTCGTTCTTCTGATTCATATAGCGCGTCCGTTTGCCATTTTCCGGAACAAAATGGTCGATGTCGCATTTTCCCTTTGATACATCAATATAAATTATAATTATATCGAAAGGAAATGAATTGTCCTCTTACAAAAAAAATGTGTATTAGTTATAACTACGTTAGTCTGTTTATAAATAAGTAAAAAAGAAGTGTCCGGCGTATAATACTGATTAATGTGGCGTAAGCTGCGCTTGACCGTACTTGGTCGGGTAATAATAATGAGAGTCTGGCTTCCAGCGCGGGGGGAAGCCAGTCGTGCAACGGACGACCTAGAAGGTGGACGAGCGGCTGGTTGGCTTAGATCCGGTGTTACGAAGGAAAATACCTGATTCATCTGTGTTTGGTTCAGGTGGCATCCTGATTACAATGCCTACTTTATAAAATTTATTTTATTGTTTTAAAACTTCAATCTGTGTTTCGTGTGATGCTTTTGGGTTATAGATTCGTGTAGAAAAATGAAAATAATGAAGTCTGTATGTACGATGAGTTATGCATGATTGTAGGCAAAATCCTGATTCATCTGTGCCTGATTCGTATGGTCAAAACCCCATATGAATAATAAAATAAATTAGTTTTTCCCCTCTCCAGCACGATAGGAGCGCTTTTGTTGCGTAATTCTCCTTGTCCAATTTTTGACCGTGTACAAGTCAGTAGTTTTAATCTTATTTATTATTATTTACTTAGCTATAACCTTTTGAATAATAAAAAAATGACAGGAGTATAATCTTGTTCTAAATATGATACTTTTGATATGTCTTAGTCCTATTTAAGAATTAATAATTATTGTTTAGAATTTACATTCATAACTAACGGTGTATTTATTACTTTTTATTTCTGTTTCTGATTAATATGTAACACATTCTGATTCATCTGGGCACAAAATTAATATCTTGAAAACTACTTTATAAAAACGAGTCCCTCATTCAAATATATGTTATTTGGTATACCTATTTTCATATGAACATGTGTTACAGAGCTGAAAGTGAAATTAAATTTTGGCCATATGGATCAGTCAAAGAATCAAATTTCGAAGAACTACCCGTAAAGAATAACAATCGTTCAGAGAAAGGGTTACCGATGCGTGGTCGTTAATAGGATAGCTTTACGAGTAGTTTCATGTTCGTGAACGGGCGCCGTCGGTTGAGACTAGTCATCTCTTAACTGCCAAGGCTTATTTTTAGGGTTTCGTACCCAAAGGGTAAAAACGGGACCCTATTACTAAGACTTCGCTGTCTTTTATCAGACTTTCGGGCTTCTGACTACCCGTAACGACAGTCAAAGATCGTAATGTAAAGATGGTCACCCATCCACAGACCAACTGCAGCAAGACTAGCTTAATTAACCTGACCAATCGACCTGTGCGGCTGTTATCATTCAGCCACGGGCCCCTCTAAAATTAAGCAATAACCAGTACAAAAAACAACCCAGCCATCATAATGAACCTACAAAATAAACTCGTCGCTCCTTCAATCGCATTATACAATCGCCTAACGTTTCGTATCAGCATTATAATTCTACGCAAATACCGAAGCCAAATTCCGGCAAAATGTCCCCGAATAAAGGCTCGGAATGGGGCATGACCAACGAACATTCACATTACCATAATTAAAGCACTGGACAGGCGGTTGTCAGCGCGCAAAATGTTGAACATGCCACGGAAATGGTATTTTAATGCTCATAGCCTAACATTGCTAAGCGTGGCTCGTGGCTAATTGGTTGCTGCTAGTAGCCATCAATTTGCGGAATTAAGCTACAAGAGCGGTCATGTCAGATGTGGAAATGTTCATTACACATTGAGAGCATAGCGAGCCTGCTCCATAGGACAATCTAGAGTCTAGACAAATTCAAACTGGTTGCTAATTTACTTGTTTTTTTTTTTGACATTGTTTACATTCTGTAATTATTTTACTTTAACTCACACCCTGACATTGACCCTGACAACTTGATTTTTTTTTATTATTTTAAATAAAAATCGTTTACTTTTACCATGTTTGTAAATATGTGAGCACCATGTACGAGTATCTATCAAATAATTAATTAATTTTTATGTCATGGTTTCATTTTTAATTCTTTTACCTATTTTTGGTAGGTATAGTAATTTTATTTTAGGTGCATCGTCTTCACATTGAGTTTCTGATTACTTTTTGTACCGACATTCCCACGGGATCGACACTTATGCGGGTGAAACCGCGGGGCGCTGGTAGTATACTTATAAAAATATAATAACTAAAGATTAAAAATGCAAATAAAACTTCATAGGTACCTAAATAAAAGCCTTCAGGCATTAAGAGCGTGACAGCTTACATAAATATGTAATGCTAGGTTATGTTCACATAGCTGTCACTCGAAGTCACAAATAATAAACTAGGACCATCGAAGTAAAATGAAATGAAGTCGGTAAAAAATTACTTCTACCAACACGCACTGGGCTCGCGTGGTAGATTACAGCCCACTCCCTCTCGCAGAGAGGAGGCCTGTGTCCCAGCAGTGGAATCGATATTATCACCAAATTTATAACAGACCTTCAGTAGCTATACAAAACAGCATACGGAACTATGCCCTCACCTTTCACCCTCAACTAAATGAAACCAGATCACAGTTTAAAAGGACCAATAACACTCCAATCCAATTTGTCATGTTATTTAACTCGTGCATGGTCCACACTTCGGGCATAAGGCCTCAGGCACGTGACAAGCAGGACCACAGGCAGAGCAACCACAAGTTGATAACTGGAAAGGATCATTCACTTGAACTGTGGTTCCGTTGACCACTTTGTCAGGGCATGTAGTGATGAGAAAACTGAAAATAGTGGCCACTTTTATCCGTTTTAATGATTCATAAAAAAGGAGCTAAGGCCAATATAGACAATTACAGACCAATTTCTAAACTATGTGTGTTTGCTAAAATTATGGAGAAAATAGTGCACAGACAACTTTCTTCTTCACTTAAATTAAGTTTCTGTGAACATCAACATGGGTTTCTGAGGGGTCGCTCGACCACATCCAATCTTGTGGTCTGTAGTGACTATCTTACAGAGCACATGTCCAGACGGTCTCAGGTCGACGTTATATACACTGACTACAGTAAATGTTTTGATCGAATTGATCACGTGCTACTTATGCGTAAACTCTTGTTGGTTGGTGTGAGGGGTAATTTGTTTAGATGGTTCTCGTCGTATGTTGAGAATAGGTGCCAGACGGTGGTTCTCAATGGATATACGTCGAGAACGATGTTCATTCCGTCAGGAGTTCCCCAAGGATCCTTGTTGGGACCTCTCTTATTTAATATTTTTATTAATGATGTTGCCTCTTGTTTCCTTAACTCTAAAGTCTTATTGTATGCGGATGATATGAAGATTTTGGCTCCAGTGTCAACTGTTGAGGATGCACGCCTATTACAGGATGATCTGGACCGGTTCCATGAATACTGCGTCAGAAATAGGTTGGATTTAAACGTATCCAAATGCTATGTATGTACATTTACACGTAAGCCAAATCCCATTAATTTCGATTATAGGCTTTCGAATGCCTTGGTAGCCAGAGTGAGTGTCATCAGGGATCTTGGAGTTACTTTTGACTCTAAGCTTCTGTTTGATGCACATATTAATAATATCGTCAACCAGGCTTCTAGAGCCTTGGGTTTTATTTTTAGGGTCTCTTCTGATTTTAAGAATGTTAAAACAATGAAAATTCTGTATTGTGCGTTTGTCCGTAGTCACCTCGAATATGCTTCTCAGGTTTGGAATCCAAATTATAATGTATACATTAATCGGCTTGAAGGTATACAAAGGCGATTTCTAAGGTATACTCAATATCGCTCAAATACCTATCTCCCTAATTATATAAGTCGGTGTAAAAAATTTCATATTCTGCCTCTACAAGAGCGAAGAAAAATTGCAGATCTCGCTTTCTTATTTAGCGTTATGAACGGATCTACTGACGTCCCTGAGTTGGTTGGCAAGATCGGGCTTCGTGTACCGAGTGCATTCTTTCGTAGACCACGTCTTCTCCATGTGCCTCAAGGCAGAACTATCTACAGACAGAACTCGTACGTGATAAGAGCTTGTCGTACTTTTAATGTGGTGTGTCAGGATGTCGATTTAGATTTATTTACTAGTAGTGTTAAGGAAGTAAAGAAAAGTTTGAACAATTGTTTTTTCGATGTATAAACATAATTTTATTTTTTTTATTCTCTTTATTATTGTAATTTTTTTGAGCGTGAGATAATTCATTTGCGTATCTCTTACGTCGCTGTTTTCGCGTATTTGTTAATGCTACTCACATTAATCGTTAGTGGAAGCTTGTAATTGGCCATCGCTTACACATTGTACTAGATATAAAATTGTATTAGCTGTAAGTTTTCCTAAAATTAATAAAATAAAATAAAAATAATAAAACTAAACAATCTAAAACTACCGTTTATAATAATATTAACGTATAATCTTGTGGAGGAGCACAACTTAACGTGCTTATTTTCTGCATTTTCATTGTAAAATAAAAGAAATAACCAAACAAACGATGAGGGCACCACTTGGCGGGCGTCGGGAGTCGATAGCCGATTCCCGGCCACCGTAGGCGCGGGCTTGCGGGCGGCGAGCAATGGGCAGCTCGCCGTCCGGTAAGGACCAGGCCCGGGTCGACGGCGCGTTGTGTTCCACATGCGCCTCAAGGAGATGTCAGCACCAACTGACGGGGTCCGCTAGGGCCGATGCCCGCCGGGGTCGCGGGTTGTTCGAAAGAGATACCGTGGCCCCGGGCACAGGCAAGTGAAGGAACGGTGGGTTTTAGTCAGTAAGAGTCTGACACTCCCTTCCGCTCCGCCCAGAGCGGGAGGGGTCATTTGATGATTTCCCACCCAAAAAAAAAAGGGCACCACTTGGCGGTCGGTGCAGCCTTAAGAGAATTGGCCTTCTGGCTTCTGGTGCCAAAATAATTCGTATAAAAAGTAATTTGTGGTTCAACAAATGTAAGTTACGCGCCACTTTCAATATTAACGCTGACATAAATATTTACCAGTGGTTTACAATGGGTTTAAGGGGTAGGATTGTCCGAATCAGCGGGATTGTCCGAAAGGGTTACCGCTGGCCCGGAACATAAAGGGCTAAGGAAGGAACACGGGTGGGTTTTAGTCAGTAAGAGTCTGACACTCCCTTCCGCTCCACCCAGAGCGGGAGGGGTCATTTGATGATTTCCCATCCGCAAAAAAAAAAAGAAAGAAAAAAAAAAAAAAAGACTGACTCTGAAATTAAAATGGGATCGTCCCTTTTGTTCCCACTGAAAAACCCAGACAATTGTTTTGTTGATCCTAATGTGTGTGGCTTTATACAAATCCACAGGAAGGCAATTATGAGGATTTTTTAATGAGGATGTATTATGTTTCACAATAATAATGTTTTAAACAAAAATCAAACTCGGGTGAACACATTCTCTCATTTTTTTAAAAGTTTGTTAGTTATGGTACAGGCCGTGCTTATGGCCCCGATTTACGAGTTGTAGGTCGTGGGTTCGAACCCAGGTAGGCGCTTTACTTTATGTTTATAATTTCAACACCACTGCTGCCACTGCAAAACGGTGAATAAAAACATTACAAATTTGTAGACATTTGACATCTAAAAAACCAGCACTGGTCCCGCGTGATAGGTTACGGAAATACGGTCTGTAGGACTATATTTATTAGTCTAATCATGCAAGCTGAATTAAAACCACTTCCTCCTTCGGAATTGTCTTTTTTAGGGTTCCGTACTCAAAGGGTAAAAACGGAACCCTATTACTAAGACTTCGCTGTCTGTCCGTCCTTCTATCTGTCACCAGGCTGTATCTCAAGA
This sequence comes from Oligia strigilis, assembly GCA_951800025.1. Classification (NCBI taxonomy): domain Eukaryota; kingdom Metazoa; phylum Arthropoda; class Insecta; order Lepidoptera; family Noctuidae; genus Oligia; species Oligia strigilis. Next base: position 4,837,746 of record OX637563.1, on the reverse strand, counting down.
ACCGCGGTAGCTAGACAGTTGTTTTTACAAATTATATGTATCTTCTACCTTCTTTTCTTTATTTGTTTGCCTTTTTTTGCTCGATATCAATAATGGCAACAGGTAGGTACTTGAAATATTCACAAAATACTCAGTTGTATTTTTACTTTAATAATAAATAATAAAATTAAAATAAAATAAATATTTAAGGGGGGCTCCCATACAACAAACGTGTTTTTATCGGCGTTTTTGCCTTGTCGTACGGAACCCTTCGTGTGCGAGTCCGACTCACACTTGGCCAGTTTTTTCTTTTTGATGAACAAAAAGTATATTATTTATCCACAAAATGTAGCTCTCTCAACCGTCTGACATTCTGGATCTCGAGTTTCGGAACTTTCTCACTAAGTAGTACCTAATTAGAATTGACTGCCATGTACTCTTTTTCAGACAAAAATTAATTAACGCACTTCTAAAACTTTATATCATTAAGGTCATGACAAGCCAAACCCACTTTCCAAAAGTAACTTCCTAAAAAAACTGGCTGAGTGCGAGTTGGACTCACACCAGAACGGTTCCGTACCAACAAAAATTTTACAGCTAAACTTCTTTTTGTGATTCACCATGATAGATGCCATAGCAACATCATCACCGGCCTTGCTTTTTTCCAACTATGTTGGGGTCGACTTCAAGTCTAACCGGATGCAGCTGAATACCAGTATTTTACATGGAGCGACTGCCTATCTGACCTCCACATAACCCAGTTACTGGGTAATATGATACCCCTTGGTAAGACTGGTTGTCAGACTTTCGGGCTTCTGACTACCCGTAACGACTGTCAAAGATCCACGAATGACAGCCGGGACCAACGGCTTATCGTGCTTTCCGAGGCACGGAGGGTTCTCGGTATGTAAAGATGGTCACCCATCCACAGACCAACCGCTGCAAGCGTAGCTTAACCTGATCGATCGACCTGTGCGGCTGTTTTTTAGCAACATACAGGGTCAAACTAAATCAGCTAGCGAAACTTGAAACGCAGACGTGATGGTTATCGATTTCTAAACATGATAAAACTTTATTAGGGTTAAAAATATACTACCCTGTCAGAGGTAGACAGACATACGGCGTAGTCATAGGTAGTATGGTCTTGATCCTATAGGATCCCAAAGAGTCTTTGGGTACAAAGTCAAAGTCAAAGTCAAAGCATTTATTTCAAATAGGCACATAAAAGGTACTTTTGAACGTCAAAAATTACGATAAAATAGAATTGATTCTAGTCGCCCATTCCAAAGGGTAGTTTTCGTATGGAGAAGAACGGGCAAGAAACTCCACCGTTACTCTTTTAAAAAGTTTTACAATATTTTGCATACATTCATTATATAATAATAATATGTGAAGACGATGCACCTAAAATAAAATTACTATACCACAATAGGTAAAAGAGTTAAAAATGAAACCATGACATATAAATTAATTAATTATCTGATAGATACATGGTGCTCACATATTTACAAACATGGTAAAAGTAAACGATTTTCATTTAAAATAATAAACAATAAAAAGTAATTTAAAAAAATTAAACCGACTTCAAAAAGAAATTAACTCGAAATTATGAAATAATTTTAATTTCGGAAGTCGGTGTCGATTGGGATCTGTATTTTATAGTTTTAGTTTTTTGCCACCGACTTCCGAAATTAAAATTATTTCATAATTTTGAGTTAATTTCTTTTTGAAGTTGGTTTTATTTTTTTAAATTACTTTTTATTTCGTAATTTTTAGTTGTTGCACTAGAATTTGACCAAGGTTTTGAGATATTTTCCCTTTGACACTACACCCGTAGCTCGTATCAATAAGCCAGGCCGTCACACTTTCACGTCTTAGTCCATATCTATTTATTATGAAAATTACTGAATCGATTTTGATGAAACTTGCACTGTTCCCTAAGTTAAAGTAAATGTAAGCCAATAAAAAAAGAATGGTCACGATCCGATTAATAGTTCCGGAGATATGCGTGGACAAACATACATACATACATACACACATACATACGTCTACAAAATTTTGTATATTTGTTTGGAAGCCCTAATAGATTGTCATGTGTGAATATAATGCAATTCCAATAATATTACATACATACTTATCGAATTGATAACCTCCTTTTTTTGAAGTCGGTAAAAACAAAACAAGTTGTAAAAAATTCAAGTACGTAATACTGTTTATCAGAACTTTCGAAAAGTTGCAAAATTTTAAATTATTCCTAAATTTTTTCGAACGCGCCACACCCTTACCACATTTGCTGGGCTCAGTGAAATGATTGATGGCGGAGTCGAAATTGCTCCGGGCCGTCTGCACCTACAGGCAGAAATTTTGACCGTGCTCTTTACTTCAATTATGGCGCAAGCTAGAAGAGAGACAGGAAAATGTTTGTTGTAATGTGTAATTTGGTTGATCAAGTTTTACCCTGAATTAATTAGAAACATGAAATATCAGAGAAACGATTACTGCTATAAAATTATAAATGAACATCTCTTCACCGTCAGTGTATAATTTTTTTGATTGCGTGCCGTCCCATTGGACTATTTATTTATCCATTTATTTAAGGCATCAAGGCCCATATAAACACATACAATACAATATTAACATAACTTAAAAATACTATAAATAGATACAACATTATAATAACACTAAAAAATATAACGCACACGAAGTGTCAGCCCACTGCTGGGACACAGGCCTCTCTGTGACATCCACCACGCGGGCCCAGTGCGGGTTGGTGGATAACAGTTCGCCTTTACATAACAAGAAAGATCCTCAAAAATCTGATTTCGTTTTAATTTTTGTCAAAATCAGCCCCGGGACTAATTTACGTATTTTCGCTATTTCTTCCTAAAGTTTCGCATAATTTCAGCATCTATATAATCGGCATCGGCCTCCTTTGTGTGGTTTTCCATTTATCCTTCCACGCAAACTACAAAACTTAACTGCTAACTGCAGCAATTAGCTCCTGCTACAGCTGCTGCTGCTGCTGCTACTGCTACTTCTGTATAATCTTTGTCAAACTCCCATCACTTGAACCCCTTCCCACCGCCGCGCCGGCCCCTCTTCTGCCTTACACCATCCCGGCACTCATGTCCGACGCGCCAGCTCCAATTTGCATGCAATCAGCCAATGGTAACTGGATATTGTACCAGTATTATTAGATTATTAAACGCCTTTGCTTTTACCGCCAGAGTTCCAGTAAACGTTGGGTTGGATGATCGGGTTCAGGTAAACTTGTTAAGTATTGAAGGCAATTGATGCGAGGGTCAATTTGACGCTGTAGAAATGTGCGAGTGAGTCTGAATGGTGGAAAGGGATGGGAGAGGAGGCCCACGCACAATGGTCCATTGAAGGACTAAGTGCGAAAACCAAACCCATAACATAGAACATAGATGGGAGATCGATATGTGGAGGGTTGCTGTTGATAATAAGCATCAGAGTGTAGGAAAAGCCAATGCTGTGATTGAAAGGTTGTATACTTAAGAATGGTCATAAGTTATTTATTTACAGTGATGATAAATAAAATAATAATAACAAACAAAAAAAAACAATAAGTACGTTCATATTTAAAATTCATTACGCATTCAAAATGGAACAATATAAATAATTAAATTATGTCAATAATTCAGTAGGTAACAGAAAATTAAATAATCACCAAAATTGCATTTAAATTTAAAATTAATTATCCATGGGAAATAGCACTTCGAACTTACGACCTCTAATTGCATAACACACTATCAATACCAATCTGAATCATTTTGAAGGATATTGCTAATCCATTGCTTCATATGTTCGAAAATCAGCACAAAAACGTCCCTAAATAACGCAATGAATGTTGTTGAACTGTCAAAATGAAAGCTATTGCTACTGACAGTGTGTTACGCAATTACCCCGCTGTACCGTAGAGACTTATTCCTGAGCAACTAAGGCAACCAATTCGTAGATTCTCTTCTAATATCCTATGAATAATTAAAAACTTAACGTAACATAACATCATCCCGTATTTGCCTGAAGGGTTAGGCAGAGATGTACCTACTTATAGTAGGTACATACACCCACATTCCGCCAGATAAGTTTAAGACCCATTGCAGCGTTACCTCTGCGGTCAAAACCTTCTTTTCTAATCTGGGGGCACTGGAGTGCCCCCGCCAAGACGAGCCAAGCGAAGCGCAAGGGCACTACCTACCTTTTCTCGAAGCACTTCGTCGTATTTTTGAACCTTCATAACTTGGGTTTGGATTATACCAGGTAAACAAACTTTTCGGGATATTATGTCAGTGGTTGACTTATTAAACCTAAAGTTTCAATTGCATAGCTCTCTTATACTTTAGATTTTATTGATATCTATAAAATACCCCGATTTCGTCACTGACTCACTGATGATCATCAATATTCTAAGGGTCTTCCTGAAGTCCTAGAAAGCTGAAATTTGGTATGTAAGCTAGTAATAGTACATAAACAACAAAAAAACTCTAAAACTTGGAACTTTTACCCTCCAGCCCCTTAAAATAGGGGATGGAAGTTTGTACGAGACTTCCGCACAGATTTTGATGCTAGAGTTCTGAAAATTCATATGGGGACTCCTTGTTATAAATAATAAAATACGTATTTCAGGATTTTCAGTAAATAACCCCCCAACCCCCCAAAAAAATATTTTTTTATTTCATAAGCATCAATATTCTAAGGTTCTTCCTGAAGTCCTAGAAAGCTGAAATTTGGTATGTAAGCTAGTAATAGTACACAAACAACAAAACAATTCTAAAACTTAGAACTTTTACCCTCCAACCCCTTAAACTAGGGGATGGAAGTTTGTACGAGACTTCCGCAAATTTTGATGCTAGAGTTCTGAAAATTGAAATAGGGACTCTTGTAATAAATAAAATACATATTTCTGGATTTTTAGTAAAGAACCCCCCAAAAAAAATAAATTTCATAGGCAACTTTCAAAAAGATGTGAAATCCCATGATGGGGTTTGTCGGTTACCTTCATGGAATGGTTACCTTGGTTCTTCTGCGGATCTCTTCGTTTCTGATTCGATCACGCAGGGAAATTCCAAGCATAGCCCTCTTTATTGCCCTTTGGGTGACTTTTAGCCAATGCTTTTAGCCTTCTAAGAAGGCCTATTGTAAGCGAACACATTTCTGTGCCATACCTTATGTCATCACTTTTATTTTACCTGCTGCAAAATTTTTCAGCAACTATTAGATTTTTTGACACAATTATACTTAATATTTAGTTTTGGACCCATTTCTATTAAAAAGTTAGTCGTGTTTTTTTATGTAGTGAAGCTCTTCCTTTTATTTCTCTACATCATGTAGGTACCTCCTATAAACTTTAATAACTAAAAAATACCTACTAACTAATACAATTAGAAACACAATCAAATCCGAAACAAAAGGACGACGATTCCAACTAAATTCTATTGCAAACGTTTAACTGAGAAGTTTTTAACAAAGTTGTAATTTTCTTATTTCTATGCAAATCTTTTAAAGTCCAAAATGACTTTTTTGTAACTTTAGGTACAAAAGTTTAGAAGAAAAGAAATTTGACAAAGAGTTCGAAAGGGTGTGCAAAGAGCTTAATTGATTTGAAAGTTTTTCAGTAGGAGTCTGGACTTTCGCCAGAAATGTGGGTACAGTCACGAGCATAAGTATGTATACACTTGGCTTTATTCAAACGAGATTTTCTCCTTTATTTTTGAATGAAATTTTATATTATTAAGAACATAGTATTTTCGAACCCATAGGTTTATGTAAAGTGTCGTATTTCAACATTGCATACGTTATTTCGTGAAAAAATCGCAATTTAAAGTTGCCAAGTGTTGACATATTAGCGCCCGTGACTGTACTATGCACCTCTATCTAACTCCTCGGGAAATACGGGGGCTGTTATATGATAACAAAGTTTCACCATTCCTTTTGGTGACAAAGTTATCTTCATGAATGTTTCAACAGACACCTGGATTTTATATTGGAATTAGGAGTTAATCTACAACGTCTACAAGCTCAGTAGATTAACCTTTTGACCGCCACAGTCATTTATAGATGACAAACCAAAATGTGCCCAGCACGCCACGGTTCGACTATATGACAGACTTTGACGCCGAGGGCACGTTTTTGATTTTTTGACGTGTGGCGGTCAAAAGGTTAAAATCTCACAAGCTCTTTTTGTACAACTAGCTTCGACTTTCTGCCCAACTGACAGAGTCTTTGACAATTCAAAAGTGCCTCAAACTCAAACCCAAACCATTTATTTCAAATAAACCAATTACCAGTAAACCAATAGTCAGTCAGAAAGGTGAAGCTAGTTGCCCATCCCAAAGTGTAGTAGGTACTGTAAGAAGCTTGAAGAGCTCCTCAAAGTAATTAAACACCAATAGGACTTCTTTAAATTTCTATTGATAGAACAACGTTAGATATTCCATTCTGAGCTAGCACTGACTTATCTAAACAAATAAACCTAATAAAATATTTGACATCCCGTTCTAAGCTTGCTTGAATGTTCGAATGGAACCCGCGCTGAATTATAGCCAGCCTGCACTACATAAGGTTAGGTTACGTAGATAGCCTCTATAGGACCCATGGAGAAGAACGTGCAAGAAACTCCACGGACACTCTTTTATACAGGGTTATTTGTAAAACACCAGCATCCTTTTAAGAGGTCATTGTACTCATCATTATGAACAACTTTTACTATGGCACCAAACCTGAAATCGCGAAAAAAAAATCAGCTGTTCCCTACATTTTGACGAGTTATACGAACATAAATGTAGGGAACAGCTGATTTTTTTTTCGCGATTTCAGGTTTGGTCCCATAGTAAAAGTTGTTCATAATGATGAGTACAATGACCTCTTAAGAGGTTGCTGGTGTTTTACAAATAACCCTGTATAATAAAATTGATACAAAATATTGGTTAGGTATGTACATCATTCATGTTGAAATTATACATGTAGAACGATGTGGATAGACGTGCACGATAAAAGCGTCCGTAATAAAAAAGATAAAAACAAAAATTAAGAATGTAGACGACTGAAATTTAATTTGATAAATGAGGAGTTTGTTTTCTATTAATAAAATTAAATTTTATTCGAGAACATTTATCGGTTTCTTACTAAACTTCAACTAAGTATATCCGACGATCCTGCATACTTATCTCTTTTGTTGGCTGTACATAATTATTATTTTAAATGGTAACTTATATTATGTAAATATTATCTTGATTAAGTATGTAAATAAATATTTCAACTTATTGAATGTCACTGGCAAATAAATCGCACAGTGGTTATCAGGCTCTATTCTGGTGGAAACAGAAAAATTAAGTCGATGACGTAGATACCCTGTCAACCTTTTGATAAAATCTCAAAAGATTCATCACTGCTTATTATAAAAGTAAGTCTCCACACCGCGTCTGTCTGTCTCGTGATAAACACAAAAACTACCGAACGAATTTTCATACGGTTTTCGCCAATGGACGTAGTGACTCGTGAGAAAGGTTTACGTGTATAATTCGTTTATTTTTTTGTGTAAATTGTCGGAAAAAATCATGACAACTGGGAGGCTTAGTGGCGTGCACCGCGTAAACATTGGAAGGAAACTGATATTAATTTCACTTGAGATTTAACGTACGTATACAATATTGTTCTTTTAAATCGGTAATTTAAAAAAATCTGCTGTTTCATAGAAAAGTGCAACACCTACGCGGTCAAAATTAATAGAACAGCTATTATAATAAACCTTCTTAAAATTACAATGCAAAATTACTCGACGTAATTTTGGTCTGATGTGTAAAAAATTATCCCACCAAAAACATTCTGTAAAAAACTAGCCAAGTCTCAATGGAGCTGCTTGTTTATCTCTAAAAAGTAATGAAATCTAGACAAAGTCGTACCAAGTCTAAGGTTCCTTACTGCGATTTCTTTATTATTATAGTTAATGTTGTGTGACTTGGCCGTTGAACATTCTTTATATACGTTAAGTGGGTACAAGTCAATTTTGTTTACACGTAATGTTATATCTGTTATAACTACCTATGTTTGTTAAGCGAGATAATTGCCCATACTGGTATTGGTAATTGGACGCTAGTGTCTCATTTTAGGCTGTTGTTGATTGTGCAACACATGCATTCAGCATTGACAATGCTGACTTCTGCTCTCTTCTTTTTGGTGCGTCAAATCGACCACCGATCTAACATAAAATAGACGTACAGACGGACTTCTATCAATGATTATAAGTCCGTCTGTACTGGAAATAATTTTTAATACTGTTTGTTTCAGGCTCGCCTATACATAAGTATTATTGAAATACGCAGCTTTATCAAGCCTACAATTGACTGGTTATTGAATCAACGTTTTCCAAGTGGCAATTTTCCATCGTCAATGGGTAGCGGTTCTGGCGACAGATTGGTGCAATGGTGTCATGGGGCACCTGGTTTTGTACCCTTGTGTACCCTTCAACGGCCAAGTCACACAACATTAACTATAATAATAAAGAAATCGCAGTAAGGAACCTTAGACTTGGTACGACTTTGTCTAGATTTCATTACTTTTTAGAGATAAACAAGCAGCTCCATTGAGACTTGGCTAGTTTTTTACAGAATGTTTTTGGTGGGATTTCACTTCTTTTTGTTGAAACGTATTATTACGTATTCTTTTTGTACGTATATTGATTTATTTTATTAGATTTTCTTATTAGACACAGTTTTTTTCTTTTTAGGAGTAGTTTTTTTATTATTACAAATCTTTCTTTTCTTTTTTTCCGGTTCTGATTCTTGTACAGTAGCAACAGTTTTTCGTATTGCCCATTCGCGTTCATAATTTATTATTTTAGACGGTTTAATTTCTGAAAGATCGGCGCGGTATTTACGCCTAAGCCGGTTGTATTCGGTGATCGCTGTAGCTTGAGCTTTTATACTCTTGAAGTCAACATTTATGATGTGCACCCCATGAATATTGGTTACTCGTGAAAGCGCCACGTAGGCTTGGCCACAAGAGAATATGGAGGTGCCAATGTCCGTGAGGGCATTTTTTAGACTTAAACCTTGGCTCTTGTGAATTGCTAGGGCATACGCCACACAGATTGGGAATTGTTCTCTGTACCACGTATGCCCGGGGTATGATCTCAAATTTTGACTTAAAAGGTAATAATTCGTGAATCAAATTATTAGCGAATTTTACTACCAATTGTTTAGGCTTTGTTTGGTCTTCCGGGTCCCACCTCACTTTTTGTACAATGACTATCGACCCATTCACTAAACCTAAACTAATATCAATGTTTCTCCTAAGCATTATTTTAGCTCCCTCTTTAATGATTTATAATGTACTTACAGCAGTATCTGATGTTACAGAATTTAATGTTATGGAATCAAAGGGGGAAGAAGATGGAGAGGCATCTCGTATAGGAATGAGTACATCGTAGTGGCCGCTTAAGTAACTACCGGTAAAACGTAAACACTTTTTTTGGCCAGCATCGCCAAAGGAACCTCTTAGTATACCGTTCTCATACACTTCAAAAGTGAAGGGTTAGATTTTTCCAGCAGGCATAAGCTCAGAAGCTGAGCCGTAAGTAGTGGGTTTCATCATATCGCTCGTGTAGGATTGCGCGCTCGTGTATACGTCACCATCAGCAACACACGTGTACACTTGCATTTCGTCCCAATGTTCAGCAACGTATGCAACTATAACAGATCTGATACTGCAAGTTGAGTCAGTTCTACCATACACCAAGAAAGATATTGTATGGAAGAGACAAGACCCGTCTTTGGGCATACCAACTCTTGGTAGCCAATAAGTTCATCGTCGTCTTTTAATATTATCGACATTTTTTACGATATTATCTTGCGAAATCAAACACAAATAAACTCAACGACCTTTAGTATATGGACAACAAATCAGAAATACCGATAATATTTAGACTAAAACAATAATAACCTATATCTTTAAGACTTCTTTTGTCTTAATAAAAAAGAAGCTCACTATTCAAACTATTAACAAAACGTTAACTCTTAATTATTAGACAAGTGTCAATATAATAATTAATTATCAATGAACTTTCTACATACCCCGAACATAGCCCGAAGAATTGCCAAACTTAAGTGGCAGTGGGCAGGGCACATTGCTCGCAGAACAGATGGCCGATGGGGCCGAAAGGTTCTGGAGTGGCGACCACGTACCGGAAGACGTAGCGTTGGAAGGCCTCCCACAAGATGGACCGACGCGACGTAAGGAGGATGGGCGTTTTGGTACCCGAAAACTAATTACATCCAAAGAAAATAATTTATAATATACAGATTGAAAGGTCTCATTATGTAGAACAATACGCACCTTCGGTAGAACAAGGGCATAATTGCAGTTTTTGCTATTTTGCATTCAGTGAGGTCTTGCTCTGTTAATATTGCTCGAAAGTTTTTCTTCTTTGCATGATATAAACTATATACTATATCCTTTTTAGGCGTATAGTTAACAAGAATTAAGAACTTTTAGTTTTTTTTCAATTAATTTTAATTTTAAGGAAGGGATACATTTGTGCCCTTGTTCTACCGAAGGTGCGAATAGTTGTTATGGGGGATAGTCCCAGTTCGCTGTCCGTTCAGAGATATACAACCTTTAACACTATACATTTATGTTAGGTTAGGTTAGGGCGTTTTGGTACCCGAAAACTAATTACATATAAACAAAATAATTTATACAGATTGAAAGGTCTAATTATGTAGAACAATAGTTCTTAAGGAGGATAGTCCCAGTTCGCTGTCCGTTTAGAGATATACAACCTTTAATACTATACATTTATGTTAGGTTAGGTTAGGGCGTTTTGGTACCCGAAAACTAATTACATATAAACAAAATAATTTATACAGATTGAAAGGTCTAATTATGTAGAACAATAGTTGTTATGGGGATAGTCCCAGTTCGCTGTCCGTTCAGAGATATACAACCTTTAACACTATACATTTATGTTAGGTTAGGTTAGGGCGTTTTGGTACCCGAAAACTAATTACATATAAACAAAATAATTTATACAGATTGAAAGGTCTAATTATGTAGAACAATAGTTCTTAAGGAGGATAGTCCCAGTTCGCTGTCCGTTTAGAGATATACAACCTTTAATACTATACATTTATGTTAGGTTAGGTTAGGGCGTTTTGGTACCCGAAAACTAATTACATATAAACAAAATAATTTATACAGATTGAAAGGTCTAATTATGTAGAACAATAGTTGTTATGGGGATAGTCCCAGTTCGCTGTCCGTTCAGAGATATACAACCTTTAACACTATACATTTATGTTAGGTTTAGGTTAGGTTAGGTTAGGGCCTGGGGTGGTCACGGCGTGCTATGTGTTCTGGTGCGCCGGTGATGGGGAGTACTCCCCGGAGGAGGGTCCGGTGACGGACAGCCGCGGCGGGTTCACGGATGAGTGCTAACGCGTGCCCGTGTTCCCGCCATAAGCGGCAGAGGAGGACACCGTGGAGTTTTAGTGGGTTAGAGTCCCACATAACTGCACTATCTCCCCGTGGTAGTGCAGAATGCATGAGCATTTCTCCACGTAAAAAAAAAAAAAAAAAAAAAAAAAAAAAAAAAAAAAAAAAAAAAAAGGTTAGGTTAGGGCGTTTTGGTACCGGAAAACTAATTACATCCAATCAAAATAATTTATACACAGATTGAAAGGTCTAATTATGTAGAACAATCGTTGTTAAGGAGGATAGTCGCAGTTCACTGTCCGTTCAGAGATATACAACCTTTAACATTATGTAGGTTAGGTTAAGGTTAGGTTAGGGCGTTGCGGAAGGATTGTACGTTCCCGCGACCCCCAGCGTAGTGTAAATGGAAAAACGGGGTAAAAAAAAGGTAGATATAATTCAATCACGTCACGATAAAGCAAGAGTCTATTATTGTTACTTATGACCTAACCTAACGATAACCTTTTTTTTTTTTTTTTTTTTTTTTACGTGGAGAAATGCTCATGCATTCTGCACTACCACGGGGAGATAGTGCAGTTATGTGGGACTCTAACCCACTAAAACTCCACGGTGTCCTCCTCTGCCGCTTATGGCGGGAACACGGGCACGCGTTAGCACTCATCCGTGAACCCGCCGCAACCTAACGATAACCTAACCTAACCTTTAAAGGTTGTATATCTCTGAACGGACAGCGAACTGAGACTATCCCCCCTAACGACTATTGCTCTATCTAATTAGACCTTTAAAACTGTATATAAATTATTTTGTTTGGTTGCCATGTTTTTCGGGTACCAGCTTCCATATATTTTTGCCCATCCTCCTTTGTCAGATACTTCAGACCTTCGATTTTTCACATCAAATGAAGCAGCCCACCCAGTTAAATATTTTTTGTAAAGGCGGTATGTCGATCTCTAATAGTTTGGTTGGGCTTTTGTGTTTTCTAATCAGGGTCACCAGGTACTCCAGATCTTCGATTATCCTAATTTTTATAGTTTTCCCTTTATATGGCCATTAAACCCTAACTCTGTACCAAATTTCAGCACTCTGAGTTTATGGGAAGTACTAGTTCTATTTTGATGATGAGTGAGTGAGTGTCTTAAATGCGAAACTTTGCTGTCGCTTAACTTCGGAATTGAATAACCTACAGACTTGAAATTTTGGATTATAAGTACGTGAGTATAGCTTACTGGATGACGAAAATTTCTGCGTTCTGGTCTTATCCAGAGGTTCTCAAATAGGGGCCTGAAAATGCGGCGAAATGGTTCCTGTAAAGGATGGTACGGCAGTTTGCTTCGCGCTCGACTTGGCGGGGGCACTGCCGTGCCCCCCGATTTAGTGTCGTTTTAGGCACGACGAACTTCTGTGTAGACATTGCTCGCTACGCTTAGGAGATGTAAATAGGCCGGTACATTATGATGATTAAAGTAGATAAAAGTAAATTATAATCGTTTATTTCAACATTCAAAATTACAATATGGAGGTATCGTTTGGTTCCAAACAGCCTGTATCTTGGGCACCATTAAATACGTACCTACAACATTTTGGTATTTTTTTAATCAATTAATATTTGGCCCTTCTTCCTTAAAATCTTTTCTTAAAATACTGTAGGTAATACCTTAATTTCTCGCGTTACGCATCACTTTTCCAACTAAGCTCATTCTGTTCCCACGATTCGAGCCCCAATTCTAACCACTTCTAGTAAAACTGAAAACGTATACATGAGTCTTACAATCCCTTAGTACAAGAATAGGGTTCCATCGGAATGGTTCTCAACCTTGATCGTCGGAGGTGGCGGGTCCCTTTCTAAGAGATATGCTCTCACTTGGATGAGGACCACGTTGGTTGCGGAACACAAGCATGCGACTATCAATAACCTGGGAAAAGAAATAAAAGAATTATTAACCATGGTGTAAAACCTGATGAAAGGAGTTGAGAGAAAGTCTGCAATGAAATAAAAAATGGCGGCGCTTCCCCCTCCACCGCGCGCGATGCGTCACTGTCCTCACTTGGCGTAATGAATTCTTTCATCCTTTAGCTATCCAATGGTGTCATTGAATTTAGGATGGAGATGATAGATATAAAGCTGCAACGCCAAACTGTATCCCCCGATTTTGTTATCATTGCTTTTTTGACTTGCCTCCCACTATGGAAGCAATTTTAAATACGTATTCACGTTAAAAAGTCGCAAGGTGTCGTAGAACACCCGGTGGGAACGAAGTTCCTTTCGCTTTAGTATAATATGAAACAAATAACAGGCACAACGAAATAAATGTACAATGTCTAACCAAATATTGTGTTCTTCTTTTCGTGTCGACGGTACTCTTCTTCGGTATTTTATATTGTTTGAGCCCAGTAGTGCTCTGAGTGGAATACCTCGCCACGTTGATTGCGGCATCAGTGGCATTATTGTGTTGTGTTTTGTTCGTTAATTTTGGTTTTCTTGTGTAGGTATACATTGTTTTTATTGTATTTTTGCTAGCCTAAATACGTAAGTTTTGGTGTCACTTTTTAGTTGTAGTTTTCTCTGTACAGCATCTTGGGATTAAATTATGTAATTACGTGCATGTAATCTAAATAAATAAAAATGAAGAAAAAAAAAGTGTCGTGACAAAATGATACAATTTTTTCGGTTTAGCTCTCATTCGCCAAGTGTGCAAGGTGGAGTATTCCCGTTTGAGCACCTAATTTTAGAGCACCAAAGGTATTCCCATTTGAGCACCAATCAATATTAACGTACGTTAAGGAGCTTTGTTCCAAAAATCTTTGTATGATTTTAATAACGCCTGTAGTTATTCCCCGAGGGGTTAGCAGAGCTGTTTGTTTAGTACACCCACATTTACTGTAGTAATTTCTCCACTCAGAAATACCCGACGGCCCGGTCTGACGTGAGGATCACCCAAATTTCGTCAGTTATATTTAAGTCCCATGTAATAATAATAGGGCGAGCCTATTGCCGTCAACTGGGCACAAATCCAGACTCCGGGCTGCTGCTGGGAAATTCCAGATGGAAAAACCCAATAAATAAATAAAATAAAATAACACTTTGTCCGACCTGGGCATCGAACTCAGGACCTCCTCCTCAACAGTAGCGCTTGCGACCACTCGACAAGAAAAGCGAGTTGGAAAAAAAAAACAATGGCACTCCGGGAGTTCCGACAGAAGTGAAAACTTGAACAATTACGTGTGTATTTTTTTAATCGTCTTATAAACAAAATACGCGCGGTGTCGGTTACGATAACAGTGTCGCGAGTTCAATGGTTTTTCCCATCTCAAAAAATGCCCAACGCGCCTAAAGAAGTTTTCACTTCAACAAAGTTTTTTTTTTTAAACGGCCGTTGTATCTATGCTAGTTGCGCGATAAACTCTGCTTGCGAGATGCAGGATTTTGCGTGACGTCAGTATGACGCGTTGTTCGCATGTGGCGTTGTAGATACCGCTACAGGTCTTGTTCTTACCAATAAGAGTATCCAAGTCCCGGCCCGGGGACGAATAAACCTAATGCTATGTGTGTCAAAGCGAGATGGTCCTTCAACCCAGATGTTAGATAGTATATGCCGAACATGAGCATCACTGCCACTCCCACTAGCGCGGCCGCTGAATTCGTCCATAGACATCCTGGAATTAGCGAAAAGATCCAGGTTAATAAATGTAAAAGTTCTAAAAAAAAGTCTGCAACAGCATATATACCTTTTAAGGTTGACTCACTATAACCTTTTTAACCGACTTCAAAAAAGGAGGAGGTTCTCAATTCGGTTGTATTTTTTTATGTTTGTTACCTCAGTACGCCGTCATTTATAAACCGATTTGGAAAATTATTTTTTTATTTAAAAGGATATACTTCCAGATTGGTCCCATTTTTATCAAAATCCAGTTCTGATGATGGGATCCACGAGGAATTGAGGGAACTCCTCAAATATTATAGGGACACCTATAGCGATTTGGGTATTTTTTACAGTAACTCATGCATTTGCTTTCGGAAACCACCATTTGGTGAAGTGGAACTGATGAAGAAGACCACAGATGGCCAACGGAACTACTTAATAATAAGTATTTCACGGGTTGCGATTCGATTACTTTAATATGGTTGCTAAGCAATGTATGCTCGTCACAATGCGAATGGTGAAATGGAGCTGATGGTGGAATACTAGGAGAAGTCCTCAAAAATTAACGTCCCTGCATCGGGAAAAGCAATATTTTGTAAAAGGCGTTGGGCAAGTTGACATTAGACTATTGTAACTTAGACACATTATAAACAGACCCACTTAAAAGCGAGAAATAAAAACTTTTTAACAAAAAAAAAACCGACTTTCAAAAAAACACTACAAAGGGAAAAATAACTTTAATTTCGGAAGTCGGTGGCAAAAACTAAAATAGGCACAAATCCAAAGACACCGACTTCCGAAATTAAAGTTATTTTTCCCTTTGTAGTGTTTATTTGAAAGTCGGTTTTTTTTTTTGTTAAAAAGTTTTTATTTTAGTAATCAAATTTGTTCTAAAATAATGCATTATTTGCGAAGGAGTTTTTATAAACATGATATTATTATCCCTTATCTAAATAAATACGTTATTCATCACAAGTAGTATATCATGTGATTTCAATGAATATCTTAGGAGATAAATAAAATAAATCCGCACGACTGTCCGGTTCCAACGCGGGTGAAACCGCGGGGCACTGCCAGTGTTTTCATAAAATCAATTTATTTTTTATTTTTTTTTAAACGTTGCCCCACACTAGGAATTTCTCCTGTATTGTGGGTGCGTTTACAAACATTTAAAGTCACATAAACAAACAGCAAAATGGCGGGATTTAGACGTAGTCTTATTTTTTTATTCTTTGTTCATAAGGGTAATAAAAATAAAGGGCTTGAGGAGACGTTTCCTAAAATAAAATACACTAAAAGGTTAAAAATAAAAAATATCCGAAAACCCGACTGCAAGATAACTTTTGTAGCAGTTACAGTTTAAGAGGGCGCCTACCAAACGCCGACCGCGCAGTGGCGCCCTCATCGTTTATTTGGTTATTTCTTTTATTTTAGAATGAAAATGCAGCATTTTCAGCAGCAGCTGCATTTTCATTCTAAAATAAAATAAATAACCAAACAAACGAAAGTTCAAACAAAAGAAATAACCAAATAAACGATGAGGGCGCCACTGCGCGGTCGGCGTAGCATTAATGGCGTGCGATTGAGGCAGTAGCTCAGCAGTGGACTGCTGTTTTGTAGGCTGACTATGATGTTCACTTACTGACGTTATAAACAAAACTTACCAGGCAATCCAAAAGCCGTTTCTGTAGGGTTTTTAGTAGCGTTCAGGATGGCGAGACAAGCAGAAACCACGGCTAGCACCAGCTGAATGATGAGCAGGGCTAAGAAGCACACGTAGAAGGCGAACGAAATCACCGGGGGAGTGCTTACTGAAAATGATACAAAAAAATGGTTGCCTGTAAAGTCGGTTTTACGGGCGAAGATTTTACGTGACAACGTCTTTTTCTCGGTAGAATATTTATTGATATGAATATAATTAAATTGCACAATAGGAACAAGGAATTAAATGAAAATAAGAACGTAACGTTACCGAGCGTTACACTTTTTCATAAGTGACTCCCAGCCGCAACCTAATTTAAGACGTTGTCACGTCAAAATAAAATAATATTAGTATTTTTTTTTATGCGTCATGTTTGCCACAAAAAAACGTATTTTCTTTCTTCTTTTCTTTTCTTAAAATGTTATTGGTTTCTTTTTTCGTGACCACGCTAGGTCACCAGTATAGTGGTATGAGGAACAGGGTATAAAGTTCACTCATGCTCCATAGAAAAGGGAGGATCACCGACAAGACGTGTGTCGTGTCTGGTGGGCAACTGCCCGATGACTCATGTCGGGCTGTTGTATACAGGGTTATTGGAAAACACCAACAACCTCTTAAGAGGGCGCCGACCAAACGCCGCACTAAAACGGATAATAGTGGCCACTATTTTTCGTAGTTGCGCAGTGAACTATGCTTGCCCGATGCAGGAAGTTGCGTGAATCGACTAATAAGTCAAAAACAGCCGATGTTATTAATTTGTCTCTCTGTGATGTCTTTTTTTAATTTGTCTCTCTGTGATGTCTTGTTTTTACCTTTTTAGACGGCGTGTTTCTATTTTTCTAGGAATACTATGAAATAAATACTTATTTTTGCGGTCGATCAAACCAATACTACGCTTAAATATTCACAACTTTGGAACCCTTGATTGCACGTAGTCTGAAAGGCGATTGGCCGGTGTTTTATAATTTTAATAAATTATTATTATAAAGAAAATTTTGTACAAACACTTTTACACGCCAATCATACTTTAAAAACTAGATGAGGTCAGCGCTTTCTATCTGACAACTATGAGAAGAAAGGCCGAAACAAACTCAGAGGTCTCTTTTTTGGTCAGATCGTGTGAAGACCATGTAGATTGGTGTCTGAAATGGTCTTTTGATGAAAAACCACTCAGACTGAGTGGACCTGACCAATCAGTATGTTCCTCGATCTTAAAATATACTAGAATAAAACACAAAATACATACATGGGTTGGTAATATCGACATTGGTGTTGCCAATGCAAGCGGGATTCGGTCGAAGGCCTTCAGCCAGCGCCCGCACCTGAAAACGTGTTATATTGTTATTAGTGGTTGTAATGGCAATCATATCATTTGGTTATAATATGTTTTAATATTTTAATTAACTTTTTGATAGATTCTTTAATATTTTGTAAATGTGAGGACTTTGTAGGCCTTGTAGACTTTATATCTGTAGACTAATTTTTTATTTTATTAAGTACCTGTTGTCTAAGTAATTGTTGAGGCTTACGCTGTCCTCCTAAACCTTTTGACCTTTGACCTTTTGACCGCCACAGTCATGAATAGATGACAAACCAAAATGTGCCCAGCACGCCACGGTTCGTCTACATGGCAGACTTTGACGCCGAGGGCACGTTTTTGATTTTTTGACGTGTGGCGGTCAAAAGGTTAATACTGTAATTGGAAAACATTGTAAAAGCCAGTTATTTTTAAAAGAGTAACTGCGGAGTTTCTTGCCGGATCTTCTCCATAGGGAACGACTAATTGGACCCGTGCACCTAGCTTCTGACGTTTCATAAGTGCCCATGTAGGGTTATATGAAAGACCTAAAATATTTTGATTTTGATTACATCACCATTCAAGAGGGAAATTGTGAAGAATTACCCTTTATTGTAGAAGGCTTGCAGGTTATTGGCTGTTACTTTAAAACTAGTTTTATACAGGGTGGCAGGTACAGACCAGCACATCAAGCTACCCGAAACCGTCAAATTTTCCCAATCAACTTTGAATCATAAGCTTAGACGATAAAGTTGGAAATCTATTAAAGAAATTTGACAGATTGTAGTAGCTTGATGTGCTGGCGTATGTACAAACACGCTGTGAATGTGTGTGTAAGCGCAGGAGCTTTCGGTACCGTCCAAGACACTTGGTAACCACAATTAAAGCGCGTCACTTCGTGAGTTAAAAATAAAATAAATGCGGGGGCATTTAACCGCCAAATGCCTCGGAAAGCACGTAAAGCCGTTGATCTTGCGCCTGATCTCTCCCCGGTCGTGTCGGATTGCCATCCCATCGGACTATGGAGAGTGCTCTTGTGTTTACGCACACACTTGTGGACTATAATATCTCGTGCGTACCTGGCTAATCGCCTTTGAGATTGGCCACCGTGACCGAAATTGGTCAGGAGGCTATTATTATAAATTACACTACACCAATATAATAAAGGCGAAAGTGTGTGAGTGTGTGTGTGTTTATATGTTTGTTACTTCTTCACGCTCAAACGGCTGGACCAATTTTGATAAAATTTTGTATGGAGGTAGCTGACACCCTGGATTAATATATACGCTACTTTTTATCCCGATATTCCCACGGGATTGAAACTTATGCGGGTGAAACCGCGGGGCGCAGCTAGTTTCTAATACATTTTAATGTGTAAAATAATGTAATAATTAATTGATTATTCACCTCTATCTCCCTGGCCAACTCATTTGTTTTACAGCTTAATGCACACGCTCCGATTTCCGGTACACATGTCACTGAAATAATACAAAATAGAATGTACATACATAAGCAAACAAAAGGCAGATTTTCGGTAGCATATTATTAGCAAAGAAATATGTTAAGTAAGTATGTGACGGCACGGTTGGCGCAGTGGTTGAGCGATTGACTGCTCCGCTGCGTGTCGCGGGTTCGATTCCCGTACGGAACTAATATTTGTATGACCTACAAGTATAGTTGTTCCGGGTCTGGCTGTTTGTGTATGTGAGTTTAAATGTTTGTAAACGCACCCACAATACAGGAGAAATTCCTAGTGTGGGGCAACGTTATTTAAGAAGAAAAAAAATTGACTTCAATACACTGCATTTTGTTGTCAAATGTCTACCTCGTAATTGCTTCCCCACCCTTAGGTTGAAGGACGGTCTATTTGTCTATCTGACAGTTTCAACCTTAGTGAAGTTTCAATTTACTTCTGTGCTATTCTGTAAATATCTCACCGTGAAACTTAGGTGAAGTGAGTTTGAAATCAGCTGTCTATCCCTAGATTCACTAGCGTTAGGTAGGATGATAGCTCACTTTAAGCGCACTTCACGGATATTTTCACGGTGAGATTGTTACAGAATAGGTCGGCTGATAATTGATGTCAAAACTGGCAAGCATTATGAGACCGACTATACATAAATGTTGTTTCTGACAGTCCTCCTGGCATAGCTCCTTGAAACCAGAATATACCGAGATATGCAACAGAAAAGCGCTCTCGGCGCTCTTCAGTGAAGATCCCGAATAAAAAATTTAACTATCTTGGAAACCGCTACGAAAGTGGAATGAAAAAAACTAGCCAAGTGCGAGTCGGACTCGCACACGAAGGGTTCCGTACCACAAGGCAAAAACACTGACAAAAAACACGTTTGTTGTATGGGAGCCCCCCATAAATGTTTATTTTATTTTGTTTTTAGTATTTGTTGTTATAGCGGCAACAGAAATACATAATTTGTGAAAATTTCAACTGTCTAGCTATCGCGGTTCTTGAGATACAGCCTGGTGACAGACAGACGGACGGACGGACAGACAGCGAAGTCTTAGTAATAGGGTCCCGTTTTTACCCTTTGGGTACGGAACCCTAAAAATGGTTTCCACTTCTCTCCATAACAAAAAGTAGACAGAGTACCTACAGTAGGTACTTTTTTTTTTTTTTTTGGGTGGGAAATCATCAAATGACCCCTCCCGCTCTGGGCGGAGCGGAAGGGAGTGTCAGACTCTTACTGACTAAAACCCACCCGTGTTCCTTCACTTGCCTGTGCCAGGGGCCACGGTATCTCTTTCGAACAACCCGCGACCCTGGCGGGCATCGGCCCTAGCGGACCCCGTCAGTTGGTGCTGACATCTCCTTGAGGCGCGCGTGGAACACAACGCGCCGTCGACCCGGGCCTGGTCCTTACCGGACGGCGAGCTGCCCATTGCTCGCCGCCCGCAAGCCCGCGCCTACGGTGGCCGGGAATCGGCTATCGACTCCCGACGCCCGGGGCGTCTCCTGCGGCGGCTGGGGGCGTGAGGGCGCAAGGATTGCCTCTCCCTCACGCGCTCCGCCTCCTCCTTCGCGAGCATCACTGCTTCGCAGAAGGAGGCGATAGCCTCCCATGCACTCTCGCTCCGTACCATGGCCCGGACTAGGGCCGGACGCGAGAGATCGCCGCCGCCGATCGCCGCCGTGAGGACACGGCGGTGC
The DNA here is from genome assembly GCA_951800025.1 of Oligia strigilis. Taxonomy (NCBI): domain Eukaryota; kingdom Metazoa; phylum Arthropoda; class Insecta; order Lepidoptera; family Noctuidae; genus Oligia; species Oligia strigilis. The sequence goes on along the minus strand of OX637563.1, from coordinate 4,816,507 downwards.
TCTGCCCAAGCTGGGCAGATCTCCACCGTATGCTCCACCGTGTCCTCCGGGCGATCCACACAATGGTGACACCCGGGCGTTTCCTCCCGCCTTATTCGAAGCAGCCGTGTCCGGTGAGGACCTGCGTTAGGCGGAAGGTGAGGACGCCGTGGCGTCTCTCTAGCCACTCCTCAAAGAGGGGACTTATCGCCGCAATTGTGGCGTGCCCAGCACTGGGTTGCGACAGTCGCACTCTCCATGTCGCCATGAGATCCCGCCGGAGCTCTGTCCGCTGCACCGCGATTTCTCGCGGCAGCGGAGTTACGCCCCGGCGTTTCACCTCCTCTCGCCACTCCCATATGTGGGCGAGGACTTTGGCCTCCAGATCCCATGGCGGCAATCCGGCAAGGAGGCTCGCTGCCTCCCCGGAGACCGTGCGGTATCCCCGGACTAACCGGATGGCCATGACCCTCTGGGACGCGTTCAACCGCCTGGCTGGTCGCCGCCTCAATGAACGCGCCCACACCGGTGCCCCGTAAAGGGCCATGGACCGCACGACCCCCCCGTTGAGCCTCCGGCAGGAGGCGTTTGGACCCCCTAGATTGGGCAGGAGCCGCTTCAACGCAGCCCCGGCCCGCTCCAGTCTGGGAGCCAAACGTCGGAAGTGTTCCACGAAATTCCACCGGCTGTCGAGGACAAGTCCCAGGTACTTCATCGTCGACTCGACGCCGATGTGAACCCCTCCTACCGTTATTTGGGAACCCGACGGTGGCGCGTTCCGAGGGCCATGAAAACACATGGCCTCGGACTTGTGCAGGGCCACCTCGAGTCCCAGTTGCCGGATCCTTTCAACGACTGTCGCAACCCCGCGTGTCGCTAGTTCCGCCGCCGCCTGGTGCGACCTCCCCTGCGCCAGGATCAGCGTGTCGTCAGCGTAGCAAACTACACTGACGCCGCTAGGGAGGTCGGCGCGCAGCACCCAGTCGTACCCGATGTTCCACAGGGGCGGCCCCAGGACCGATCCCTGTGGGACACCGCACGACATCTCTCGCCGGTTCCACTCTCCCTGATGACCAGGGTAGATGACGGCCCTGTCCGTCAGATAGGCCTCGACCACGCGACGGAGGTAGGTCGGCATCCGGTGATACCGGAGTGCCTCCCTGATGCAACTCCAGGGCAGGGTGTTGAATGCATTGGCAATGTCTAAAGACACCGCCAAGACGACCCCACCCTGGGCAACAGCATCCCCCGTCGTGAGGGCTCGTACGCGCATGACAGCGTCTACTGTAGAGCGCCCCCTGCGAAAACCGAACTGGCCCTCCGCCAGATCCGGCCCCACCCGCATCAGCTGCCCGACGAGGCGGTCTGCAATGACTCTTTCAAAGAGCTTGCCCACCTCGTCGAGCAGCACAATGGGCCGGTAACCTACAGTAGGTACTTGTGAGCACATTTAGAATTTAAGTACACATTTCTTTAATGAAAGCCATAAAACATTGCCTGAGATACAAAGTTAGTTTTTTTTTTGTTAAAATTATGACAAACAGTGATGAATTTATCTAATGCTGCAAACAAAAAGCATATTCTTTTGTAGTTTAATTTGTTCCTTTATATTGGGTTGGGCCACAAAATCAACGGGATTAGCAAAAGAAAGAAAATATATTTTATTTTATTTATTTATTTTTATTTATTTGTTTCCGTTTCTTTTCAGCTCATTTCTTATTATTTTAAAGAGATATTAATAATAATAATAATAATTTATTCACAAAAACATAAACTTTGACAATAATGAGTAACAGAAAGGTATGCAGACATAAGCAGAATTTTACAGAGGTTGGATACAAAAGGATGGTAGTGGTGTCAAAAGTCCTGTAAGAATTAAGAACCCTGCCCCCCAAACTAGGAAAATCCTGTATCTTGGGAGGCAGTGTCTTCGCATTAACAATAAGGTCGAGCGATATTATATGAAAATAACACATTATAATGTCACGCCGCCGGTGCACTTTCTTGAAGAGTAGTAACTAATCGATTACAAATTAAATCCATTTTCTTGCACAACACACGTTTTCTCTCTGCATCCATCGCCCTAAGGTTGACTGGCAGAGAATGTCTAGGGCATCGTGCAGTTTCCAGTAGTTCAATTAATAAATAAAAAAATGGTTAGGAATAACAAATTTTAAATGGGAATGCCCAATAGTTAACACTTTGGCCAATGTAAAGATTGACCCAGCCGGACTATTCAGTCAAAATCTCAGGCGAAGTGAGCTGTCAAGAGTGTCAATCCCTAGCATCAGCGGTGCTATTCTGTAAAAATTTCACCGTGAAAACTTGGGTGAAGTGAGCTGTCATTCCACCTGACCACTGCTGTGCAGCGGTGCTATTCTGTAAAAATATCACCATGATAACTTAGGTGAAGTGTACTTAAAGTGAGTTGTCATTCCATCTGATGCTAGGGATTGCAATTGACACTATTGACAGCTCACTTTAAGCTCACTTCACCTAAGTTTTCACGGTGAGATTTTTACAGAATAGCATTACAGCCGATCAATTCTGTAAAAATCTCACCGTAAAAACGTAGGTGAAATGAGCTGTCATTCCACCTGATGCTATAGGGATTGACACTATTGACAGCTCACTTCACCTAAGTTCTCACGGTGAGATTTTTCAGAATCGCTCGGCTGGTCTCCAATACCTACCATTTTATTATCTATTTTTATGTAGGTACTTTATTGTACAGTCACGGCCAGAAGTCCACTTACACCGCAATGACCATTATCGCCTGCGCTATACGGGCTGCGGCGCCTATACACACATACGCATTTTTATCCGTGTGAGTGATGTTCCAACGCTAACAAACTAACATGTCGTGTAGCATCGCGCTACGAGTAGTCATAGATGTGGTCAATGCTAGACAAGGATGACAATATCAGTAACTTGTTTCTTTATCGCAGTCTGATTATTTTTTTCATAGTAATGCAAAATTTCAACAAGTGAATATAAGTTAATATTAGCTAGATCGGTAACGAGGCTGCACTCGCTAATGTAAACGGGATAGGTGTAGGTTCGAATCCTAGTTGGGCCAGTTTTTTTTTAATGTTTTATATAATTATTATTATTTGTATGTTTTAGTAATTTATTTTAGTAAATTACTTTGAACAAATAGATATTACAATAAAGGTAATTTATTATTATAATATGATAATAAATGAAACAAATTTTGATATGGTAACATTGTAATATTTTTTATACAAAAGAAATCCTTTAAACTTATTTATGTTATTATAGGGCCACAATATTTGCCTTGGCTTCAATACTAATATTAGCCTGCATATTGAATTCAGAAGAATACTAAAATAGCAACAACAAGATAACACAAACGCTCGTAACTATGTTCACCAACAAACAATAGCGAATAGTGGAATAATTTAGGTAAACTAGTAAAGTAGTTAAAATATGAGGGTAGATTTACAAAGTGAACTTATCACTTTGTTTCAAATCTACCCTCATATTTTAATAACGACGCTAAGATTATAATTGTAAAACGAAAGAATATTCGTTAAGTTGTGGAATATTTAAAATATTTGTTAGCAACTCGGCATTCTTATTTCACATGATTGTAATACTTAAAAAATATTCTTCATGTTTGATGTGAGACTCGAACCCGAACGTTCGCCATGCGAGGCACAACGCTAACTACTTGGGCCACCGTAACGCTCACTTAACTTATTGAAATTTGTAATAACAATCATAACCGGCCAACAAGTTGCCAATGTGTAGTGTTGTCAAACGTTCTTATAGAAGAAGGTCATAAGTACAACTAATATTCTTATGCCATAGTTTTGTGAGATTGCTAGTCGACTTCTGACTGTTATAGTACACGCTTTTTGATGCTATTATATTTTCTGCTTATTTTTTTAAACAGAAACTCACAACTTAAACTGCCATGCCCATTACACTGCTCTAGAACATAAGGTTCAAAGTTGATTGGGATATTTGACAGTTTCGGGTAGCTTGATATGCTGGTGTCTGTATGTTGGGCATACCCGCTACCTACGTAAAGATACGCTTTTCTAGAAGAGTGGTGGCCGTCACATGGCGTCTACAATATAGAAGCACATAGGTAACGTTATTCATGAAAGTAAGTAGACGTGCTTTTCTTCATTTCTGGACGTCGCTGCGGCCGTTATGTGGAGGCCACCGCTTTCCTAAGAAAACCTAACTCGTCATGAAAACGATACCAAATATTTTTGACTTTACTGTGGCAAATACGCTCTTTAGGGAAATAACTTTAGGGACAGCCACTTACGCGTACTTTCATAAATAACGTTTCAGTGACGTCAATCGCCGGGTAAATGGGGCCTCGCGTTCACTGTCTCAGGAAACCCTAGCGTTGTGTGTTGACATATTGAATGGTGTCTATAACTTGAGGTTGAGTACTCCTCCCAAAACTATTCCTGTTTTATTGGTCCCATCTTCTTAAACTACCTAGTAACACCGCTTATTTCGTGGCCACAAGAAAACCCGACACTCCCTCGCGCAAAAGTTATTTGTTTTGCAATTTTACTCGAAAATGTATTGTAACGAGCAACGAGAATTTTGATCAAAATGATTTATTAATAGAACGCTTGAAATCTTGAATTTTGTAAAGGTATTAATTTGTTAACCCTTTTAGAGGTAACAGACATGACTTTATCGCCTTTAAAGCTTTTAAAGTCTTGTTTTTGAACTTTAGAAACGTCGTTGTACAGTCAGCCTCAAAAAGATGAACATCGACCAGCATCCAATTGATTTTCTGTGTTCCATAACATTTTATCAATGTGTAATACTTTTTGTGGCTACATATTGATACCTTATTATGGAAGAACGATTGGGGACTAGTGCGGAGTCCGATTTGTGCCCGGATTACCTATAACTAGCTATAAACTAGGGAGCCTGGATTTGTGCTTGGTTACTTTTCCATAAATTCATATTTGTTTACATTTTGGCAAATAAATCGTGAATGCCTACTAGATATACAACATAAACTCACGCCTTCTTCACACGGGGGTGCGCAAAAACTACAGAACGTCACCTGCTACGATCCTAACATACTATTTTTCCTTCGATAACGTTCATACATCTGGTCGTTATAATAATGTCGATGGAATAACATAAATCACCATTGTCATGACATTTGATATCTCATTAAAAATCTTTGGTTTAAATTTTGATGAAAATATTACTTACATTGTTTTAATATCGCGGCAAAATTGTCAGATTAAATCACAAAAGTTTCCCGGAAAATGCGTAAACAATATTCTGCGGGGCCTGACCTAATTATGACATAAATTATTCTTTATTAATATCATAAATCTGTATAGAGTGTCGGGAAACTCAAAATGTTTTATTAAAATTATAAGTACCTGCTAATAAACCTCATAATCAGTATCATTACGCTAGTAATATATAAGTCAATGCATAAAAGCGTTTACGATGTACGCCATTTCATGCAAACTTACAAGCCCTTGTTTTTCGAAATGAATGAACCGATTTTAATGAAACTTCATACACAAGCAGGATACAAAGGTCTAAAAAGTTATTTAAGAACATTTTCGAAAAATAGTGTTACAGCCAAATTAGACCGATTTTAAATATTCCATAGAAACAGAGACTTTTTAAACCTTTGTATTCTGCTTATGCGTATGAAATTTCATTAAAATCGGTTCATTCATTTCGAAAAACAAGGGCTTGAAAGTTTGTATGAAATGCCGTAATGTAGTAAACGCTCATAACTTACGTCATTCTCATAATCAGAATTATCATATTCAGTATCATTACTTAACTTTACGTAATTCTGTGGCCGACCCAGGAAGAGATGGCGAAATGATCTGGACGCGTACCGCGAGGGTTCGTTCGAGGTGACGCGGGAAAAGAGTCCCTGGAAGAATTTGGTGGAGACCTTTGCCCAGCTGTGGGACAGTAAAGGCTAACAAAAAAATGCAATAAATACTTACTGTACAGCGTGTTAATACTGGGTGTGATCAATTCCCGTATAGTGAGCTCTCCTCTGAACAGGCCATATCTGATCGTGCTGTCATCTGCTTGAATTGGCGCGGTGGCTGTTGATGTTACCTGAAACAATGCTCTTCTATATTAACGGCTTATCCACTTGGCCAAATGGTTCAGTTATTGAATTCAGCCTCCTCCTTGTAAAGCAGTGGTGGCCCAGTGGTAACGGTGGCGACTTACGAGTTGCAGGTTGTAACTTCGAAACCAGACAGGCGTTTTACTTTGTGTAAATTATTTCATCACCACTGCACTCAAAAAGGTGAAGGAGGATCGTGAGGAAACCGGCATGTCCTCGAACCAAATATACGAAGACATGTGACATCTGCCAACCCGCACTGGACCCGCGTGGCAGTTCCCTCTCACCAAGAGGAGGCCTGTGTCCCATCGAACATTAAAGGCTGATTAAGCCAAGACATCTAAAAATATTCTAAAAGCAGTCAATATCGCAGTTTAATATGCAGACAGACCCAGTAACTGATTAGTGTGTCAAGAAGCTTTCTATATGACCCCTCTCTTCCTAAAAATACATCATTATTTCAGCCGAAAGACGTCCACTGCAGGACACTCCCCCAAGCACGTGTACCTCCACTTCGACAGGTTCTGTTCTTCTCGCAACCAACGGGTTCCTGCGGCCTTCACAAGGTCGTCGGTCCACCTTGTGGGAAGGCCTTCCAAATACGTCTTCCAAAAAGAAAAGAAAATACATAAGGTAGAATAATAGAAGGTAATAGAATAATAGTAGGTTTAAACAGAAGTGGTAAGTGAGTAGGGCCTGTGCCCTGCAGTGGGACATCACAGGCTTTTAAGGTATCGTATTACCCAGTAACTGGGTTGTGGAGGTCAGATAGGCAGTCGCTCCATGTAAAATACTGGTTTTCATCTGCATCCGGTTAGACTGGAAGCCGACCCCAACATACTTGGGAAAAGGCTAGGCAGATGATGATAGAAGGGAGTCCAAAGTTGTCGACATAGCTCACAGAATAAGCAAGCTGAAGCCGCTGGGCCGGTCATATTAGACGTAGTACCGAAGACCTTGAGGTCTTCGTGAGACTTGTTCTTAAGTGGAGACCGCCAATCGGCAAACGTTAGGTAGGACGGCCTCATCATGAGGTGGGGCGACGAGCTGGTAGCAGCTGGATGAGAGTTGCCGAAAATCTAGTTGAATGGCGTGCAATTCCTCAATTTTGTATTTTGTAACTATTTTGATTAAAAAGACTCCCTCTGTTAAAGTTTTAACCTCTTGATTATTCTTTCATTTTAATTCAAATTCCTAAAAATATTATAGGTATATATAGTAAAAAACTAGCTTCATATTTTCTGACTCGCCGACTTCTTGACAATTCAAAAGTGCCTATAAATGATTTAATTGAAATAAATGCTTTGAGTTTGAGTTGAGTTTGAAAACAATGTCGCCTTTGGTGTCTTTGTGTAGGTACCTATGTCTGGTTTGTTCTTCACGATGAATTTATTCTGGAAGGTTTATGTGTATAACCCTTCTTACTTACATTCATTATTAAAAGGCTGTGAAGATCCGTGGCACACCACACTCCGGAAAGTGTCACGTTTCCGAGACATTAACGTTCAAAGTTGATGATTGAGTCACGTGATCAACTTTGAACGTTAATATTTCGGAAACGTGACACTGCGGGGTTTCGCCTTACTACGTTTTCTGTTTGCTTCGATAACAGCTATCTAAACTAAATATGTAGGTATATTTAATATTATCTAACTAGCATAATTATTATTAGTCAGACGGGGTGAATAGGGATGCAGGGGTGAATTGGGACAAAACTTTAAAATGGATTTTAGCTTTGAAATAATACAGTTTGTTGCCGAAAAGGACACTTAATCGTTGATTATAATACAATAAACACATTAGACTCCTTTTTGGCAACAAACTATATTATTTCAATGTTAAAATCGCTTTTAAAGTTTCGTCCCGATTCACCCATGCATCCCTATTCACCCCGTCTGACTAATAATTATGCTAGGTAGATAGTGTGTTGAAAACATAATACAACTAATTTGCTAAGATAGAAAAAAATCATGAAGATACCTCTAAAAACCTATTTTTCACAATAAAAACCATAGTAATATCAAATACATACAATCATTCTGTTTTTTGTCAGATTATTCTACAAGCGACATACTAAAGGACTAGTGTTTTAAATTTTTTTGTCAAAACAATAGATTTTTTGTAAATAGATCATTGCTTCATATTTTGCAATAAATTAACAGCGTTGTGTCTTCGCGCTTCTCTTTCTTTTCTATGCACTCCGACAGTGACCGCGCTTTCGGTCATGTAGTCCCCTTAATCAGTTTCAATAGACGTTTATATACTGACTAGCTTCTGCCCGCGACTTTGTCCGCATGAAATTTTACCCTCCCCCTATTCACCCTCTTAGGGGTGGAATTTCGAAAAACCCTTTCTTAGTGGATACCTAGATACTCTTCACCAAGGACGCACCCTCCAAATTTCATGTCTCTAGGACCAGCGGTTTAGACTGTGCGTTGATATATCAGTCAGTCAGAAAATTTGAATTTTATATAAGGTAAACGCGGGTGAAGTCGACAGGGACCCAGAAGTCGTCAAATTGTCTAAAAACTTCAATATCTCCGTCTACTAAATATTTAATTGGCCGATTTTTATGGCAACATATTTTTGGTAACAAATTGCACAATTGAAATAACTACACTGAGTTTTAACTGTAATGGTGGCTGAGATATCTTACTTGAAAAGTGTGTCGCACAATTTTTTAATTTTTATGCAAGTTTAACTGCTAAATGTCGAGCTCGGCGCGCCGTTTTGTTTTTTGATTTACGAACCTTCAGTGGGGTCTATGGTAAGTCTGATCGTTTGATGAATGAGTTAAGTTAATTTGCTAATGATGTAACTTAAAGTTTGGAACAGTTTTATCATAAAAGTATTATTTTTCGAACGTGACATCTATTGGTACTTTAAAAGTCCTATTTGACCCAAAACTCGTCATATTAAGTGCTATTTTGACGATTACTGGGACCCGCTCAATAGTTGTCTTTAAACTCGTCACTTGAACCTTATGCTTTAGCGATAAAGTTTAAAATCCATTAAATTAATTTGACAGATTGTAATAGCTTGATGTGCTTGGCGTCTGTACAAACATTATAAGGTTTGGGCTACATTTGGCAATAAAACTGTGTTTCTCTTATACTGTTTTCGCTTCGCTCACTCATTGCTTGAGTAAGCGCACTCTGCTTATTCGTGTATAGAAAGGGCTCGCTTCGCTCGCTGTACCTATCGTAAGCACGCTCTACTCACTCGGCCCGTAAAAAGTAGGTATTCTCAGTTCTAACCTAAACTGCCTTACTGAGAAAAGTATAATAACAAGTTGTAATTAAGCTCTGGCTAATTGATGCTAGTTTTCCAACAGTAACTCACTCAGATTGAGCGCGGTTGTTACAGTTACAATCAAATCCTCACCTATATAGAGGTGTCTTCTTACTAAGTCTTCTGCCGTTGAAACTTCCTAATGTTCTCGTAATCTTGACGCATGTACGCACTTCCACTATGACACGGTGCATTAATAACTTGACGATTGTCGATAATTTTTTTAAGTTTTCAGGTATAATACCTGAATCATCATCTGCCTAGCCTTTTCCCAACTATGTTGGAGTCTGCTTCCAGTCTAACCGGATGCAGCTGAATACCAGTATTTTACATAGAGCGACTGCCTATCTGACCTCCACAACCCAGTTGCTGGTATAATACCTGAATATTTAAAAAAAAATCAGCCCCCTAGCCTAGCTTTTGAATTAGCTTATAACTAGATTTTTAGGCTTATAGATTTAAAAGTTTCTTTGGTTGGCTTCTTTGTAATTTCGAGCAGATTTACAGTCGTTATGAGGCGAATTATTTTTTATTCAAAGGCTTTTGTTAAAAAAATCATACGGTTTTCGATACTGCCTTAACCATTGTATTTGCCCGAGACTGTACTTAGTAGCACTGCACTCCTTAAAAAGTAACCTTTCACCGTATGTGATATTTTTCAGTTCTAAGCAGATTTACGGTCTATATGAGACGATATCTTTATCTTTTTTGCTACTTGCTGCAGATTTTCTTTCGTGCACTGGGCTTTTGAGATTCGTTGCATTCTTTATGATGCAACATTACTTTGATTGAGATTTTTTTCATTTCTGGCCAGATTTACGGCCGGTGTGAGACGAGACGACATTTGAATTTTTTTTGCTATGGTAAGGGAGCCCAGAGGGTTTTTGAGCAAGCATATGCAGGGCGAATAAAAGTCATTCTGTGCAATAGTGTTACATGTCCTGGTAGTGAATATATAAATATCTGACGGATTGATGGAGCCTTTTGGCAAATATGACGAAATTTCATTGATTACTAACTAGTGCGCCCTGCCCATCATGACCTACGGTGCTGAAACGTGGACACTGACGGTCTGGCTGCTCTACAAATTCAAGGTAGCTCAGCGCGCTATGGAGCGAGCTATGCGCGGAGTCTCTTTGAAGGATAAAAATTAGGAACGAAATTATCCGGAAAAGAACCGGAGTTACCGACATAGCTTGCAGAGTAAGTAAACTGAAGTGGCAGTGGGCTGGCTATGTCTGTCGAAGGACCAATGGCCGGTGGAGCAGACGAGTCCTGGAGTGGAGACCGCGTATCGGCAAGCGTAGCGCCCCCAAGCTAGATGGACGGACGACCTAAAGAAGGTGTCTGGGGTAGACTCGATGCGCAAGGCGGAGGACAAGGTATTGTGGCGCAGCCTGGGTGAGTCCTATGTCCAGCGGATTGCGATAGGCTGAGTTGATTGATCATTGATTCACAAAAGCACCCAAAAGTGGTAGTCATTTTGCATTTATTTTTAAATTTATATTTGAAGCTGACCCTTTTGTGAAGATTTGTGGGCATTCAGAAATTGGAAATGTCAAACACTTAGATATGTAGCAAAATTAAAGTGTCGTCGGAGTACACTATAAACAAACTCGATTATTTCAAAATTACACTATAACCTAATTGAAATTTCGACGCATAGTCAAAAAGGAGGGTCGGGCGTATGCGCCTGCACTTGCGATGTGACGTCAAAGGCAAATTATATTTTGCTTCAAAATTAGTACAATTATGACCAATCTTTTGAATGCTCAATCATTACCATTCAAATTCTCTTACTTTATTAACGGTTGAAATGTTACATGTATTTGTCGGTCAAAAATGTTGAATTTTCCAGAGACTGAAACGACGTTTTCACGTCAAAATTTATTCTGATAAAAACCGATTCTGTGATTCTGATATCTTAATTTTTTAAGCAAAAAAATATTACAATTTACCTACCTACTCTGCTAACACCTCACATCCTTTAGTAATTTCTTGCGATTTGGTCTTCTACCTACCTTTTGTTTCTTAGACTTGCCACTCATAATTATGAAAGACAAACACAATTTGTTTTAATTTGTAATCATATTGAACTCTAAGTTAAAGGCCTGAGAGTTCATATTAGCATCAAAAATTGACGACTACTGGGTCCTTTTGATGATTAATAGTACAAATCTGGCGAGTACTGGTACAAATCGCCCTTTTTTCACATTTGCTTCAATAGGTATTTATTATCACGAAAAATTATAAACATTAAAACTTATTTAGAATAACGGATAATTTCACTATTTCGTCATGTAAAAAGTTTCGTTCTAAATTCAATACTTTTCACGTAGCAGTTCTTCAAAGTCAGTGAATTTCATAACCCGACGAGTATTGGTACATTTACCTTAGGTCTAAGTATATACAGAGTTTCGAGGTACTTAAAAATCGGACCGCGCGTTAAAATTCTTCCATACAAATTTTGACACCCCTAATCCACGTTTAGGGGGTAGTTTATAAAAACAAAAAATGCCAAACTTCATAATTTACTTAGATAAGTATTCGTGCCAAGTTTCAAGTTTATTAACTCAAGGAATAAGATTGTTCATACAAACTTTCATCCCCTATTTAACTCCCTTAGGGGTTGAATTTCAAAAAATCCTTCCATAATCCTTGTCTACATTATAAAGGGAACCTCTGTGCAAAATTTCAGCTCTCTAGGTCCAAGGGTTTGGGCTGGGCGTCATGAGTCAGTCAATCAGTCAGTCAGGACTTTTCTTTTTATTTATTTAAATAGAAGATAAAAAGTACAACATGATTTACTTAAACATAATATTGTTTATGTATTAAGTTTGACTTGTTAAATGATAAATGATTTTTATTTCTGTAAGTAGGTTTGTACAAACACTTTTACACGTCAATCATATTTTTTTTTAAACTAGATGAGGTCGGTGTTGCAATCATGTTATTCACTTCATGTTCAACATTTATTTAGGCCAATAAAATTACTGGTGTAGTTTATCAATAGATACCTATAAGTTTTATAATAGACAATAAAGACAATTCAAACATATCGATATTCGTTGAAAGATATTTAAATGATTGTTTCCTTCTTATTAATATTTACAGTAGCAAGGTCACCCACCACTCCTATCTTTTGAAGCTACTTCTGCGTCAAAGCCTCCTATTTACACTCACTTTGACGCCTTTTCTGGCCAATTTGCATTATAAATAAAATCGAACATATAAGACATCTTTTGGGCACTTTTTTTCCTGATGGGAAATCATCAAATGACCCCTCCCGCTCTGGGTGGAGCGGACGGGAGTGTCAGACTCTTACTGACTAAAACCCACCCGTGTTCCTTCCTTAGCCCTTTATGTTCCGGGCCAGCGGTAACCCTTTCGGACAATCCCGCTGACCCGGCAGGCTTCGGCCTTAGGGGGCCCCTCCTCGATGCTGACATCACTTTGAGGCGCGCGTGGAACACGTACGCGCCGTCTGGCACGGGCCTGGTCCTGATCGGACGGTGAGCTACCCAATAATCTCCGCCCGCAGGCCCGCATCTTTTGGACACTTCAAAATAACATATAACAGCAGTCAGGCCTGCATTCCTCGCAGGGGTTTGGCAGAGGAGTATTATTTGAATAGTTGTGTTTTATAAGAGTTCTGTAGGTGCCTGATAAGGGAGCCTGGGGCCCAAGTATGCTATTTTTATAAATTCGTCATTCCAACACGATCCCATTGTCATTTTGCTAAAAGTTCGTAATCTGCTAAATTCATAATGTTCGATCATTGGTCGGTCAATGGCACAGAAAATATACGATACTCGTAACGAATCAAAAGCAATGACTGCACAATGACGTTCTAATGGTAGGTCACTGATCAAAGGAACTATAAATTTTTTTGCAGATTACCGCCTAAGTCAGTCATTCATTTGTCGTTATGTACGAGATTACCATTCTATGCCATTTCTTTCAATGGAGTGTCAGTGGTTGACCAATTGAAAGTCATAATGACGCCATTATATTAATAGATTTCCAAACTTGTCAAAATCAACAATTATGAAATCAATGATAAATCATTCTGACACTATTGTAATAGCAGACTTGAGGCCCAGATACTACTGAAAAAATGTTAATGTAAAAACCCATAGATAATAATTTGGCATTAGCACAAATTAATATTTGAACTTTCCAGGAAAATTCTTACTAGCTAGTTATCTTTCAGATTATTTAAATTGGCTTAAATGGTAATGTGTGTACAATCATATTAATATGATTGTTGATCTAAGATATTGCAAAACAACCGGATATACCTAAGTAGTTCTCCTTTAGTCACCACCTAGGTATAACTACACAGTAGGTACTACTTACACACTAACTTTAGTCCTGTATTTGAAGTGTAGTAAACTTCGATTAATCTTGCCTCTTCCAAAGGGACCTCCTCCCAATAGTAGGTAGGTACGTCCTACCACGTCTAGGAGTATATTATCCCAGACCTTAGAGCAACATATCATAATATATCCTTATTCAAACTACCAAAGAGACTCTTCTTAGATGTTGTTAGTTAGTCAGGACTCTGTAACGACTATCGAATACCATTACTGCTGTAAGTACCTAACGACTTTCGTCACTATGACAGGCACATTCCGTATGTCGACAAGCTCGCGAGCTAAGGTCATAGTAGCACACGTATCAAATCGGAAAGGGATCGGCACCGTATCAACTCGAGCCGTTCAGTCTTTGTTTGAAACTCTCTACTGCATCGCACACTAACCGGAATCGTAACGTAATCGCCTCGCCTCGCCTCGGGACAAGCTCAAGAACCACGATGCGGGGCGTTACGGCTCGTTATCCCCGCGCTTACGACTCTATCAACAGACTAAGGCCAATTTTCCGTAATTAAAAATGTTCAAATCTAGTCGCAGTCTCATCTCAGCGACAATCAATGTCAAAAACTTGTCATTAATTTAGGTAAATTAGAGGTATTTTTGACAGTAAATTGAGACTGACATTAGAATGTGAACGTTCTTAAAAATACGGGAATTGCCTGTGCCTAAGATGTTTGTAGGTTTATTTTTATTATTTAACCTGTTTATTAATACAGCCTAAAGCCTATACCACTTATGTGAATATAGGTACTAAGGATATTTTAAAGAAAACTTATCAACTCACCCAACTATCACTTGCAAGAGCAACTACAACAAGTAAAACACAGAGCACACTCGATAGGAACGCACAAAAAATATAACCACGACGCGTGACAGCCATTTTGACCAAAATACACAATACTAAAAGATATTTCGCTTTATTTCTATCAATAATTATCACTGATAGTGGATAATCTTCTGATAATGAGTGAATATTGAATATTTTTTGTTGTGACTCAGTGTATTTGCCGCGTTTGGATAATGCATTGCCCGATTATCTGAACTTCAATCTACTTAGCTTATCGCAGACCTTTCCTGGATACCTAATGGCATATGCCTCTGTTCTCCCTTTGATTACATTATATAATCAAAATGTTCTCCTTCGTCCGGATAGATCGTGTACCTATCTACCGCCTTCGTCAGGTCGTCGGCTCCTCTTACCAAGGTCCATATAACGTAGGTACGCTTCGTTCGCAAATTTGTGATTGACCTATCTCGTGATTTGCTTCATCACCTCGTTGGTGACGTTCATCAGAGAGTTCAGGTGCGTAGTGCTCGCAACCGACGTGCACCTATAGGTAGTGTCACTGACTGGCAGTCACCATCAGGGATTTGATAACACAAAAAATTAGTCGCTTATTAGAAATATCAGAATTTGTCGGTCACTGCTGCACTGGTTCAAAAGATATAAGGGTTTATAGGTGTAGGTATAGTCCAAGAGCTAGTCGAAGAGTTTTTTCGTGAACTCTTCGGTCACCCGTGTAAATAGCGATCCCGTAGGAATATCGGGATAAAAGTAGCCTATATGTTAATCCAGGGTGTCAGCTACCTCCATACAAAATTGTATCAAAATTGGTCCAGCCGTTTGAGCGTGAAGAAGTAACAAACATATAAACACACTCACAAACTTTCGCCTTTATAATATTAGTGTGATTTGGCTGTTTATCGTTATTTAGGCAGATAGATATATTTGCCTAGACTTTTGATTTAACTGTAATAAATCCAATAGTTCCAATTACAAGATAATAATCTTATCGAAATCAGCAGATACGTATTTACTATAAAAATCAAGTTTTACCAAACAAGATAAGTCGTGATAACTCATGGTTAATTTGTATTTATACTTTGCCCAAGATGGTGTTACTTAAAGATAAAAAAAAATACTTGACTGCGGCGTTCGATTGTGTTTCCAAAAATGTAAACAAATAGTTATGTGTTTTTGGTACCCATGCATAGTTAAGTTTGCGCTACCACTTCAATGACTTTATTTATGTTTGTCAATCACATTTAAAAAAAAACTAGACGAGGTCAGCGTTTCATAACCAATGATTCTGAGAAGAAAAGCCGTAGCAAACTCAAGAACTTTCAACATTTTTATGACTTATCAGTAGTATCTACTAGTCATTCTGAAATCAATTTAATTTACACCAGCATGAAGTTGATATTCATTTAAGAGGAAAATAACATCAATTGAAAAGAAGGATTTGATTATACTTTACAGATTCTTGCCCAGTGGGCGTTAAAAAAATAAAATACTTATAAAACGTTACACTATTTATTTATTTAACTTGCTGAAGCTTCGAGTTAAAAATATAATTATAAATATTTCAATTACATAATTTCATAAAATATACAATATATTGTACAACATTATTATACAGTTTTACAGCGAAATAATTTATAAGACACTAGAGAACAATGACGTCACATCGACGTCTCTCGCGATTACCATCCAAAGGAAATAGAACTTTGTCATTCAAAGAATAAGGATAATAATTATTTGGAAGTGAAAAATACACAAATTAATAGTACCTGTACTTATTATAAACGCATTACCTATTTCAGTTATAAATTAAAAAAAACTTTTTTTATCATTTAGTTTCCGCTGCAACGATTTTTAACACTTTTTCAATAGTACTAATTGATAAAAAAAAGTTTTTTTCACTCTAAAATCAACTTTATTTATATGCAGGAAAAGTTGATATTTGTGTAAATGAAAATAATAAATGTTTTTAGATGTTAATAGACTTTGTTTTACAGAACCTCTGAGTACCTACTATTATTACTGTGGTAAATAGTAATTATTAGAACATTATTACTGCAATATATACCTCTACCGATTTTAAAAATATCTTCTCTTAGTATTGAAATATTATAATATTAGTTTAGAAATTAATAAATTAATCTACATCGAAAAATATAAGCGCGATTATTTTAATATATTGTTATCATATTAATAAACTATTATTAGTTGAATAATGAAAGAACATTGTTCATTTAATTTGTACTATGTACTAATAAAATATTGCTGCTATATAAAAATAACTGTTAAAAGCGCCTCGTCCGAAGTTCTTGTCAAAAGTATCGATACATCTGTCAAAAGTATCGATTCTGTCAAAAAGTAGTGATACCTAATTATCGAGTATTCGAGTATTTTCTATAAACATTATAAATTAAATATCATTAAGTAGCTTAACCACTGAAATATGAATAATAACATGTTTTCACTAGCAAATAATTATACTATGTGTTGTAAGTTCGATGTTACTCGGGTATCGATACTTTTTCTGATCACTACTCGTCTACAACAGTACAACAGAACTCTCGAGATTTATACAGGATGGCATCCCCATCGACGCGCAAACTCTAACCATTAATTCAGTACATGATTCTGGACAGTATATTGGTTGAAATTCATTGTCGGTTATCAAAAAAAAATCTGCGGTTTCATAGAAAACTGCAATACCTGCGCTCAAAGTGTACGGAAAAGATTTTTTTTTTTTTTTAAATCACCTACGAATAATTTCAACGCAGGGGGGTACAGAACAGCTCGCCGTTCGGTAAGGACCAGGCCCGGGTCGACGGCGCGTTGTGTTCCACGCGCGCCTCAAAGAGATGTCAGCACTAACTGACGGGGTCCGCTAGGGCCGATGCCTGCCAGGGTCGCGGGTTCTTCGAAAGAGTTACCGTGGCCCCTGGCACAGGCAACTGAAGGAACACGGATGGGTTTTAGCCAGTAAAGGTCTGACACGCCCTCCAGCTCAGCCCAGAGCGGGAGAAGTTATTTTTTCTTTTAATTTTTTTTTCTTTGATTTGTTAATTCCCACCCAAAAAAAAAGGGGGGTATAGAATCATGTACTGAATCCATGGTAATAGGTTGCGCGTCGTCCCTGCCATCAAGCATGGACAAGAGTGATAGAATTATGGAAATTTGACATTTACAGCACCTTTATGTCGTAACAGTTAGGGCGATTTTACCACTGTATGATTGACTGTACAGTTCCCGGGCGTTAGTAGGGCCAAAAGAGACTATCAGACTGGTATGAGTGACAGAGTCGAACTTTCTAGAATAGTCGATAATATGTTCAATTATGCTTTGGTTTCCTAAGAAAACGTTGAACGGTCACACAATAACGGCTATCCAAATACGGAGCGTTTTTGACACCCTAATGTCAAATAGGTACTGAAGAAAATGACAGATTTTCATAACGGCCACAGCTCTTCTAGGAAATCCTTGCTTTAGTCTGTATGGACGAGACGCTTTATACTCAAACTAGATTATTTTTCTTCAAAACTTTTTACTGTGCTGACGAAGACATTTTCAAACTTATTTCGACTCTCAAACGATTTCTTAAAGTCACGATGTTGTTCTTACAGGTTGAGAAGAGAAACAGGCAATAACTTTCTATATTATTCTTCTATCATCTTTCTTTAACGCACTGAGCAGGCAGACAATATGCTGCTGTAATAATTCCAATATTATCGAACCTAAATACGGTCTAATTCCTCTGTCCCTATTTCGAGCATTATTACGCTACAAGGTTTTTTTTTTGACCCGTGGCCAAAATTGGAACTAACGCCGCCATCTTGTTTAGTCAATACAATGTCTGTAAAAATTCTATCAATGTCATTTAGGCGCGAAAAATTCTTGTAGCACTCCAACTACGACCATGAGCATTTTCTGATGAAATTTGCAAAAAAAAAAAGTTTTTTTTTTTAAGACATGCAGTCAAGCATCTACTGAGTGAGTGGAAACACTTGCCGCATGTCAAATGAGCTTTGGGCCAAATCTACCACCATGTGGGTCCCAAAAAACGTCCGGCGACATCGAGGCAGACCCAGGAGAAGATGCCGGGACGAGTTTGCACCTACAAGCAGGATTGATCCACACCAAGACAACAGACAAAGAGGAGTGGAAAGGGAAGCATTCGCCTTGCATTGGGACAACACAGGCTAAAAATAAAGAAATATTAAGTGGGACTCGGCCGGACATGTCTGCCGCAAGTCAGATGACAAATGGACTAAGAGAACCACCAATTGGGTCCCACTAAACGCACGACGCCATCGCGGCAGGCCGAGACGAAGACTCCTACCGGAAGGACTGGCAAAAAACAGAATTATGTGGAAAAGGGAGATGGAGGCCCCTGCCCTGCAGTCGGACAATACAGATGAAAATAAAGAGGTGATTCATGTAAACATCTTACCCAGGGCCAATAGTTATAAATATTAGAGGTGTTGCACCGATGAAACAGCATTCACACGCATAGATCCTAAACGTTAAATATTAATAGCCTTATTTAGTCTGCCTGCTTAGTAGGTTCCTATACTTATTCTATGACGACCAATCTCAAACTCTTCATGAAAAATGCCTACACTTTGGAATAAAAATTTAGCTCTGAAGAGAGAATTAAGAAAACAGAATAAAATTGCCTACAAGTACTAACACGCTTGATCTTTTAGAAGGCTTAATGGTACCGCAAATGCTAACTTACTTTCTAAAATCACCTTTTAAAAAAAAAATAACAAGTAACCAAAAAAAATGCATATTAACGTTATTAAACGAATTTAAGACAGCTGCAAGGTTTATTCAAGATAATCTCTTTAATCAAGGAAACTTCATAAAATAATGTAATCTCATTATCACCTTTCAGCACAGAAAAGCACTTCCTCAAAGCAAAGCGGACTCCGGGAAAACGCTTAACCAAACAATCAGAATCGAAGGTACCATTAAACCCTTCCACTTTCCACCTAAAAACTACAAATTCAAGCACAAAGCCAAATCGGCCAAACACTCGTTACTATTACAAAGTTCTTTCAACCTTTCAATTTGAGATCCCGTAAAATTAGACTTTAATGAGACTACGCACAACAATCTTCTATCGTTGAAAGACATTCCTACATTACTAGTCAAAAACTCTTTGAAAATTCCCCAATTTTCTGACATCTCCCCACTTTTGAGGAAACCTATCCTTAATATGTGGTAACACAGTGGGGAAACGTGGCGTATGAACTGGTTTGAACTGGCTGAAACCAGTAGTGTTTGTAAACAGTATGGTAGGAGGTTTGATGTTACTTTGCCGTTCAGTAAGTGGCATAAGGCTTCGAATATCCAGCCGGATAAGACTGGGAGCTGGTCTTGAGTTATCGATGTTTGGAATACCTGTGGAAGAATAAAGATATTTTTTTAGGTATCAGATCATTATAGTGAATGAAAGGTCTACTAACAATTGGTATTTACAGGGCAGATGTGATTACGTCCTAGAACACATTGTGCACTGCGATTAAAAGAAGGCGGTTTGAAACCGCCGAAAAATGTATCGTATAGCTTTCTATACCAGTGCACGCACTAGTGGTATTTTCAGTAACTGATTTCGCATGGTAAGCCTTTTTTTTTTTTTTTGCGGATTGGAAATCATCAAATGACCCCTCCCGCTCTGGGTGGAGCGGAAGGGAGTGTCAGACTCTTACTGACTAAAACCCACCCGTGTTCCTTCCTTAGCCCTTTATGTTCCGGGCCAGCGGTAACCCTTTCGGACAATCCCGCTGACCCGGCACAATCCCGCTGAATGTTAAGCCTTAGGTTCATTTTCCTCCATTTAAATATTGGTTGGGATTCTCAAAAGCAAAGTTGTGGGTAAAGTGTCATCTTTTACAAAAAAAATCTTACCTCAAAAACAATCTCCGCATTCATAACCGCACAATCAACACAGCGATCTCTATTCGATACAATCTCCATTCTCATCTTCTCACTCTCCTTGCAACACTCTAGAAACTCTATGACCACTCTACTCAAAGTCGCCGCCGGTGGTAAAGTCTCCCTTAAAAAGTATTTAAGAGAAGTTGTTATGATTTTCTTGCTTTCTCTCTCTTTTGATTGGCGGAGGACTTTGTAGAGTAGTGTGATGCGTTCCATTGAATTCATTAGAATATCTGGGTCCATGTTTGAAACGTCTGAGGTCAGTTTTGGACTAAGAAGTTTGTTGTCGGCTGTGGAGTAAAGAAATTAAGGATCAATTTTTTTAAGAAACAATTTTTTAAATATTTTTGGCAAAAATTCAGCTGCGCGAACTCCGCTCACTGACGCAGTCAAGATCAAGATCATCAAGTGTACAGGTGACATCAAAAATAAGTCAATAACAACGAAAGAAATTGGCAAACATTTCAAAAGAAACCAAGAGTTCAATGATTTAAGTTTGAAGTGATTCAAAATTAAAAACATGAAAGAAAGATATAAGCTTACCTGAAAATAAATGCACCATCAATATTTGTACCGCATGATGTTCGGAATATTTCTTCATGTTATCCAAAAGTTTCTCAATTATTATGTTCTTCAGGTCTTTTGGAAGAACTTGCTGTCTTATCGTCGTTGTGATTCCCTGAAAACACCATTACAAAGGATTGAAGATTTTTATAATGAAAGAAAAGAAAGAAAGAAAGAAAAAGTATTTATTGCGACTCGTACAGGAAGATTACAAACTAAACTAAACACAGTAAAATAAAAATCCAAGATAATAAAAAAAAAGTGACAAAAGGAAAATTAAACAGAAACTCCTATACGAGGCCAAAAGGCTCCTATCTCAGCATGATGCTGCGACATTTAAAACAAAGAAAATGTCACAGCGCTGGTATTCTGATAGGGCCCGCAGTGATGTCACGGGCAGTTACAGAAACAGACATAAATAATTAGATAAAATATTAGCAAATAATAAAATAAAATATTTTTATTCTTTAATCTTTATTATTTAATATTTAATGGATCCTGGCATACCTAGGTGCAATCAACAAAAAAAAGATAAGTACTCGTAAGCAGGATCGTCGGACATAGTTAAAGTTTAGTAAGAAACCGATGGATGTTGTCGACTGAAATTTAATTTGTTATATGAGCTCTTTGTTTTCTATTAATAAAATTAAAATTTTATTTGAGAACATCCATCGGTATCTGTTGAACGGAACGTAGTACATGCAATGTAATAAAAAGAGACAGAAAGATTGTGACGTAGCAGTTTGCTATCTCTCTCACTTGTGGTCTATACTCTGTACTTGTCAAGATGGACAACTAGGTTGCTCCGTAAGAAATAAAACTACTTTTAATTCTATTGCGTATATTTCTTTACAACAATCATCAGGTTATGGGCCCAGACACACATACCTCGAATGATTATATAAAACTGCACTCTGATTAACCGGCAAATTGAGGTGAGGTAAAACCGCAACGACGCCATTACGCTACGTTGTGCAGGAAGGCAAAGTAAAGAAAATAACGTAAAGGAAGAAAAAGGAAGAGCATCTTAGGAGGTTTATTGATCAATTTGATCAAGATGGACAGCAGTCAAAATGTTTTGAAGCTGGAAGGTTCAAGGAACTGGAATATTTGGAAATTCCAAACCAAAGTGCTGTTGCGTGGACAAGGTTGGCTGGATATAGTGGAAGGCCGGCGAATAAAACCAGAAGTAGCTGGGGAGAAAATTGCTTGGGAGAACCACGACGCCAAAGCTCAGACTTTAATAGTCACGAGAATGACTGAAGATGTCATGTTACACATTATATCCTGTTCGACTTCAGCCGAAATGTGGAGAAAGTTACAGAGTGTTTATGAACAAAAGACTGAGACCAGCATTCACATTGTTCAACAAAGATTCTTCCAGTATAGATATGAAAAAGGTATTGCAATGTCTGTATTCCTGTCAAAGATTCAAGAATTGCAGAACAATCTGAAACAAATGGGCGAAGAAATCTCTGACAAGTTTGTTATAACTAAAGTACTTATGTCGCTGCCAGAAGAATTCAAACATTTTATTTCTGCATGGGAATCAGCGCCTGACGACAAGCAAACCTTGGATAATTTAGTGGCCAGGTTGCTAATGGAAGAAGAAAGGTTAATGGAGAAGAATGAAGAATCACAGCAAACTTCATCGTTTGCTTTTGTGATGAAAAATAGAAAGATTGGAAAGTGTTTCAAATGCGGTAAATTAGGACATTTCCAGAGCGAGTGTAAAAATGATAAAAAGAACAGTGAAGAAAACGTAAATAATAAATGTTTTTACTGTGGGAAGTCGGGACATAATAAATCACACTGTTGGTTCAGGAAGAATAAGGAAAATAGTAACCGTAAGAAAAGTAATGCGTTTGTGATATCAAATACAGCATATGATTTGTATCAAGAATCTAAGTGGCTGGTGGACTCTGGTGCAGATGAGCACATGTGTTGTGATCGCGCATTGTTTACACATTTTACAGAAATTTCACAAAAATCAGTCATAGTCGGTAATGGTGCGGCAATTAATGTGTTAGGCTGCGGACAGATGGCGGTACAGGTTCGAAACGGAAAAGAATGGGTTGAGACTACCATAAGTAATGTATTGTTCGTTCCTGATTTGAAAATGAATTTGTTCTCGGTCAATCGTGCCATTGAAAAAGGTTATGTTATGATGACAGATGACAACTCATGTAAATTTTACAAAGATGATGACATTTGTGCGATTGCAAATCGAGTCGGAAATGGTTATTATATGGATTTGCGATTTAAAAGGAAAGCTGCAAATGTTGCTCAAACAGAGCTGAATGACTTAAATGTGTGGCATGAAAAATTAGCTCATCAAAACTTTGATTATGTCAGGAAAATGTTGCAGAAAAACAACATCGACGCCAAACAAACTTCAATTCCAAAGTGTGAAAGTTGTTTACTAGGAAAAATTCATCGGTTACCATTCGCAAAAAGTGATTACACTAGCACAAAGGCATGTGAATTAATACACGCTGATACGTGTGGCCCGATGGAAGAAGTGTCCTTAGGTGGGTCGAAATATTTTGTGTTGTTGAAAGATGACTACTCAAACTTTAGGAATATTTATTTTGTCAAAAATAAATACGAAATAAGAAGAGATATTGTATTCCTGCAAGAAAATCAGTGTGAGATCACGAAGACTGTATGTGGATCTGGTAATATACTCCCTGTGGAGCTATCTACTAGTGAGGGTATCGAAGAACAGGAGCAAAGCAGAGAAAGTAGCCCTAACTCTCAAGAAGCTAGTGATCAAGAAGACAGTAGTATATTACAGACTGATTCCGATGATAGCTTGTATGTGCCAAGTGATGGTGATGAATCCAATGGATTAAGTAATAATGGAGAACATTCAAGGCGAGGTACTCGTGTGAGGAAGCAGACCCTATTTTATGAATGTAACAATGTTTCATTAGAGGATAATGAGCCTAAGACGTATGAAGAGGCTATGAAGAGTCCAGATTCATGTAAATGGAAAGAGGCAATAAAGAAGGAACTACGGACTCTTAAAGATAATAACACGTGGAATGTGTGTGAATTGCCAGATAATACAAAGGTGGTGAGTAGCAAATGGGTATTTAAAGAAAAATAATGGTGTTATACAATATAAGGTTAGATTAGTAGCTAGGGGATTCGAGCAGAATGATGTATTAAGTCTAAGTGAAATCTATGCGCCTGTAGCGAAGTTAGCAACATTTAGATTGTTTTTAGCAGTAGCAACAAAACTAAAACTACCTGTGTACCAGATGGACGTTACTGGGGCTTTTTTGTATGGTGAAATTGGGGAAGATGTTTACATAAGCTTACCTGAAGGAGCTTATAATGATGGTAAAAATATTGTTAAATTAAATAAGGCTTTGTATGGACTTAAGAAGTCGCCAAAATATTGGAATGGTAGTTTAACTCTGTAATGATTAAAGAAGGTTTTAAAAGATCTCAGTGTGACTCATGTCTTTATTCAAAATGTAATGGTAAACAACAAATGTATTTGATAGTCTATGTTGATGATTTGTTGCTTTTTTGGGACAAATGAAAGCCAAATATGTGAGCTTAAGTCAGTTTTAAGTAAGGAGTTTGAAATGAAAGATTTAGGTCTGATTTCTGATTTTCTGGGGATAAATGTAAAGCAAAACTTAAAAAGTGGGGTGACAGAGTTGTGTCAGAAAACTTACCTAGAAAATGTTTTAAAAAGATTTAACATGTATAACTGTAAGCCTATTTGTACTCCTATGGACCAAAATTTTGATACTAGGATACTAGAAAATAAATGTGAAGTAAATAGAAAAACAGAAAGGTTATGTAGACAAATTGTTGGATGTTTGATGTATGCTGTATCGGGCACAAGACCAGATCTTTGTATTGTGGTGTCAATATTAAGCAGGTATCAAGACTGTGCAAGTGAAATGTTATTAGTAGCCTTGAAAAGAGTACTGCGATACATTAAACATACAATAAATTATAAACTGTTGTATAAGTGTGATGATGAAAAGTTAGTGGGCTATTGTGATGCTGATTGGGGAGGTGACCTCAAAGATAGGAAGTCCACAACTGGTTACTGTTTTATTTTCTCTAATTGTTTGATTTCTTGGTGCTCTAAGAAGCAAAGTACTGTGAGTATTTCATCTACTGAGGCAGAATATGTAGCTATGAGTATAGCAGCTAGCGAAGCATGTTGGCTTATAAATATACTATTAGATTTTAATATCTCTAATGTATGTCCAGTTACAATGCTTTGTGATAATCAATCAGCCATAATGATTGCTAATACTAATAGTGTTAAAAGATTAAAGCATATAGATATTAAATTTCATTATGTAAGAGAATTAATATTAAATGAAAAGGTAAATGTAAAGTATGTAAGTACTACAGAACAAGTAGCTGATATGTTCACGAAATCTTTAAAGAAAGATCTTTTACTAAAGTTTGTTAAGATGTGTGGTATGGTAGTTTTGATATGATTTGGTATTGGTTTATGAAATGTCTATTTACATTGTGTATAATACCTAGATGATTAGTTAACTAGTTTCAGTAGAAGATTTGTGTTTAAAAAGTATTTGAGTTGTTAATTATTTCTTTGAGAAAGTTTGTTATTTAAAGTAAATGCCTAAGGTAACAATGTTATTGTGTGAGTCCTATTTATTACATTGAGGGGGGGTGTTGACCGGAACGTAGTACATGCAATGTAATAAAAAGAGACAGAAAGATTGTGACGTAGCAGTTTGCTATCTCTCTCACTTGTGGTCTATACTCTGTACTTGTCAAGATAGACAACTAGGTTGCTCCGTAAGAAATAAAACTACTTTTAATTCTATTGCGTATATTTCTTTACAACAATCATCAGTATCTTACTAAACTTCAACTATATCCGACGATCCTGCATACTTATCTCTTTTGTTGACTGTACCTGTCCGCCATTTTTTTTTTTTAATAATCTCTGAATGTTTATAATAATCAAACATCTATGCAACAAGATTTACGCAAGTTCGAAAAATATGGATGTCAACTTTCAACGTTTCGAAAACATTTGTTTGCATTAATGTCACACACACACACAATCAGCCTATAATGTTCCCACTGCTGGGACACAGCCCTCCTCTCAGTGAGAGGGAGTGGGCGGTAATCCACCACGAGCGCCCAGTGCGGGTTGGTGGATATCAACTATATATAGATCGCATTGATGTCAGGTTTAATTTTGAAAAAAAAAACAAAATGGCGGACAGGTAGGTTATGCCACGGACCTTCAAAACCTTTTTGTGTTTAAATGTTTCCATATTCTCATTGCCATTCCCAACAATATTTGGACTTTGTGAATAACTACTTAATACGTTGTAAATAACTTATCTATGTGACAAGCTTTATCAAGCAACTAGGTGTACCCGTGGTTTCGTTCACGTGATTGTGTATTGTGTATTCTATTGCCATTATAAGTTAATGGGAAATTGAAGTTTTGTATAATCGTCTAACGAAATATCGACGTATAAGTAGCGCCCGTCTGTAGTTTGGTAAAGAAACTAACCCGTCGCACTGTTATAATGGACTTCAAATAGATAACCATAAGTTCTAGATTACCTTAACAACTAGATCGATGCAGTAATGCCTAGGGTTGTTCAGCACGAAGTCCACAGCAATGTTGATAAGCTCCGGATGTCCGAGTTCTATAAGTGTGAATAGCACCGTCCAGTATAGACTTTGTTCGTAGAGGGATATTCTGAAAATAGGACAAGATGTATTTGAGACTAGCTTACGTCCGCGGCTTCGCCCGCGAGGTATGTCGATAAAAACTATCCAATCAATCTCTCTGCCAAATTTTATCAAAATCCGTTCAGTGGTTTAGGTGTGAAAGAGTAACATACAGACAGACAGAGTTACTTTCGAATTTATAATATTTAGTATGGATTTTCTTTTAAAACTAAGTACCAATGGCGATTGACTTGTTTTGCTAATAATAAAGGTATAGAAGACCTCGTATTTCCTTTACAACCCCAATGTTGTATGTCACTTGCACCTCATGCAACTATGTGAAACGATTAAGCCTATTTGTCAATGTGACAGTCAGATGTTTGATGCAATAGTAAAGTTTCAATTTACTTTAAATTGTTGTCAAAAGTGGTAAAGCAATTATGTAGGTACTATACAAGGTGTAATAAAAAGATGACGTAATACTATAAGCTAAGCAAACGCACGGAATTTGATCACACACAAAATGGTAGCGCGGCTTCTTGCCCAAGGTAAGCCCACTAAACAAAAGCTGTAAATGTTTCATACTCATAGAACAGTTACTTACTTGGTATTAGGAGCAAGATACTGCTTGACAGCGACATTCAACTGCGACACCAGCTCATGATAAGGGTTGGGCTGACCGTGCACATTGGCCAGCAGATATGCCTTCCCAGTCAACTGTAGGAGACATCCCTGCAGTGCCGCTTGACGTAAAGGTGCGTAGCTTGAGGAGAGAGATTTTAGGAGTTTTTGGTGAACTGTTGATAGTTCCTGGTGAAAAAGTTTTTTTTTTTTTTATTTTTTTTTTTTTTAAAGCTAAAAATTTTCTGTATTAAATATCAAGCAAGTTGTTATGAACGTTGAGGGTAACCTCACAATAATGTTTTGTTCATACACCGTACGGATAAAATAAATCAGTCATTATCTAGCAAGATCGTGTGATGAAAATATTAAAAAAAATGTTTGAAATAATCACTCTGAAATTGAATGTTTAAAATAATCAAACATTTATGCAACAAGATTTACGCAAGTTCAAAAAAATATGGAAACCACATGATACTCAATACACAATCATTTATTGCATTCTACAATGTATATGCTTAGGTGGTAGGTAAAATATTTTGTTATAACAATCAACTTTGAACGTTTATATCTCGGAAACGTGACACGGATACAAGAGCTGCTATCAACAAGAGATGCTGCATGTTGCATGCCTGCTTGCATGTTGCATGCTTGTTTGCACGCTGCCTGCTTGCTTGCAAGCTGCATGCTTGTTTGCAAGCTGCATGCCTGCTTGCACGCTGCATGTTTTCTTGCATGCTGCATGCCTGCTTGCATGCTGCATGCTTGAAGCAAGAAACGAAAAACGAAAAAAACTAAACGAAAATAGTTGAAAAGTTGGTGCAATGAAAATCGGTCAAATATTTTTCGACCTTATGATACTCGTAGGTAACCAGCATTACCACGTTGAATGGCAATGCTAATTCTTTGGCCAAAGAACGACGAGAATTTGGTCTTATTAAGTTTTCTGTTTGCATTGATTTCAGCTATCGTTATATTTATAAGAGGCGTGGCCGCCATTTTGAAAAAAAAAATGGCTGTTAGTTAGGTATGCCACAGACCTGCTTGATGATTTCACTAGTTTATTTAAATAATTAAATCCGAAATTCTAACTTTAAATCGCCTTGAAGATGTTTTTTATTTGACTGGATTTTATAACCTCAATTTTCGTCTTTGATTTTTCATAATTCTTTATGAAGGTTTGTTTACACTTTTATCAGATAGTTTTAGAATAGACATTAGACAACAAAAGCCAGCTCGATACAATGTTGGAAACTAACCTGTAGCCCTTCGAACCCGTCCAACACACACAAGCAGTGGGACAGGGCGAGTAGCAGCGCTCGCCCGGCAGTGCTGTATTGTGTAAGTGTGGAGTGTGCGGCACTGCTCAGGGAGATGAGCTGGCCGGCTGCCCAGCACCAGTGGGCTGGTTGAGTGAATACTGCGCTTGTTTGAGACATGCAGGAGAGGAGGGCTACACGCGCTGCCAGGCCTGTTGGTGCCTAAAAATAAAGACCAATTTAAAATTTAACGTTCATATCCGAGAATGAAACGAGTTACGACTTAGGTACTTTTTTAAGGGGAAGCAAACAACAGAATCATCTGCCTAGCCTTTTCCCAACTATGTCGGGGTCGGCTTCCAGCCTAACCGGATGCAGTTGAATTTGAACGGATTTGGATGAAATTTGGCACATAGTTTATAACCAGTATTAAAACATTGGATACTTTTTATTCCGTTATTCCCACGGGATCTAAAGTTATGCGGGAGAAACCGTGGGGCGCTGCTAGTTAAAAATAACAATAAACTTCTCAAATATACTACCTACAACATTTTCCACAGATTACAAGTTAGTGGCAGGGGTGTCCAAAGGGCCCCCGAGCAAGCATATGCAGGGCGAAAAGTTGACATAGAATTTGATCTATGTGCATTGACGTTGAGCGTTTACGCCGTACGGCATTTCATACAAACTTTCGAGTCCTTGTTTTCCAAAGTGAATTAACGTATTGTAATGAAACTTCATACGCTTATGTAGGATACAAATGTCTAAAAAGTTGTTTAAGAATATTTTCGAAAAATAGTGTTACAGCCAAATTAGACCTTTTTTAAATTTTCCATAGAAACAGAGATTTCCAGTTATCTTTCGAAAATGTTCTTAAGTTACTTTTTAGACCTTCGTATCTTGCTTATGCGTATGAAATTGAATTAAAATCGGTTCATTCATTTCGAAAAACAAGGGCTTGAAAGTTTGTATGAAATGCCGTACGGCGTAAACGCTCTTAACCGGACATTATGACGTCACAGTTCCACAAAACGATTGAGCCGCGATTGACGACCGTGTGACTGCGCGAATGACATTTATTTTAAGTGACATTGTACTTTATTTTATTAATATTTGCATGCCAATTTTTAAAGGCAAACGTGATGATCTGTGTTATCCCTACTTTTAACATCTCTTGCATGCTGACAATTTGTGTTGTATGTATTGTACTCATGTTTAAGCAAATAAATGATTATCTTATCTTATCATAAGACAATAATAAACCAGAGTATTGAGGCGCGATGGCAGCATCGCGCTCGAAAACAAAACAAAAGAATAACGCACTGCAATGTGCCGCGTCCGAATATTGCAATTCTTGAGTGTCAAGATTCTGCTGCATTATTTGACGCGTGTTACTAATACGACAGTGGTCTGTAGTTAGTTGGTTTAAACAATATGAGGAAGTGCTCTCAGATAAACGGCTCGTTTAAGTCTATTTTGACAATAAGGCTCTAAAAAATTCATGAATCCTTTAGATTAAAAACAACCGAGATTGGCCGTAAGATAAAAAAATCATAACCCAATTTAGGTACTAATAGAAACCTTAAGTATAAGTTTACAAAATCATCATCATCTGCCTAGCCTTTTCCCAACTGTGTTGGGGTCGGCTTCCAGTCTAACCGGATGCAGCTGAATACCAGTATTTTACATGGAGCGACTGCCTATCTGACCTCCACAACCCTACACACAACTGGGTAATACGATACCGCTTAGTAAGACTGGTTGTCAGACTTTCGGGCTTCTGACTACCCGTAACCACTATCAAAGATCCACGAATGACAGCCGGGACCAACGGCTTAACGTGCTTTCCGAGGCACGGCGGGGTCACGGTACGTAAAGATGGTCACCCATCCACAAACCAACCACGGCAAGCGTAGCTTAACCTGATCGATCGACCTGTGCGACTGTTATTATTTAGCCACGGGCCCCTCTAAGTTTACAAAATAATCATATTTATTTTTATTTTACAATTATAAGTACCCATACCTTAGGTTCCAACATCTGCGAGGTGACATCCATCAGTATTTGTAAACAGCTGTTGATATCAATCTCTTTGTTTCTCCGTACCCGTTTTACTTCTCTCTTCACTTTATAGCTCGCGTCGTCTGTTATGTCTGTATGAATAGACAAAGTAAGTATTACACTTAAGGGGGAAGCTCTAAGGTGGCCCGCGAAATTCAAATTTTCTTACGTTTTTTTGCAATTTGCTGGTCAGTATTAAGTTGTACGTTGATTAATATATGATTCGCGGTCGTAACAAATATGTATTTACAGAATTATAATCATTAAAGTCATCAACACAACTCTCTAAGACCATGTAATCCCCAAATGTCAAGATTTCATGAAATAGTCATTCTTGGGGATTACATGGTCTTAGAGAGTTGTGTTGATGACTTTAATGATTATAATTCTGTAAATACATATTTCTTACGACCGCGAATCATATTTTAATCAACGTACAACTTAATACTGACCAGCAAATTGCAAAAAACCTAAAAAAAAATGAATTTCGCGGGCTACCCTGGCGCTTTCGCCTTAAGAGGGAACAGGGCGTGGGATTCTTCATACAAATGTATTCCCCTTTTATCTTCCTGAATAATGCCTCTAGAGCAATTTTTTTTTCATAAAGTCAAGGTCTGCTGTAAACACGTCCCATTTTCTTTTTTTCAACAACTAAATAGTAAAGAAAATATGACCCCCTAAAAATTACAAAAAAAAATGCCCATTTTTACCGCCGTGATTACCAGACAAATTAGAAAAGTTTTTAATTAAAAAAAATTATAGGAACCTAAACATACTCTTTCTTAAAATGTTAAATGTAAAAAATAATTGAATCGGCTCAATCTTCGAGGAGTAAACGGGGAATACGAAACGTCGATCTCGTAAAAAAAATTATAACACATTTGCTCGTAAAGGGTCTCTTATTTCACCAATTTCAAGGTCCTCGGCTACATTGCTCGCCGATTCAGGTGCGAACTTATTGATACTAAAACGCCACGGAGGGTGGCGGTCGAACAGTGTAGCCGAGGGCTACATAGATGATTAGATGAGAAATACAGAAGAAATTAGCTCTCGCATTACAAGGAATATGGAGCAAAGTGTTGACGACTCTAGTCCAGTCTGTGTGCACACGCGTGAACGTATGCGTGTGTGCACATAGACTGGACTAGAGTCAAGTCACCATCGTCGCCGCCGCCGCAGCCACCTCCGTCGCCGCCACCGACTGCAGAACTCTGTGGTCTCGTTTCTCCTACTTTCACACAAGAGAGTGAGAGAGAGACTGGTGAAATTGTAACTAATAATAATAACTTGACAACATTAAAAATGCCAAATGGCAACGTAATAATCAATTTTCCAAAATGTTAAAATTTTTATAACTGCTTTAACAAGTGATTAAAGATTTATTCGTTTAAGAAAGTCCGAGTTTTATTTATTTCTTCGCAAATATGTATAAAACGTCGTATAACATACGTGCGCTTTGATAATTACAGCCTCTGCTTAGCAATATTGCCTTGGCTGTAATTTTCAACTTACCGCACTTATATCATAATGTACTATTGTGATAATTTCGGTCGGAGCAGCAGCTGTCCCTACCACACACTACGGGGGCAGACTTAATGCAAGGCGACAGCAATAGTTTCTTCAAATACCTGTTTCAAATTCTTCGCAGACGGGGCCTGCCTGCCTCTTAAGATAAAATAATATTTCCTGAAAATTCCCCGGTTATCTAGAGAAAAGCAGAGGTTTTTGACACGGCCGAAAGCTGCTTTTGTATTCTGAATAAGTTGTAAGTTATAGTTGCTGCATTTCACGAGTACACTTTAGTTTAAGAGCGTTTACGCCGTACGACATTTCATACAAACTTTCAAGCCCTTATTTTTCGAAATGAATGAACCGATTTTAATGAAACTCTATACGCATAAGCAGGATACAAAAGTCTAAAAAGTTAGCTGAGAACATTTTTGAAATGTCTTATTTTAAAAAAGATAACTGGAAATCTCTGTTTGTATGGAAAATTTAAAATCGGTCTTATTTGGCTGTAACACTATTTTTCGAAAATGTTCTCTACTAACTTTTTAGTCCTTTGTATCCTGCTTATGCATGTAAAGTTTCATTAAAATCGGTTCATTCGTTTAGAATAATAAGGGCTTGAAAGTTTGTATGAAATGCCGTACGGCGTAAACGCTCTTAACTATTGTAATAATTTAAACCTGACGTTGTCACATGACGCTCACTCTTGACTTACACAATATACAAGATATTGAGTCAATGTTTAGGAAATATTTTTTTCTATACTATTTTAAACAATAATTATTATTTTAAACTTAGTTAAAAAAAAAGACGGGGGTTCTCAATTCAAGTGTTTTTGTAGATTAAATAAGCCATTTTCCAAAGTTTTTATGTGGTTATTCTCACCTGAAGCCAATTTCAAGTACTCAGTATTGAACTGCGCGTAATGATACCCGTCAAAACCGTCGTTCATGAGAGGTATTCGTTCTAAGTTGACGCATTCGAATAGCTTATATGACGATGTGCCGACTAAGATGTTTCGGAGTCGTTGCATTCTGAGGAGGCAAGATTAAATTGTGAAATAAAGTGCACATTAGCAGGAGATGAACAAAATTGGAAGTTTGCAGGCTTTCGAAGTCCTTCAATGTGTACTTTTCGCACGAATCGTATTATGGAGCTATGTGGAGTCGTAATGAATCTGCTATTTAGTAAAATACCTATCTTTATGTTCTCCGTGTTTGAAAATACTTCTGAAAGTATAAACTGATTGTCGTATTTCCGTATGTCTTCCAATATTCAGCACATCTTGCATATTATCATTTTCACCATAAATCACTAAATTCATTTAACGCTAAACTCATTTCAATAATTCTTTTTGTCTCGGTCATCTTCAATATAAGATGACAGGAATAGTAATATTATTAGTAGTCATATTTTAAACTACACACATCAAAAGTGTCTAGGGATCAAGCATTTTTATGCGGATTTCTTGAGATTGAGATGTGGCTTTGTAATAAATTTATGATTTTATAAATTTATATGGATCCTTTTTGGTGCATTTCATAATTTGAATCAGGAACTGTGAATCAAATTCGAGTAAAAGATGAAAATCAGCTGTCAATATTTTCCCTATAAAAACATACAACGCATTGAAGACATTATTAGTGCTACTGTTTCCCTACTACTGATTAAAACCAACGTTATTATGGAGCGGCGACGTCATTTAAGCAGGGAAGAAATGCTCAGAGCCGTGGGAATGATAGAAGCTGGTTCCCGGCAACGTACTGTGGCTTTAGCTCTGAATACAAGTCAGAGTGTTATCAGTCGACTTTGGACACGTTACCGAAGCACTGGTACCGTGGCTGAGCGCCATGGAGGACGGTATCGCTGCACCACACGGAGACAAGACCGATACATTCAAATCTTAACTCGAAGAGCTCCAACAATAACCGCCATGATGTTAGCCGTGAGGCTTCATCACTCTTCAGGGAACTTAATTAGCGACCAAACAGTCAGAAACCGCTTGCATGAAGTGAACCTTCATTCCCGAAGACCGCTACGGGTACCACTTATAGCAATGCACAATCGTAGGATTCGATATCAATGGGCTCTTGAACACAGAAATTGGGCAGAAGAACAATGGCGTTTCGTGTGCTTTTCTGATGAGTCTCGTTTTGGTATGAGACCGGATACAAGACGTATACGACACTGGAGAACCCCTGGACGCCAACAGCGATTAAAATCCTGCCAGGAAGTCCATCCTTATAGTGGTGGAACCATCATGGTATGGGCGGGTATTTGGATCGGCGGAAGAACTGAGTTGATTTGGATCAGAGGCAACCTCAACGCTCAAATTTATGCTGAGACGATTGTATCAGACGTCATCGTTCCTCTACAAGTGCAAATCGGTCCCTTATTTCAGTTAATGCATGATAATGCACGACCGCACACCGCAAGAGTTGTAAGACAGACTCTCGCCGCAGCTAACATCAATGTCCTGCCCTGGCCTGCTCAGTCGCCAGACTTGAACCCGATTGAGCATGCATGGGATATGCTACAGAGAAGAGCTCTGCCGAATATGGAGGGTATCCAGTCGCAAGAAGACCTTTTTTTGTTGTTGCAACGAACATGGGCGGCCATTCCACAGCGTGATTTGGATGAACTCATTTTGAATATGCCAAACCGATGTTCTTGTGTTATTAGTGTTCGCGGTAGAAACACGGATTATTAATTGTTTAAGTTACCCAATAAAATTTTAAAGAAAACTGTTATTTCAGTCTTTTTTTCGAACTTTTGTGTTAGTGGTTCAAATGTCAAAAATCCCTTTATTAGGAAAATGGCAAATTTCTTTATTAATGCAAAGGTGACTTGGTTTATCGTTACTGTGACAAACGAAAACACTTTATTTGATGAATCCTTAAAGAAAATTTTAATTAATATCAATCAGGAGAAAAGTTATTGCAAAAATATATGTTGATCCCTAGACACTTTTGATGTGTGTAGTTTAACGCTGAATATATTTAGTGATTTGTGGTGCAAGTGGGCCTAAATGTCGACAGTAAAAAAACAGTGTGCATCTCACCCTTCATTACAGCTGAGCCTATGTCTGGGCACATGTATCAACTCCCCGCGGCGCTGCAGCGCTGTAGGCGCAGCGCTAAGCAGCAGCTGAGTGATCCCGCGCACGGCCCAGTGTGTGCCGTTCCCTTGTAACGCGCCAAGTAAACCTACCCACATCTCTTCGAATTGTTTCTTTGATGACCAGCCTATTAGGTTTACCCTGTATGAGAAATATTGTGGTTTTATTCCTGACGATCAGAATTTTAACAGCCTTTTTTTTTCTGATCTCAGTATTCAGTAAATACACTGTCAAAGATAATGCTAGCGACAGCTTCACAAGACATAAAAGTTGACATTAGATTAATTTGACAAGAGGCTAAATAAAACTGGATTTCTGAAACTGGTGGTGAATCTTTAAATGGTCTTTTAAATGGTTTTTTTTTTCTGGGAATAAGGGTAACAGCAGCTTCGAACAAAGAGAAGTGGAAAGAGAGTAGGGAGGCCTTTGCCCTGCAGTGGGACATCACAGGCTAATAATAAGGGTGATAAATAACTGAGGGGCAATTCTCATATTTTAAGAACGTTCAGTCCGATTCTCAATCTCAATATGTCAAAAATACCTCTAATTTAATACCTCTAATTTCCCTACATTTTGACCAGTTTTTGACATTTGGTTGTCGCCGAGATGAGACTGCGGCTAGATTTTGAACGTTTTAAATTACGAAGATTGGCCTTCTGGTAACTTACCTGAACAAAAAGGCTTCCAGAACATCCATATCTTGTAAAGCCTGTAGAGGCAGGTCTATCTTCTGTATTTCATCCTTCTTTGACACAACGTCCACTGATGACCACGCTATTGGTGGGATAAGCGCTATGTGGCTTACTATGTCCAATCTAAAATTTAAAAAGTTTCGATGTAAAGTGCTTGTCCATTTGTGTATCTTAAGCTTGAGTTACCTAAGAAAGTGGCGCCGTCATATAGTGGCCGCTATATGGCGGCATCAATAAAATGACGGTAGGTGTTTGGTAACGGTGTTAAAAAATGCTTTCATATGGACGGCCGTACGTTTTGCGGCGTTTATATGACGGCACCGATTTTTTAGCAAACTAAAGTTTATCTCACTGAGAGGCCTGTGTCCTACCAGTGGGAATTTTATAGGCTGATTATGCTAATCTGAAGAACAAACAATAATCTATTCCTACCACAGTACCTACGCTAACTAATTATAGACAAAAAGCTCTACGGATTTGCGAGACAACACCTGTGCCCCTTCACAGAACGTATTCAGAACATCCAGTTATGTTGTGGATACATATTATGAATAAACCGGTGATTGTGAATGTAACCTTCTAACATAATTATGAATGTAACCTTCAGTGACCCACTTGGAAATCTCTGAACCCTTTCCGGACACAAGTGGGAAGATGTAAGTCCAATCTGGTAAAGTGGGGCTACCTTGACGGAACGGCAGAAGGGTGTGATTGCGGACCTATATCACAAACCATGCTCCACCTCCTATCCTCCCTCTGTGTCCCAAAACATGCAGTCAAAGTGACCTCTGCGCTGCCACTGACAACGCCGTGGAAGTGGCAAAGTTTTGGGAAAACAAGATTTAAAATACAGTCGTGCCAGCGACACGAAGAAGAAGAAGACCGCTGATTGGGCCTGGGCAAGGCGATTGTTATTTATATGTCCGAGGTACAAAGTACCTAGAGGTAATCAATTCGGTTTATTCCCGGTCGTCCCCGCCCCATCGTCCCCACTGTTCATTGTTCACTCTTACTCAGAAAGTCGTAATAAAAAATTTTAACAATCCGTGAAATCTCTTAGTAAAATCGCCATTATTGCATTTTGACTCTCGGTCTATTGCAGAACGAGTGGGAAATAAAAAGTTCCAATCGTCAACACTAGGGAGGAATTGAACTTTTTTCTCCCATCGTGCCATGTGGGGACGACGGTGCGGAGACGACCGGGAATAAACCGTCAATTCAGATACCAATCGACGCTGACTGACTCATCTGTTCACCACGGTAAAACCGAGTTTCACAAAGCTCATGGCAACAGAACAAAGACAGCAGTTCTACTCACCTAGCCAACGATACAAGTAGACTCTCAATAGGTTCTCTGTAACACTTCTCCAAGAAATCCCCTGTACTCTTGGTATAGAAGTTGTTCTCCCAATACTCCAGTAGTGTGATTAACTTGTCTCCAGTAATTATCATGTCCGGCTTAGGACCCGAGTCTTGTGGCTGCATGTAGTTCTTAGGGGTCAGGGGTCGTGTGTTCTGAAAAAATGTCAATGTATAACGTAGTAACAATTTGTTACTTTTAGATTAGTGCAACCGTGCAAGTATACTAATGTGATACCTCAAAATATTTAAAATGCAAGATCTTACCTTGACCAAATACTTGACAATCGCATACAAACAGCTGACAGCCGATTGCGTCCGATTCACATTAGAATCAGTATTCAATTCAGCCCAAATCTCTCTGAAACTTAGCGCC
The DNA here is from genome assembly GCA_951800025.1 of Oligia strigilis. NCBI lineage: Eukaryota > Metazoa > Arthropoda > Insecta > Lepidoptera > Noctuidae > Oligia > Oligia strigilis. The sequence goes on along the minus strand of OX637563.1, from coordinate 4,778,745 downwards.
TTAGCCACATTGTCAATCGTGACACTGACAACGTTGTCAACAACAATATTGTCAGTCGCTGACGCCGTCACTCGGAAAGATACGTCAGCGTGAACAGGCGTTTCGACTATCTTCTTATTTTTGATTAGAAAAGATAAATATTGTAAGGAAATTACTGCAAATATTGCCATATTTTTCGCTAGTGATGTAGGTAGGATATTTTCGATACATTTATCGAGTAAATCACAGTCGGCTTCATCGACAAATGAGATTATTCTGTCTAGAGATGCCAAAAATCCTGTCATAATTGTCTGTAGTATGTTGAACTCTTGGTAAAATAGTTTATCTTGGAAAACTTGGTGGCAACGTCTTGTGTATCTATCAATAGTTTGTTCGACGTTCAAGCTGAAATTTTCAGACTGACTTAAAGGCCGAATTTGTTTAGGGAACAGTCTTATAATGTCTGACAACGATTTTTCTAATGTAGCAATACCGATTGTATACAAAGCTGGCAACTCGGGTGGGTCAATTTCGAGATCCTCATCAGATATTTGTAGATTACCGAAATTCTCTTTCAAATTCTCATTATCAGTAATAGGTATGAAGAATTGAGATTTTGATTCCTTATTATCACTCTTCTTAAAAACATGAAGAGTGTTGACCATGTTGATTTTGTTACTATCAACGGAAGACATCATCTCCTCTCTAATTTTCATCTCCCTCTGTTCTCTTGCGCTCTCTTTCTCATACTCTTTTGTTTCGTGTACTGAGAGGATATTCAAGAACTCTCTTAGGTAATTATCGCAGGCTATTCCGAAGGCTGGATTAAGTATTTTTCGGTCAAATTCTGGACAAGCCATTACAGTAGTTAAGTCTTCTTTGGTTAGATTCGATAGGAACAGAGCTAGTTCGTTTTGTTTTAACGTTTTTGGTGTTGAGCAGTCGGCTTGGCAGCATCTGTTGGGAAGAAGACATATATTTTTTCGATCACTTTGAAATTGGTAAGTATCGACTGCCTATCTGACCTCCACGACCCAGTTACTGGGTAATACGATACCCCTTGGTAAGACCGGTTGTCAGACTTTCGGGGCTTAATCCTCAATCTATACACTATAAATATATTACTAAAATATATAAATATAACTATAAATCGTCTGAAGAAAAAAAAACTACGTTAAATAATGTATCGTAATATTAATCTTTATCGAAATTAAGCATTATGTTATCAAGAGTATTTATGAAGAAGTAAAATACTTTTTGTTTCATCTCAATCGGATATTTCGTTTAAAAGTTATCACGTGTGTAAGATGTTAAGAGTTGGTACCTATTAAGGAGTTATGGGCCATAGAGTTTTTATCTATATCTATACTAATAATAAAGCTGAAGAGTTTGTTTGAACGCGCTTATTTTAGGAACTACCAATGGAATTCGAAAAATTCTTATTCCATTTGATAGCCCATTTTTGGGGCAGGGTATATGTTATTATGCTATGAAATAATATAAAATGAATAGTTACCTGCTTTTAACTTGATTCAATAACCATTTTTCATCGATATTTGTGGTCACAATGTGTTGTGGGTTGATGGCTCTGTCCTGTGACAAGTCCAATGGCGACAGATCAAACACGCTAGACGCTAGGGCATTTAATTCCACTACTAAAGCTGAGTACCTGATAAAAAATAAAATACTATTTCATTTACCGATGCTATTAGTTTGTTCTGCATTATGCGCGTGAACCTGCACCCAAATTGCAACAACAAACTTACAATCACAATCTAAATCATTTTGAAGGATATTGCTAATCCATTGCTTTATGTGTTCGAAAAATTTGTCTGCTCAACACCGTAAATAACGCAATGAATGTTGTGCTGTCAAAATGAAAGGCATTGCTACTGTTAATGTGTTACGCAATTACCCCGCTGTTTCTCTGATATATTAACACTTGCATTAATTATTCATTATTTTTCAAATGCATTCTATTTTAACACGTGAGGGATCGTGAGGGGGTCAGCGGGATTGTCCGAAAGGGTTACCGCTGGCCCGGAACATAAAGGGCTAAGAAAGAAACACGGGTGGGTTTTAGTCAGTAAGAGTCTGACACTCCCTTCCGCTCCACCCAGAGCGGGAGGGGTCATTTGATGATTTCACATCCGGAAAAAAAAAGGATCGTGATCAATCGCATTGTCATCAGTTCAAACAATTGACAAACGAAAGCTTTTGGTCAAAAAATACATGTCCGAGTTTAACGCTAACGTGGGCTACGTTAGCACGGACGTAAATGTAACTTATCACGCACTGGATGCTCAACCCTCGGTGTTGAGCAGAGCATTAAGAATCCCACAGAGCTCATCACAGAACGTCAAAAAACACTGTTGATGTTTCGACTCTCGGTGCTGAGTAGTGTGACCACAGATATAGACACACCTAGATAACGCAAGAGCAACTACTTCGCGTGCCAAAAATCGCAACAGCTTACGTTCAAAAATCGTAAGCCGCCACTTTCGCGCTCAGTCCTGTGTACTGCTGGCTTACCCAGCCAGCAGTACACAGGACTTACCGTGAGCGAGAGCGCGAGCTTGTGACGTCATAGTAGGTAGTCAAAAAATGGCACGCTTGGTTTTCATACAGTTCGTGATACTTGCGTTATCTAGGTCAATCTATATCTGTGAGTGTGACACACCTAGTGCCCAAGTGTTATTTTGTCCAAGACATCACTTAATTTCAAGCCGCCATATCTCAGTTTTAGAGCAGTGGGTGGCACAGTGGTATCGGCCGCGACTTACGAGTTTGTAGGTCGAACCCAAACAGGCGCTATACTTTGTGTAAATTATTTCATCACCACTGCTCTCAAAACGGTGAAGGAAAACATCGTGAGGAAACCGGCATGTCCTAGAACCAAAAATTCGAAGACGTGACATCCCGCGTGGTGGATTACGGCCCCCTCCCTCTTACACAGAGGAGGCCTGTGTCCCAGCTGTGCGAACATGTTGGCAACAACATAAAAATAATTTTATTAAAATTCAAATGTCATTACTTGGCAATAATATTGTAATATTTTGTAGTGGCAACTCTCATACTTCCGTTTCCTTCCTTAGCCATCTTACAATCAACTTGCACGGTCACGTATTTTTTCTACTCGTTAATTATTACATTATAAAATAAGATACTGTATTTGTGTCAATGGTTGTGTACCCAAAGCTGTACAATAAACAGTGTGCATTTAAAAGCGTCTTTAAATTTGAAGATTCCTCCTGGTACACAGCCCAAAAATTACTCCTGGCGTGGCATAGTAGGACGCGTGCCCGCCAGAACATTATAGGCTGATTATGGTATCTCACTTTAGAAAATACAGAATTACTTTTTTAATCTATCTATTTTACCGATTCAGTGTTGAAACACTTACCGTGTATGCACTTTGTCTCTCTGCAGTAACTCCAAAGCCACTTGGACATCTTCCTTTGACAGCTGCACGTTAATTTTGTCCACTGGCAACTCTTTTAATATCTTACACCTGTCTATTGCTAATTTGGCAAACCTGCAAATAGTAAAACCATTATATAATTAATGCAAGATTTCAGTTTTCATGTCAACCATACCTTTTATTTGTTAAAGTATAGCGGACTTCGTAATTACTTTACCACTTTTGACAAAAATTCCCAATAAATTAAAACTTCATTAAGGTTGAAACTATCTAACTGTTAACTTTCGAGCCGTTTGGGGTTGATACCCTCGGGCCGTGGGGTGTTCAGGGATTGCTCATGGTATTTTTAAGGAAATTTCGAAACGGCTGGTTGACATGTCTCGTGGTCCAAGGGCTGGCTTTTACCTTGGCTAGAGGCTAAGCATTGCCATACAACGTGGTAATGCCGCCAGTCTCTTGGGTACATTACCAGTAGACAGAGATGCGGATGAACTTTTTGACGCTATATATATTTAGTTTGTGAATAGTTTTAGTTAAGTTAGGATATAATTTTGTTATTTTTATTAATTTATTAGGTATTCATTGTCACTTATCTCTAACTGTCACATTGGTCTTGAAAGCAAAAATAGACCTTGTCGTTTTATGACGTGCAAATGACTTTCAACCTTAAGGTGGTGAAGCAAAGGAGGTTGTATACTTTAGAGAAATTCTCGTATAATAACATACCTGCCAGCGATTGCCGGTTCTAATTTCCCGATGATCCTACAAATTAGAAACACGAGTGGTCCCGACTGACTTTCGTGACATAATGATAGAATCTTGTATGTATTCAGTGCGAATTCGTCCTGAAAGACAATAAAATGAACGTTAAATATACAAAAAAGGTATACTTACAAAATTTCGCAGAAAAATTATGTTATATTTTAAAAAGGGATGGGAACTTCCTTAGGTGGGTTCCAAGTATGGTAGGCATTTAAATTCGATCCTTAGTCACCAAGATATACGGAGAAATTAAAATAAACCAAAGCCAATTAATTTGCACACCTGTAACGGTTATAATTCACTGTACCTAAGGCTCAACTCACACCAAAAGAGCGTCTAAGCGCAGCGAAGCGAAGCGCAGTTTCAGTGTCATATGAATTTTAACTTTATTTTCATGACTATAATACTTATTATCGCATGAGAAACTCGAACGAGTCGCGCGGATGCCCGCGGCGCCGCTGGAATTCCGGCGAATAGCCTTCTCTACCGAGCGTTTGCGGTAATAAGTATTATAGTAATGAAAATAAAGTTAAAATTCATATGACACTGAAACTGCGCTCCGCTTCGCTGCGCTTCGACGCTCTTTTGGTGTGAGTTGCGCCTAATCCAATCTTTTGTAACGTGTTTTCAAATATTTTGTTTGTTTTTCACATTTACATATTTTTTATAAAACACTGCGTCCTGAAACGGCAAATCAGGAGATAGTTGCCAACTGTTTTTTGTTTACCTTATTCGTCGAGTAGGAAGATGCAGTTCATGTAAGTGGTGCCTATGATATCAAAGTCTTTTATCATGAAAATGACAGAGACAAGTAGTGTTATAAAGCTTGTAAAGCGGCTTAAGGTCATAGCGGGAACTGCAAGTAGACCACGCACGGCACCGCGGTTCGTTAGCTTGTCCCGAGGCGAGGCGATTACGTTACGATTCCGATTAGTATGTGTTGCAGTAGGGAGTTTCATACAAAGAATACTGAACAGCTCGAGTTGATACGGTGCCAATTCCTTTCCGGTTTGATACCTGTAGTGTTTTACCTTCAAACAGCTCTGACACCTAGCTGCAATAGCTTGCAGCAACAACCCGGAAGCTCCTGCCATCTGCTGCACTTTGGCTATAAGAGTCTGCACAATCTCTTCTCGGTACTGACTGACGAGTATATGTACTCGGTTGACCAGTAACCAGGTTAGGTGAACTGCTTCTGTTAGACCGTTTTCTACCTACAACAAGAAGGTTATTAATAAAAAAAACTTTGTTTATTTCAGCTACAATGGCCTTAATAGTTTTAGCGATCATTTACGTAGTCTTAATAACTGTCTTATTGTTCACTGAAGTTTTTTGCAATCACACTAATATTATAAAGGCGAAAGTTTGTGAGTGTGTTTGTATGTTTGTTACTTCTTCACGCTCAAACAGCTGGACCAATTTTGATAAAATTTGGTATGGAGGTAGCTGACACCCTGGATTAGCACATAGGCTACTCTTTATCCCGATATTCCCACTGGATCGACATTTATGCGGATGAAATCGCGGGGCGCAGCTTGTAATTTTATAAATCCTAATAGTTACATGGAAATAGTCAGGAAACAGATACGTTCGTTAAATTTTTATTACCTTATACAGTTTATTGTCATAGAATACTATTGTATATAATCAAGTTCTTCTAACTTAAAAGACAGCTGACTGCTGGGGAGTATTTTGCGCCACATATTCTTACCAGCTAAAGCACTAAGAAGTGGTGAAAGGCGGAAGTGGTGAAATTTGTGGACTGTCTTATGTAATGTTGACGTTCAAAAAGTGCTGATTCTCAGCGTAATTCGAATAAAATGACTATATACAGGGTTATTGGTAAAACATTAAGACATTATTACATTACTCATCATTATGAACAACGTTTACTATGGGACCAAACCAGAAATCGTGAAAAAAAAAACAGCTGTTCCTTACATTTATGTTCGTATAAGTCGTCAAAATGTAGGGAACAGCTGATTTTTTCAAGCCCAACTCTGACACACAAAACACAAAAGACTAAATAGTAATATGTATACAAACTCACAAAGTACTCGCAGTAGGCCATGACGCATGCTATCTGCAGTATGTCAACTCGTAACAGCTGAGTATCGCCACAGTCGGCGCTCAAAGGAAGGTTGCGAGCAAACCCGATGAGCTTCTGCCAGTATTTGTGGGACAGGAAGTTTAGTCTGAAACAAATGAAAACTGAATTCAATAGGCTATTTGACAATGTAAAAAATAAGGTCATAATTATTGACACTCGTATAGATTATCGCTTTTAAAATCGATTTGCATTAATTTTTACTACAAAACAATGTATTATTTATTAAAAAAATCCCGAAAAAACTTCATCTTTTTAAATCTGGCGCCACGTAATCGAAAACGGTCTGGATTGGCTGAACTTATGATGACGTCATGATATAGTCAATTTCTGTCTATCGTTGACAGAACAGATGACTTTTGTCAAGTATCTCGACCGTTTCAACGTTTGTTTACGTGTATTTTGACGTCACGACGCCATATTGTTAAAGATAGCGTTTTGGCGGCTTATTTAAACAGTACATTTTTATTTACTATTTTCTAAAAGAAATACATTATGCAATTTGAAGTAATAGGTTTTTGTGGGCTCGTTAGACACCATTAAATAATCTGAGATGTTTATCAGAAACCAGTCAAATAGCCTATTGTAGTTTTGAGCATTTACTTAGCCGGACTCACATGTTTTCACGATAGAATAAAAGTATCTACGTTACTAAAAAAACAACGTGTATTGAGCGGGGTTCATCGGAAGACAGGAGACGAGAGGTGAAAATCACGTCTTGTGCACCCGGACACTTAGCTTCTTAAATTTGCTGGCTGACTAATACCATGAAATTAACTTTCTCGAACATTACTCATGTGAACACGGGTGATTTACAGTTCGCGTCAAATGACTTTGCCGCTCTCTGAAGCTAGGCTTTTCGCTAGCCGCGCCATGCGCGCTGCTGTTTTATTCATAGGATTAACTACTGCGCAGTGATTTGTTGCCTACTTCAGAGCGGCAAAGTTATTTGACGCGAACTGTATCTTGATAAGTGACCACAATATGTTGTTTCAGCGTACGGGAGGACGTCGATATCGTTTAGTCGGTGAAATCAGACCTTCGCGGCGGGGCTTGTCGAAAGTAGCCGAGCGTATTCGAAGGCGTTTTAGCGTTTAAGTCGGCTATGCCACCATATACAGTCAGTCATGATAAAGGTCACAGCTCATTAGAGCCACCCGGCACCCACTCCGCACCGCCTCGCCTCCTGCGGCTAGTATTCTTTATATGGACTTGTATGGGTATGCGCTCACTACATCAACTCCGTAGCGTCACCGGATCGCCACGCGCAGACGGCGGGTGGACCACTCGGTGGCAATTCGCAGCTCGCATGCTTGCCTTGCGTTGACTGCGCATTGCCAACGCGATAATGTTATACGCGACGCGAGGTCCACTGGTTGACCGCGCGACGTTTATTGATGATAACGCAGCGTCCACCCGTGGACCACCTGTCGACAACGAGTGGACACCGTGCTACGAGGCGGTGCGGGGTGGGTGCCGGGTGGTTCTAATGAGTGTTCAGCGGTGCTATTCTGTAAAAACATAACCGTGATAACTTAGGTAAAGTGAGCTGTCATTCCACATGATGCTAGGGATTCATACTATTGACAGCTCACTTCAAGCTCACTTCACCTAAGTTTTCACGGTGAGATTTTTATCAGAAATAGTAACTATAAGTACATACCTGATTAGTAAATGCGACCAATGTACAGTCAGCAACGGTATCCGATGCGCAGACTTTAAGCATATTAGATTGAGTACATCTAGAGGAATGTTCTCTTCGGGACTGTACAGGCCGGTGTTAAGGCCGCTCTGTTCGTTGTGTAGAAGAGTTTGAGCTGTTTTAGCTGATAAGGGGAAGAGGCAGCCGTCTGGAAACATGAAATGGAAACTAATGAAATACAGTATTTTACAAAGTAAAGCAAACAATAATAAAGGTTTGCTTTTGCTCGATACACCAATACGCTTGTTGGTTTTTGGGGTTCCGTACCCAAAGGGTAAAAACGGGACCCTATTACTAAGACTTCGCTGTCTGTCCGTCCGTCTGTCTGTCACCAGGCTGTATCTCAAGAACCGCGACAGCTAGACAGTTGAAATTTTTACGAATTATGTATTTCTGTTGCCGCTATAACAACAAATACTAAAAACAGAATAAAATAGATATTTAAGGGGGGCTCCCATACAACAAACGTGTTTTTTTCGGCGTTTTTGCCTGTGGTACGCAGTGTTGGGCGTAATTAATTTACTTTTGTAATTTAATTACTAAATTAATGAAAAGTAATTGAATTACTTTAATCAAAATTACATGTAATTGAAATTACTGTTATTCAATTACATAAGTCACAAGTAATTCCAATTACATTAATTTGTAATTCAAATTATCCAATTACTGTTTACGGGATAAAATTGCGGGTAACATACAAAACTACCTAAATTGTGCGGTTGTTCGCTTGCTGCGCGCATGCAGCACCACACGCGTACAAATAACATTGGATAGAACGAGACGGTAAACGAAACGGCAACGTCGCCGGTGTCAGTGCGTCCTTAGTCCTTAGCATCTCTGTACTTATTTGCTGTTACTTTGTTATATTGTTGTGTAATTAGTAGTTTGTGCGACTAAGCGCCCAATTAAATGGCATCCGACGCTGAACCAAATGAAGATGACACAAGAAGTGAGGAAGTATTGCCCTGTATCTTTGATGGCAAGTTTTTTACTTTTTTGCCCGGTGAATCAACAGACAAAAAAAGAGTAGCACGGTGTACGTTATGCACACCAAAAGAAGTTAAAATTTGTGGATCTCGTAATGCGACTTCTAATTTTGTTACACATTTAAAGAGAAAACATGGCGAAGTGACCCTAAATGAATACATAAACTACTCAAAAACGCATAAGAGATCGAAAAGGCATTCCTCTAGTTCCGGCAATACCCAGTCGTTATTATGTCAAGACGACTTTAACCGCCATATTGCTAATTATTTCATTCATTCCATGAGTCCGCTGCAAAACGTTGATAATCCCTTTTTCAAAAAAATTTTTGATTATTTGGAAATATCTAAATCAGGACTCACTGTTATGAGTCGCAGAACACTTGGGCGCTGTATTAATGACAATTATGGGAAGACACTAACTGATTTGAAAAAACAGCTACAGGACATCAAAACTGTTTGTACTACAGCAGATATTTGGTCTGGCAAAAAAAGAAGCTTCTTGGGTGTGACGTGCCACTGGATAAACTCGGATTTACAAAGAGTTTCCGCTACTTTAGCATGTCGTCGTTTTGCTGGTACTCATAGTTATGACAGGATTGCGTTGTTGTTGGAAAGTATCCATACTGAGTTTAATTTAGACTGTCAAAAAGTTTTGGCAACTGTCACGGATAGCGGAAGTAACTTTGTCAAAGCTTTCAAAGAATTTGGTTTGGAAGAAGAATCTTGCAATTTTTCTGACGAAGAATCTGATTATGAAGTAGACGAATCGATTTCTCTAGTTAGACAAGAAAGCAGCACCAGTAGCAGCACAAACCAAGTGCTTATGAACGACATAGATCCATTGTCCTTATCCATGGAAGATGTGACTACCGAAGAATCAGCAGCGCTGCCACCATCAATTCGACAGTTACCATCTCACTTAAGATGTTGTGCTCACAAACTTAGTTTGTGTTGCACTTCGGACAGCAACAAAGTTTTGAACGTACCTAATACACGACTTTCCATAATACATAACCAAATGTTACAAAAATGTACCACATTATGGAATGCTGCTAACCGACCAAAATCTGCTGAAATTATTCAGAGCATCATAGGACATACACTTTCAAGACCTGGGACTACAAGGTGGAACAGTGTTTATGACAGTTTAAAACAAATAGCGTCAATCCGTACTAAGAGTGCACAATTACACCTAGCTCTAAACATAAAAAATCCATTATTGGAAGTTGACTTTCTATATATTGATGAATATTTAAAGTGCTCAAAGCCTATAGCTGAAGCACTTGACATTCTACAGGGTGATAAAAATTTATTTTACGGAATTGTACTGCCTACATTACTCTCACTACGAAAAAAATTGGCAAAATTATCAGAGGAAAACTTAAAATACTGCAACGCTTTGGCAGCCCAATACCTAGAAAGCGTCAATGAGAGATTTCAAGATTTTTTTGATTTGTTTACGTCCAGGGGCAATAAGGCAGTAATTGCAACTATTTCTTATCCTCGATTTAAGGATAAGTGGCTTACTGTTATTGAGCAGCAGTACCATCGCAGAATAAAAAATATGTTTAAACAACAAATAGCCCTAGAAACGGAAATCCAAGAGGAAACTGCAAGAGAATCTGCGAGCACAAGCTCAAAGAATGATGATGATTCGTATTTTGTTTTCGAAACAGATTCTTCTGAAGGTGAATTGACTGAATCACTCCGTTCGACAAGACCTGAAATTCTTATGTCCAAGTACCTAGCTGATCCGGATAAAGACAATTCAATGCTAAACAGACATCCTGAGATTAAGCAGGTGTTTCTTAAGTATAATACATTAATGCCATCATCAGGCCCTGTTGAGAGATTATTCTCATATGCTACAATGATTAATTTACCAAAATCTCACAAACTTTCAGATCAAATGTTTGAACAAAGAGTAGTGTTAAAGTCTAATTTAAAGTAAATCACTTTTTTAAAATAAATAAACACATTTGATGATTCATTCATCGTTTTATTTAACTTACTATCTCAACTTTAAAAGAAATTATATACATAAGTAATTGAGTAATTGCAAATAACAATTACAATTACTAATTGTAATTGTTAGTTGAATTATTTTTCAATCATTTCAAGTAATTTGTAATTGAAGTCGCCAATTACAAATTGTAATTGTTAATTTGTAGTTAATTACATTTTGCCCAACACTGGTGGTACGGAACCCTTCGTGTGCGAGTCCGACTCGCACTTGGCCAGTTTTTAAAATCAGGTTGTTACAAAAAATCGAGTGTCGTGTTCGAAGTGCGCTTCGATATATAATTATAAAACAGCGAATGTTCGATATTATGTTAGAAATAAATGCTCTAGTCTATACTCACCTTTACGGAAGTAAGATTTAAATTAAAAACTCACCTGTCAAATGCAGCATATGCTTCACCTGCACGATAATATTAACACTGACAGCATAAAGCAACTTATTCTCCTCACTGTCCACATTCTCATAACTATTGTCCATCTCCATTATCGCGTACGTCAAGGTTTTGAACAGAAAACGGACGAGAATGACGTCAGGCGATAAATTCGCGCAGTTTTCGTTCACATTCTGAACGTTCAACGGATCTACGTCAGTTTTGACGTTGAAAAAGATGGATAATGGAGATATGCACGTTGCTTTCAAGTAGTTGATTGTAAGGAGTATTTCGCTTTCTGGTATTAATACGAGAATTTTTCGGAGTAGCACCATTATTATTGAAAGGTAGCGTAGTTTTAGTTTCAAGGGTGTTGTCGCCTGCAATTAAAATTAATCATAATTATTATTTTTTAAATGCAATGTATAAATATAATAAATCACGAAATCAATTTTTTTTTTTTTCAAAATATTTCCTTACAAATAGACATCAGACTCATTATATTTAAGACACCCACTGCTAGACATCGGCCTCCCCCAAGCACCTCCACTTCGACCGGTTTTGTGCTTCTCGCAACCAGTTACAATATTTCCATTATAAGATATCACATCATCATTTCAGCCGAAAGACGTCCACTGCTGAACATAGGCCTCCCCCAAGCACCTCCACTTCAACTTCAACTTTCTTCTCTCTTTCTCTATAAGACATATTTTATGTTAAAACAAGAAATTTCACGCGGACGAAATCGCGGGTCGAAGCTACTAGTAGTAATATAGCTTCAGGGGATACCAAATTAATTATTATTCATCGTTATGAATAAGTGAACCACGCTTAATTTTTTTTTTATAAAATAAATGAATTCTTTTTTTTTATCATTTTGCCAAAACATGTCATCTTCATCTGCCTAGCCTTTTCCCAACTATGTTGGGGTTGGCTTCCAGTCTAACCGGATGCAGCTGAATACCAGTATTTTACATGGAGCGACTGCCTATCTGACCTCCACAACCCAGTTACTGGGTAATACGATACCCCTTGGTAAAACTGGTTTTTTTTTTTTTTTTTATTACTAAATGGGCCCGCTCTTGACCCCGATCACGCCTGATGGTAAGCGATAGATGAGGTCTATGATGGAACGAGCGTGCCCAGAAGATGCCTGTTCACTCTTGCTTTGAAGGCAGACGGGTTAAATGTGGGCGGGAACACAGATGCCGGCAGAGAGTTCCACACTTTGGTTGTTAGACTTTCGGGCTTCTGACTACCCGTAACGACTGTCAAAGATCCACGAATGACAGCCGGGACCAATGGCTTAACGTGCTTTCCGAGGCACGGAGGGGTCACGGTATGTAAGGATGGTCACCCATCCAAAGACCAACCGCGGCAAGCGTAGCTTAACCTGATCGATCGACTGTGCGGCTGTTAATATTTGACGGCACGGTTGGCGCAGTGGTTAAGCGATTGACTGCTGCGCTGCGTATCGCGGGTTCGATCCCCGCACGGAACAAATATTTGTATATCCTACAAGTAGTTATTTCGGGTCTGGCTGTTTGTGTCTGTGAGTTTAAATGTTTGTAAACGCACCCACAATACAGGAGAAATTCCTAGTGTGGGGCATCGTTTTTATAAAAAAAAAAAAAAAAAAATCCACGGGCCCCTCTCGCCATTTTGCCGAAACATGTATTAATTAAAATAACATAGATATAATCAACTTACCTGATCCGGCGGCGCCTTAAACAATATCTTCAACAAAATCTCAACTCTACTCTGTTCTAGTAACACATCTTTGTACACCGTATCTAAGAGTCGCTCTAGAGAGCCGATTGCTCTATGACAGTGCAGCTCTATGGATCTCTGTGTTAGTAAGTTGAGTAGCGTGTCGCTGGCTAGCTCTGACCAGCGGTAGTAACTCTCCGGGTGGTCTTGTGAGAGAGATAGCACGCACGATACTAGTTCTAATACCTGCGGGGAGAAAGAGATAACAGTACAGTCACATAGAGAAACATACAGTCAGTCAGCGTGTCTGATGACGTCGAAAAAGCAAACAACATCTAGACATTCGTTGCGAAGAAGAAAACTGCAAGTGTTGAAAGACAAACCAAACTAAAATTTTAATTCAAAATGGCGGATCTTTAAACTTTGAAAACTATACGTCATGGGTATCATTTCTATGGGTTTAGAGGGCGCTGATGCCGAAAATAAAGTTGGATTTATCTAGCAACCGCTCTAGAGAGCCGATCGCTCTATGACAGTGCAGCCCTATGGATCTCTGTGTTAGTAAGTTGAGTAGCGTGTCGCTGGCTAGCTCTGACCAGCGGTAATAACTCTCCGGGTGGTCTTGTGAGAGAGATAGCACGCATGATACTAGTTCTAATACCTGCGGGGAGAAAGAGATAACAGTACAGTCACATAGAGAAACATACAGTCAGTCAGCGTGTCTGATGACGTCGACAAAGCAAACAATAATTTTCTTTTTCATAATTCGTCGAAACTGTCAAAATTTTCCCAGTTAACTTGGAACCTTAAGCTTTAGCGATAAAGTTGAAAATCTATTAAAGAAAATTTGACAGATTGTAGTAGCTTGATGTGCTGGAGTTTGTACTTACAGTACCCTAAGGCGCTCCGCAGACGGCGGTCATTTTGTCCGCGGATGACCGCGAGAGACATCATCCGACAAACATCGGCGGCGCGGTCTTTTTGCCCTCTATGTGCGTTGGTAGTATAGGATTCCCTTTGCACTATCGTTCGCGATGAATGCTAAATGATGATGGCTAAATGAATGTAGCTTTTATAGTTTGAAAGAATTTATGGATAAAAAATATTGACATTATAATTATTGACATTAAATTGACATTGACATTAAATACCCTGTAACATAAAATTTTTGCATGCTATGTTTTATCTTAGCTAAACATGTTTGTTCCACTCTGACCTATGCTTAACACCATTGTATATCATGTTTTACGCAAATAAATTATTTTATTATTATTATTGAAATTGACCGGCCCGGCCCGGCCCGCCGTGTTTCGTGCCTAAGAATTCCTAAATTGTACTTACTTTATGTTGGTGCATAGTTTTCTGCAGCATATAGAATAGCACCTCCCTAGTCGCTTGCGCTTCTTGCTGCTGAGCTCTGCCTAGCACACTAGCACCTAAAACCAATTACAAAAAATTATATTAAAAAAAAAGAGCTCTCTAAAAAACCTTTATGATTTCAAAGAGAAAGAGATGGCGATATGACCTCGGCGCGTACTCGTACCTTGAGGGCTGTTTCGAGGTGGCGCGGGAAAAGACTTTCTGGAAGGTTTTGAGGGAGGCCTTTGCCCAACAGTGGGGCAGTAACATAACAAAAAAACAAAGTTCTCAAAATAATTGGTACAGAAGTAAAATCTAAAACAATATTTTTTTAAAGAATACTTTTGCGCTCAGTATATGTAAATCCTATTAATTTTATAAATATGAAAGTTTGTGAAGATGGTGGTGGTGGTGGTGTGTGGTGGTGGTGGTGGTGGTTGGTTTGTGTTTGTTTGTGTGTTTGAGATGTGTTACTCAATCACGCGTAAACCGTTGAACAGATTTGGATGAAAATTGTCACATAGATAGACCATTTCCTGGATTAACACATAGGATACTTCTTATCCCGATATTCCCGCGAGTTCGAAACTTACGCGGGTGAAACCGCGGGGCGCTGCTAGTGCTAAATAAACTACGTGATGGCATTAAAACTTACTATAGTTGTTTAAAGAGTTATTAATGATATATTTACCTCCCATATTGCTGAAAACCTTTACAGCAACTGGCTCCAAACCCGCTATACATTCTGAATGTGCGCCAGATGCCATCAAGCCATCGCATAGTTGAATAAGCTGTAACAAACGTATGAATGTATCAGACCCTAGAAACTTTGTGAATAAGCAAAATGTCGTTGCGAATAAAATGACTCTTAAGAACATTCACATAAGGTTTAAATTGCAATGTTTGACTCATAATAACAAATTAAAACAGCTGTTCTCACCTTTGGTATTTCGATAATCTGTTTGGTGTGATGTTTAGAAGAGGACAGTTGCACCAAAAACATTAGTATACTGTTTACTAAATCGCAGCAATCTCTGAAAAAAAAAAACAAATAAGATAGTATTAAAATTTCTATACTTACACTAGTCTTTACATTTCGCTGATGTGCCTATGTATGCTTTGAAATATGGAAAGTTCATAAACACTTCAACTTACGGTATCTCATGCTGTTCAACTAAATCCAGCTGCTTCATTAGAAATCCTATGAAGATCTGATCACTGTCCAGCATGCAGTAGTTTACTCGTAGCGTTAAAAGTTGGTTCAGCAGGTTTAATACCTGGCATTGAAGTGGGATGTCGTTCTGCATAGTGTAGCTCTGTAAAAGTGGGAATAAATTGGTAATTATAGAAATGATAAAATGTGATTAAAATGCCATAAATTTAACGGCGCCTGCTGTCACATTTGACATTTTTGACGAATTAGTATTAGTACGGATTTTGTAGGGCAACAATAAATTATAAAGAACTGCTTTAGTTTTAAATGCAGCTTTGGCAGCACAACCTTTTCCTTTACCAGATTTTACGTTTAAAAAGACGCTGTAATTTAAATGTAAACTTCTGGTACAGCTCTAAGGCCCGTTTGCACCATAAATCACGACATCGTTCTGTTTCTGTCAATCGTTTGAAGAAGACAGAGACAGGAAGATGTTTATCAAAACAAAGCGGGCCAAATATCTTACAATAAAATAAACAACAACTACGAACCTTCAAAGCCTGTATAACAACCGGCTCAAACAGCCTGATGTACCTCTCCAACTCCTTCTTGTTAGTACTCCACTTTCTATCAGACTTATTCTTAGCAAAATTCTCCATGGTCATCAGCAACTGCCTCTCTGCCACCATCCTTGGATTCTTACTATCCAGAGACAACTTCTGACTAGCATTAGAACATACACTACTTCTTCTAGATTCTTCCTTCAACGTAGTCAACATATTCACCATCATAACATCTAGGTGGAAGCTGGATTTATTATTGATCTCAGTTTTGTCCACAATACTCATAAAATCGGAATATTGATTCACCATGTTGGTACCAAACAGGCATTTTAAAAGTTGTGTGATGCAGTACACAGATATGTCTGGACATAAAGGCATGATGACTTTGAGGTAGAATAAAACCTCTTCCGTGACGTTGCCAATTTCTTTCTCGGTGGCCATTTCTAGTTGAATTGCCAAGGAGTTTAGTACTGTTGATAGGAATGTGTGGAAGATACTGCTTTTTGGGTCTAGGTTTATCTGTAAAGATGTTAAGTAAGGTTTATTTATAAAACTAAGCATTACTTAGTTGAACTTATTTATTATTAAAAGTTTTATAGAA
Organism: Oligia strigilis; assembly: GCA_951800025.1. Classification (NCBI taxonomy): domain Eukaryota; kingdom Metazoa; phylum Arthropoda; class Insecta; order Lepidoptera; family Noctuidae; genus Oligia; species Oligia strigilis. Next base: position 4,762,009 of record OX637563.1, on the reverse strand, counting down.
TACCGTGTTATTTTGCAGACTTTAAAAATTAAAGCATAATTATTTTATTTACTTTAGAATCTGTATTTATTATTAGAAATTTAATAAAATCACATTCACCCCGTTTTCCGTCAAGTAGTTGCAGAAATGTCGAGCATTTTAAACGTAAGAAAACTTCTAAAAGTTTCGGTAGATAGTTTTGATAAATTTTCATCGAAAGCAGTCGACAGACATAATTTTCACTTTGACGCCCCATATTTCTCAATACATACCTTATAATTAGAATACGTAGCTCTCAAAGTCTCATAGAACTTCATATAAAAAGGTTCGTTAAAGAAATGTCCTACGAAGTTAGCTTTGAGACTGGAAGCTGGTGGGGGAGGTTTCTTCCGAAGAGAACCTTTGTCGTCCAGCTCAGAAGGGTTACTGCCCCTTCGCGGCATTCCGTCTAAAAGGCAAAACTGCACTGGTAATACAGAATTTTCGCATTAAAATGTAAGGTGGCGGATTTGAAAATTCTTTTTCATTTGATAGCCCAATTCTTGAGGAAGGCTATATGCTATTTAACATCACGCTATGACCCTTAGGAGCCGAGAAAAAGAAAAAAAAGGCAGAAATAACGTTAAGCGAAAACGAAGTAATAGCGCGGGCAGGTGATGCGATGCGACGGGGTAGGGTAGGTCGGGGGAACAAGAAGTTTCACGCGGACGAAGTCGCGGGCAGAAGCTAGTTGAATAATACACGGGGTAAGTGCTTGTTCACGTAGGAACGCGCGGGCGCGGTGACGGGTGCGCACGCGGTGGACTTGGTTCGCCGCACCTGCGTTTTGTACGTGAACACTTGCATACTATGCTGTGTTTGATATTTCGTGACCGCGACCGCCACCGCGCCCGCGAGTCAACGTGTTTAAGCACTAATATTCAATAAATATCGTAATGAAACGATTTTCAAATGAATACTATATTCAACTATCCAACTTACAACTAATCCAACTAATATTATAAACGCGAAAGTTTGTAAGAATGGATGGATGGATGTTTGTTACTCTTTCACGTAAAAACTATTGCACGGATTTGGATGAAATTTGGCACACAGATAGTTTATAACCAGGATTAACAAATAGGTTACTTTTATCCCGATATTCCCACGGGATCGAAACTTATGCGGGTGAAACCGCGGAGCGCTGCTCTAGTGAGCTTATATTTTAGAATTAAAATCGATCGATAAATAATACTTGATGAAAATTATCAATCAATCAATCACATGATCTTACCTGTAGTTTTCCTCCTTACCGGACTCCCAGGCAGCGCAATCCCACCCTTATTCAAATGCACATTAGGGTTAACTTCCTCAATTAAATGCACCAATACATTCAACATCTTTAGCGTTACTTGTAGAAACTTTTCTGCTAAGTTGGCAACCCTCTCACTTTCTAAATGTTGCCATCTCTCTTTGGTATTTTGTGTGTCGCGTTCGAAAATATCTCTGTTTGTTGTTTTGTGACGCATTATGTTGTGGATTTCGACTGGAAGGGGTTAAAAAGTATACCAAAGATTAATGTTGCAAGATATTTGAATAGAAGTAGAATTCCTATTTCACAATCAGACTATAATGTTCCCACCACGGCCGCTGGGACACAGGCCTCCTCTCGGTAAGAGGGAGAGGGCCACGCGGGCCCAGTGCGGGTTGGTAGATGTCACATGTCTTCGTATTTAAGGTTCTAGGAAATGCAGAGTTAAAAAAAAAATGGTTGCCTGTAAAGTCGGTTTTACGGGCGAAGATTTTACGTGACAACGTCTTTTTCTCGGTAGAATATTTATTGATATGAATATAATTAAATTGCACAATAGGAACAAGGAATTAAATGAAAATAAGAACGTAACGTTACCGAGCGTTACACTTTTTCATAAGTGACTCCCAGCCGCAACCTAATTTAAGACGTTGTCACGTCAAAAAAAAATCCAAAACATCCTGCGGGGTAATTGCGTAACCCACTATCGGTTTCATTATGACACTTCAACAACATTCATTGCGTTATTTATGTTGTTGAGCAGACACATATTTCGAACATATGAAGCAATGGATTAGCAATATCCTTCAAAATTATTGAGGTTCATACTGTGTTACGCAATTAAGGTGCTGAATGGAATCCTACTTTTTCTTCAAAAGATAGCCTTAGGCAACTGCATATTTTTATTTTATTTTATTCGAATATATATACAAGGTGTAACAGAATAAACGCAAGTCCTGAAAGTAGTTTGTTCATAATTGATTACTGAATCAATTTCGGTAACATTTAAGATAGGTATTTTTTTTTAAATTATGTATTTTGCCATACTGATCGCCGATTGAGCCAAAGAAAATTAAATCTTATGTCAAGGCAATAAGACTCAATTTTGAATGCATAAAGTAATGATAGGGTCAACACAATTTACTTAATAAAAAAAGTTAGCTTTAAAAAAAAATTGTTTTGATCATTGTATTATGCTTTTAACTCAATACTCTAATTGGGGTGTATGAGGTCTTGCGTTCATTATGTTACGCATTGTATACGGTGTGTCACGGACATCGTCGCGCAACCTGTAACCATGAATCCAGCACATGATTCTACTGTAAAAATTTTTTGTAGACTAAATAGTTTCATGGAAAAGGGCAATACCTACGCGGTAAAAATGTATGGAAAACTTTTCTTAATAATCGACGATAAATTTTTACGCAGGTGGTTTAGAATCATGTACAGTCAACAAAAGAGATAAGTATGCAGGACCGTCGGATATATTTGAAGTTTAGTAAGAAACCGACGGATTTTGTCGACAGAAATTTAATTTGATAAATAAGCCGTTAGTTTTCTATTAATAAAAAATACCTAAATACCTATGATACCTAATAATAATATAATATATAATAATAAATATAATACCTATGATCATTTTGCTTATTTTTTTTCCATATAAATGTACATATTATTATTATTTTAAATATTAGCATAAATAATGTAAATATTATTAAAACGTTGATTTGTTTAAATAAATAGTTAATAAAATTAATTTTATTCGAGAACACCCATCAGTCATCTAAACTTCCACTATATCCGACGATCCTGCATACTTATCTCTTTTGTTGACTGTACATGGTAACAGGTTGGGCGATGTATACTTTTTAAATGGTTATGGTGATCTAAATGAAATCCTACCCGGATATAACAAGGAGCACAGATCCATCAGTATTGTCCTAGCTACCACCGTCCCATTGCAATAGTCAAGACTATCGAGACAGTAGCTTAACAACCCCTGATCGGAGAAGGCTTCCATGTGTTTCCATGGCGACCACTTCTTGCAGATAGCTTGCAGGGCTTCGAGAAGACCTTGCTAGAAAGAAAGTAATGAATATGTTAAACAAAAAATATATTAGCAAACATTTTGTGGTGTCGTAAACGCTTTTAAGAGCGTTCACATACATTTTCGAATATTTAATTAAAAAAAGATAACTGGAAATCTGTTTCTATGGAAAATTTAAAATCGGACTAATTTGGCTGTAACACAATTTTTCGAAAATGTTCTTAAGTAACTTTTTAGACCTTTGTATCCTGCTTATGCGTATGAAGTTTCATTAAAATCGGTTCATTCATTTCGAAAAACAAGGGCTTGAAAGTTTGTATGAAATGCCGTGCCGCAATTTGAAAAACTAAAATTGCCAATAGTGCCGTTGTGCGCCATACCAAACAGCCTCAGACATGTTTTAACATACTCAAACTTAATATTCAATCTTCTTGAAAACCTAGAAATTTTACTGACTGATGAATAGTTACACACCGATTAGTCTCTTTCAGTCAACAGTAATTTGAGTTTCGAAAGAAGAAGACAAAGCGTTGTGTAACTATACAGACGCTATACAATGTTTATTAGTAAGGGTGTAAGAGTATTGACGATATCAATAGAAAAATACGAGATCCCAAATAGTTAAATGCAAGTTTTGTGGACGCAGTTACAGTACGATGGAACATTATAACAAGTTTGAATAAAATTTGCTCAGAGAGATTTTAAGGAGAGACACCACAGCACATGCGTCAGCCATTAATACTTTTGGTATAACGACACATATGCCGAAAATAATGCAACGGAAATTCGTCGTGCTGACGCCAAAGTATCTACCACACAGCATGTCTAAATAACATCGTTTACATTGTAAATTATCACAACAACTCACCGAATAATATTTACAATGCGCCGCCATCAAACTCCCCACTAGATTCCCGACAATCATCTTCAAGCTGGCGCCTCCACCAGTACTCAACTGCTCCCCGTACCTCAGTTGTGGGGGTAGATCGCTATAGAAATAGATGTCCCTGACCAGGTCCAGGGCTAAACCTTCGTGGTCGAAAGTAAACTGCTTACTTTGTTCTTTGGCTAAGTGGGAGATTATGTTGGTGGGGGAAGAATGTTTTGGTGGGTGAATTGTTGGGGTAATACTGTGGACAGACAATGCACGATGTTAGTACTGTAGTTAATTTAAGAGCGTTCATCCCGCGCGGGGTGGCAACGTCGCATTTCTAGTGTTTTTTCGTGATTATTTTATTTTTAAACCAAGGTACAATTTTTTTACACTTGAAGTAACAATGCTTCTTTATACCAAGGCCTGCTACTAACAAAAATACCTGAAACTTACGTGGCTATAGCCTGAGCGGCCGCACTCCTCACTTTCTGATCCTGATCAGCAAGCAAACGAGTTAACGTATCCATGGTCAATTTACTTCTGACATAGTACATAGGGTACAGCATGTATAACCTGAAAAGTACATAATCCGTATCATCATAATTTCAGCCAAAAGATGTCCACTGCTGGACATAGGCCTCCTCAAGCACCTCCACTTCGACCGGTTCTGTGCTTCTCGCATCCAACGGGTTCCTGCGGCCTTCACAAGGTCGTCGGTCCTTATATTATACAGGAATTAAGACGTGATAGAGCAGTGGTGGTAACGACCCCGACTTACGGGTTATAGGTCGTGGATTCGAACCCAGACAGGTGCTTTACTTTGTGTAAATAATATCATCACCACTACTCTCAAAACGGTGAAGGAAAACATCGTGAGAAAACCAGCATGTCCTAGAACCAAAAATTCGAAGACATGTGATATCTACCAATCCACACTGGGCCCGCATGGTAGATGATTTGTATTCTGGTTGTAAATTCATTACCAATTGAGGGGCCCGTGGCTAAATGATAACAGCCGCACGGGTCGATCAATCAGGTTAAGCTACGCTTGCCGCTTGCCGCGGTTGGTCCGTGAATGGGTGACCATCTTTACATCCCAAGACCTCTCCGTGCCTCGGAAAGCACGATAAGCCGTTGGTCCCGGCTGTCATTTTTGACAGTCGTTACGGGTCGTCAGGTGCCCGAAAGTCTGACAACCAGTCTTACCAATGGGTATCGTATTACCCAGTACCTGGTTTGTAAAGGTCAGATAGGCAGTCGCTCCATGTAAAATACTGGTATTCAGCTGCATCCGGTTAGACTGGAAGCCGACCCCAACATAGTTAGAAAAAGGCTAGGCAGATGACGAATTGATTACCGATTGACAAATTAATTGCCATTACCATTGCTAAGCTGACAGCTAGAAGCGTAATAATCATCAGTCAAAGTAGATTATCGGAAAAATTCCTATGCTGCTAATTCGATTACATTATAAACTCGACCTTAACTTCTTTTCCATAGGACTGAATTTGTCTTGCTCGCAAGCCTGCTGACAAAGGTGCTAAAAACAAAAGAATAATCAACTTTCCCGCTTACTTTTGATAAGGAAACTTCTCATACAGCTTACAGAGATTGACTCTACACAACCAGTAGTTGTTCGTCTCTACGTTGACAAGCGCGTTCAGTACATCGATGAGTTGTGCCCAATGAGAACTGTTGCACAGAGGTGTCGATAGAGTCGTGAGAGATGATAGAGTGTGGTTCACCGTAGAGTGGATGTCGTCTGAGAGGCCCTGGAAGAGATGAAAGAGATCATTATTGTGCTTTCTGTCATAAAATTGGTATTTTTTTGCACCAGGGTGATTAGGATTTTTTTAATACAGGGTGATTGGAAATCCGACTAAATCCTTGTAAAGATGTACACTAGAATTTATTGATATACTAGCAGCGCCCCGCAGTTTCACCTGCATAAGTGTCGATCCCGTGGGAATATCCGGATAAAAAATCCTATGTGTTAATCCAGAGTGTCAGCTACGTCCATACCAAATTTTATCAAAATTGGCCCAGCCGTTTGTGCGTGAAGAAGTAAAAAACATTCAAACACACTCACATACTTTCGCCTTTATAATATTAGTGTGTTAGTTTATTTATAATATTAGTAGGCTAGGATATTATTAGGATATTTGACTCCGTAAATCAGTAGTTCAAATAAAATAAGGTTATTTTTCCGACTATCTTTATTTTTTTTATTGAGCATGTTGAACAAAAACTGCTGTGTCAAAAATCTACTTCATTCTGGGCACTTAAATCTTACTTTTCTAATAGCTGTTCTTACCGTATTTTTTTGTTCAATTAATATTCCGATCATTATTAATTGGCGGGGTAATTGCGTAACACACTAACAGTAGCAATGGCTTTCTTTTTGACACTTCAACAACATTCATTTCGTTATTTACGTGGTTGAGCAGACAAATTTTCCAACATATGAAGCAATGGATTAGCAATAATTATCCTTCAAAATGATTCAGAGTGTGATTGATAGTATGTTACGCAATTAGGGTTTGGAATCACACTAATATTATAAAGGCGAAAGTTTGTGAGTGTGTGGGGGTGTGTGTTTATATGTTTGTTACTTCTTCACGCTCAAACGGCTGGACCAATTTTGATAAAATTTTGTATGTAGGTAGCTGACACCCTGGATTAACATATAGGCTACTTTTTATCCCGATATTCCCGCGGGATCGACATTTACGCGGGTAAAACCGCGGGGCGCAGCTAGTAAAGCATAAAATATGAAAATAACATCAACGTACCTTCAAAATAACACCAATCAGCTTATCCATACTAATAAACTCCGACACGTCTTTAGGCAGGGAACTGTAACTCCTCCATCGATGATAATACCCATGAGACAGATCCAAGGCAGCCACCAAGTAACTGGCAATACAGATCCTCACCAACCCCCGAATTTGGGGGTCATTATGACCCTCTAACAGGGTAAACACATCGCTCATATGCTGAAACACGAAATTTTCTGCATCTTCCACCACTTTCACTACCTCGGCTACGTTTTCATTCACAATTTCCGCCAATTCTTTGCTTTGGACTCCATCAGTTCTCTTAAGAGGTCGTTTAACTCTTTCCTCCTTCTTTTCAAAGTCTTTCAAAGCATCTAGATGGTCTAGATTCGTTGTGGATTCACCGAAGTGGTCGAATTTCATGTCTAAATCGATGCTTGAGGACAAAACATCCCCACTGCTAGACATTGGGTAGCCAGTAGATAAGGCATTGCTACCTGTCATATTCGAATTCATTGTGAAATTACTATTCGTCATGTTAGGGTTGGTACTATCAGTAGTTGCACTAGCCAGTAGATCGTTTTTAGGGAATACTTTACTGTCTAAAATATTACTCGGAATATCCTTGGAGCTTTTTTGTTCTGTACTCTCAGATTTCTCAGATTTGCTGTCTTTTTTTGATAATTGATGCGATTGTGTGGTATTTTGGCTGTCTATGCTTCTGTTCAGGAGGTCTTGGCTTAAGGAGTCTGTTAAAGAATCTTGGTAGCAAACGTTTCTTTCTAGTACGAAGTCGTTTATGTGGTCTTGGTTCGATTCCATGCCTTCGGATGAACCTAACAGAAATTAAATCTAGATAGTTAACCGAAGTCTTGGTAGAAATTGATTAGACATCTTGTTAAGAGCCTATACTACCTCAAATGGCTTAGCATGATCCTCCGTTATGTCAAAAATTCCGCAGCATTAACTTTGAAATAAATATATGCTAAAGTTGAGGATTAATGTAAGGTCTTATGTTAGACGAAAACACGATTCCATAAAATTTTCTCGATAGAAAAAAATTCCAAAGTTACCTCCAAACCGAACAATAAACCGCTGGTATTCAAAAAATACTTCAAATTAGATCATGAAACTTTGCATATTAACTGAACTAACTATAAAGCAGGTCTTATGTTAGTTAGTTTTTTTGAATTACCTTTATTTTCACCGTAAAAAGCAAATACCTAAACTATTGGCGCTGCCTCCCGCCCAGCACCGCACTCTGTCTCGCTTTCACACAGTCCGCGAGCAGTATCGTGCGAGCGAGATAAAGAGTGAATTTTAGCTGAGGTAGTATAGGCTCTTAATGTTTCGGAACATTCAAAAAGGTTGGTTTGACCTTCTGATCGGTTAAAATAAATCGATAGCAAAATGTTAGCACTCCGAAAATCGCATCCCATGTTCAAGTAAATAAATGATTTGATCGAATTCCGGATGCTTGATCCGGAATCATAAGAATACACTCTTTGCATTCATATTTACCGATGTTATTACTAATGCTAGAGATAAACTACGACAACATGGCGCGCCCCTCCAAAATTCAAAACGTTTGAAAGTATTTGTGAAAGTATTTACAATGCACCTTGGTGGTGCATGGTGATTCACAACGCATGTGTGCGTAAATGAGACGGCCGTCAAACAAAAACAAATCCACGGGTTTGTTGCTCGACTAGTCACGTCATTAATCGTACAGTACACAGTCATTTGGAGGGGCGCGCCATGTTATCGTAGTTTATCTCTAACTACTAGTATTACGATCGAAAGATTAAAATATATAACTTACCAGAAATATTGTGATGTTTCGCATCAGCATCTTTATCTAGAAACAACGTCACTGCTTGAGGATAAAGTTGTAGAATTTCTGACAGACAATTCAGTGCGGATGACTTCAAAGACACTCTTATTTGCCTGTAAATAAAGTTCAGATTAAAATCTTCGGTCGGCGTAATTCTAAAAGGTGAGCATAGACTAGAGCATTTACTTGTAACAGAACATCGAGCATTCACCGTTTTTTAATTTTATCAAATCGCAGTTTATCCTTTTATGATTCTTCCAAAGTGGCCTTTTTAGGCCCCCAGGTCATCATCAGGTCTGAACAAGTGTTCGAGAGGCCTTACATAAATCGTTTGGCAGAACTTACCTATCAGGTATAACTCCACCCTTATTGCCAGTTAAAAGAAACTTCGATGTTAACAATCTTGCGCAGTATTTCAGTGGAATATCGTCGTCTTTCGATGTTCCGATATTGACCTGCAAAACATATTAAAATAGAATAGAATATATTTATTGTAAAACATGAGTATACATCAAAGAAAATGTGCATGGTCTAGATAGTGTATATAGGTATGTGGTCTTTAGGGGTTTTTCTAGCTGCGCCCCGCGGTTTCACCCGCAAAAGTTTCGATCCCGTTGGGATATCGGGCCGAGCCCGAGCCGGTTCAGCTTGAAGAAGTAACAAACATATAAACACACACACCGTCACACCCTCACACACACCCCTACACACACACAACCCAAACCCTCACACCCTCACACACTCACACACCCTCACACACACCCCCCCACACACACCCCCACACACACACCCCCACACACACACCCCCACACACACACACAAACTTTCGCCTTTATAATATTAGTGTGATAATTTATTGCACACCAGGGCCCCAATTCTGTATTATTCCCCGCGAAATCTTACCAAGTGCGAATCACGTCAATATTGTGTCTTGTTAACGGCAAGGAATTGAAATGTCAACCGTACGGATGACATGTATTTTGACAGTTCAAAGCACGCCATTGTGTCATAGAGAATACGTTATTAGCAGATGTCGTGATTAACTAAGGAATTGACTTGATTTCGAAGTCATAGTGAATAAGGGCCCAGAAAATACATTTTTTTTTTTTATTTATATATCTCGGTACCATGGGGTCCCGGTCCTTTGGAAAGCATACGAGGGGCCAACTCGCAGAGACTCGCAAATTTTAATGAAATGCGGCACCAACCGACGATTATCCCTGTATGCACTATGCAAGTGCACCCAAGGACAACCCCCGGTTGGTGTACAGTCACGAGCAAAAGTATGTATACACTTGGCTTTATTCAAAGGCGATTTTCTCCTTTATTTTTGAATGAAATTTTATATTAATAGGAAGATAGTATTTTCGAACCCATAGGTATATGTAAATTGTCGTATTTCAACGTTGCATTCGTTATTTCGAGAAAAAATCGCAATTTAAAGTTGCCAAGTGTTGACATATTGGTGCTCGTGACTGTAGGACTATTGCAGGATATGGAAAAATAAAAAGTTGGACTATGGGTTTGGGTGGCTAAAGTGGACTGGTTACCAAGAACTATGGAACAACTATGACCCCCGCCTGATCAATGTTTTATATATGCACGGATAAAATGGCAGGGGGTGACTTGCACACTCAATAATGGGCCCCCAGAAACGGTCGCTAGCACATAGTGACGTAGCAACAAGGGGGCAACATGTCCTGAGGTTCTTATGAGGAGTGGAGAGGTATTCCACGGCTATCAGGACAACCCCGGAAGTACGGTCAAGATCCCTACCAGCATCTTACTGAAATACTTCCTTCCTCCGAGCACGTTTGCTCTTGCGAATCTCCACTAAAGCCGGCCAATAAAGGCAAGAATGAGGTAGGAGCTCCGTTCCCCGTCATTGTTCACTCCAACCGGCCAATAAAGGCAAGCAGAGATGAGGAACAAGAATTCTCCCGGGAGATAGGGTCAACAGCTCGCCACATGCTGCCCTGCGGGTTTCTGTATCCCTCTTGGTCTGGCTCCTCACATTAGACCTGTTCCGGCAAAGTCAACTCTTCCGGCACAGGCCTAGAGTTCGGAGCGCGCAAGCCCCAGCACGACGTCAACGTAGAGATACGGTTATTATTATTGTTATCAGCCATTTCTGTCCCACTGCAGAAAATACATAGGTAACAAAAAAATAGATCAGTCCCAGACTATAAAAACGCGAGAGTAACTTTACCTTAATCGCGCACTCTGTCACAGTTTGTACATGATCAACTTGGTCACTCTCTTTAGGCTCCACCTCTTCAATCTCTTGTAGTTTTTCAGAGAGATCCTTAGATAGTTGTTCCGAGTTCGGTATTTCCATTTCTTGGTCGCTCACTGGAGAATCTGGTGTCTGCAATAGAGGAAAATCGTTATACACGTAACAGATTAATTATTTATTTATTCGTAATCGAAAAGGAATCAATCGTCTCAAAAAAACATACAGTAGCCGTAAATATGGCACATCGATTTTATTAAAAATTTGGCTTTTTAAAGGGTTTTTCTGTCACTCGTATCGGTGTGGCTGGGACAGTCTGGATGCGGAAGGCGGAGGACAGAGTGTGGACATAGGCCTCTCCCAGGCTGTAGCGGAGCCTGGGAGAGGCCTATGTCCAGCAGTGGACTGCGATAGGCTGAGTAGATATCTATGCCTGGAAACTGTATTATACAAGATAAGCACAAACCTGTATAGTTAAATCTTCAACGCTCAAACTAGGCGTGTTGAACTGCAACAGACTGCCGAGCTGCAACGCTCCTGAGAACGATATCTCTAAAGGATCCTTGAGTTCCGACGGTGGAGTGGGGGCGTACCTTGATGACATTATACTTGAGGTACCTGGAAATTGAAAGTCAATTTTAAGTGTCTCGGAGTTCCTGCCGGGTCAGCGGGATTGTCCGAAAGGGTTGCCGCTGGCCCGGAACATAAAGGGCTAAGGAAGGAACACGGGTGGGTTTTAGTCAGTAAGAGTCTGACACTCCCTTCCGCTCCACCCAGAGCGGGAGGGGTCATTTGATGATTTCCCATCCGAAAAAAAAAAAAGTGTCTCGGAGTTACGAAGTGCTATTGGATTTTTCCGACCACAAAATCAAAAGCTTCCTTTAAAAACATTCGACGTGAACCCCTTTTTGACATGAGCCGAGTGATGTGCGTTAACTGGGCTGCGCACCGAAAAGTGTACAATTCTACTAATCCGAACCCTATTGTTTTTACACAATATTTCACTGTGTTAAAGAGTTTAAAAAAAGTTTCTTCATCATTAAATATTCACATCCTTCAAGCCAGTGAAGTTTCGCCTGTTCATTTAATTTGATGTTGAATGACTATAATATTGCATAAAGTGAACAATAGACATGTACCGATACCAAATTTGGTGTGACGTATAATTTATACGTCACACCAAATTTGGTTAAGGTATTGAAACTTTGAACGGCGGTACGGTAAGAATAGATTTTTCACATACGACTATGTTAATTGCTACGGACGATTTATTAATTCTATTTAAAATTCATTATAATTATCTAGATGTAGAATACCAACCCAGCCTGGACCCGCGTGGTAGATTTACGGCCTACTCCCTCTCACTGAGAGGAGGCCTGTGTCCCAGCAGTGGGAACGTTATAAGGCTGATTACGTTACGTTACGTAAAGCGCACTACACACCAAAGCCGCCGACCCGCCGACACAGCCCGCCGACACAACCCGGCGGCTTATGTTGCCACATGATTCTTTTGAAATCGACATCAAGTCGCCGGGCTGTGTCGGCGGGTCGGCGGCTTTGGTGTGTAGTGCGCTTAAGATGTAGAATACTTACTTATATTCCTTCTATGTCCTTTTTCGCTGTGTGTGTTATCCAAGGACACTTGTTTCGGATGTCTATCAAGTAGTGCTGTCTTGTACTGTCCGGAGGCTAACGATAGGATCACGGTGAAACACTCCATTATTGCGTTTTGTACGTTGTGTTCCTTCGTTTGTTCTATGTAGTGGATGCATAGGTAGTATAGCTGGAATAGAAGAATGATAAGTATTAAAATACTAGCTGCGCCCCGCGGTTTCACCCGCATAAGTGTCGATCCCGTGGGAATATCAGGATAAAAAGTATCCTATGTGCTAATCCTGGTTATAAACTATATGTGTGCCAAATTTCATCCAAATCCGTTTAGTCGGTTGTGCGTGCAAAAGTAACAAACGTGTTACCAATAACCCTGTATAAATTGTCATTATTTTTTTAAATTGTAGCTCGACTTTGTGCATGGGTTTTAAAGTTGTTTTTCCAAAAACACGTACTTGTTTACATGTTTGAGTAACTAAATCGCAAACGCAGTTTAGCCAGGTACATCCGGGCAATAGCGCTCGTTTTGGTGCAGTCAAATAAGAAGCCAAATGTGATAATTTTGTTGAAAGTCTGCTCTGTCAACTCGTTACGCAAAATTCAAGTACAAAACATAGATAGATTTAACCTTTTGACCGCTGAACGTCAAAAAATTAAAAACGTGCCCTCGGCGTCAAAAGTATGTCATGTAGTCGAACCGTGGCGTGCGGCACATTTTGGTTTGTCATCTATACATGACTGTGGCGGTCAAAAGGTTAACAATCTCACTCCTGAGCTCAGTCTTATTTATCACAAGGAATGCTTTTCTTCTTAAAACTTTTATACTAGGTATTCACAATGTTGATTGTTTTTTGTTTGCAAAACTAATAAAAAGATTAAAAATTAATTTTGTTCGTACCTCCAAATAGTCCCGAACGCCGAACAAGTCGTTTTCGGAAAACTTCGTAATATCGTTGATTTGGAAGATGGCTTTTATGACGCAAAACCAACCCATCACCACTGTACTGTCTGGAGTCAGTGGCCATAGCTTTTCTGTAAATGCAATTTTTATTAATATTAAAAAAAAGCGAGCAATTAAAAAAATAAAGAAATATGCATAGAATTAACTTTAAAAAGTGATTAGAGGTCCAACCAGTTTGTTGACAGGAATTGTTTGCAATAATCATAGCAAGATTAATTGATCAAAACATTAAATTCATTTCTTTTTCACTTCTCCTTTCGCAGGTCTGCTAGAAGACATTTCTTAAGAAATAAGCAGTACCTTTGCACTGTGTATATCTATACTAATATTATAAAGCTGCAGAGTTTGTTTGTTTGTTTGTTTGAACGCGCTAATCTCTGGAACTGCTGGTCCGATTTGAATGATTCTTTTAGTGTTGGGTAGTCCATTTATCGAGGAAGGCTATAGGCTATATAACATCACGACTTGCTTTCAAAATTAGGGATCCGTAATAAAATTGCTATTTTGTAACACAAGGTGTAAAATCGAAAACCTATTTTTGCGTGCGCTGCAAAAACTATTGACAATAGAACAAAATGATGTACTACGGGTTTGTAGAGCCCATTAAAACCTACAAAAAAGTCCGCGAGAACATATATCTAACTATCATGGTTTAATCACAATAACCGATTTTGTGTTCAAAATAATTATTAAATCGTCTGAAGAAAAAAAAACTACGTTAAATAATGTATCGTAATATTAATCTTTATCGAAATTAAGCATTATGTTATCAAGAGTATTTATGAAGAAGTAAAATACTTTTTGTTTCATCTCAATCGGATATTTCGTTTAAAAGTTATCACGTGTGTAAGATGTTAAGAGTTGGTACCTATTAAGGAGTTATGGGCCATAGAGTTTTTATCTATATCTATCTTCGATCAATAATAGTACTAGATGCCCGATAAGCGCTTCAAAAACGGCCCGAAAAATACGAGCACGAATACTTTTGTGCTCTTATTTCAAATTAGTATGGTCCAATCATAGCCAATGTTAAGACGTCAAAATGCCTCAGTGCGCGTTCAAAAGTTGTGTAAATAACCACCGTATCACCAAGATTTTGGAAGGAATATCTTTTTTTCGGTAAGTTTTTATCATTAAATGTTTTTCATGAAATAGTAACACAATTAAATAGTAAATATAAATCAATAAGCAAATATTATGATTGTTTGGCCAATGTTTGCGACAACGCGCCAACTACCGTCAAACGGGGTGAATAGGGATGCAGGGGTGAATCAGGACGAAACTTTAAAAGCGATTTTAACATTGAAATAATATAGTTTGATGCCAAAAAGGAGTCTAATGTGTTTATTGTAGTATAATTAACGATTAATTGTCCTTTTCGGCAACAAAACTGTATTATTTCAACTCTAAAATCCTTTTTAAAGTTTTGTCCCGATTCACCCCTGCATCCCTATTCACCCCGTTTGGTGGTATTCTAACAAACATTGAAGCATTGAAATGTAATTCCAAGAACTACGTCTAGTTCCAAATTCGAGTAAGTACGAAATTGTCAACAAAATGTTTTTAACCTTATTGCTTAGACGTTAAGTTTCATTTTAGAATAAATATTTTTGTACTTATTACAAAAATGACTTTATTTTCAAGTGACATTTTAAATTTATTGCTTCGATGACAGAAGGACTTAAATATTAATCATTTGCAATCGTAATTAAACTTTATGTTAGAGTGTTAAGGTTTATAATAATCTGAAGTTGTTAAGATTATTAAACTTTTTTCTATAGTTCGTAGTAAGAAATATAAATGTTTATCTGTGTGCAAACGTGGCCACTTTAGCGATGTATTTTTGTTCCTAATCATTCATCTAGTACTATTATTGATCGAAGATATCTATACTAATAATAAAGCTGAAGAGTTTGTTTGTTTGAACGCGATAATCTCTGGAACTACCGGTCAGATTTGAAAAAATTCTTTTTGCATTTGATAGCCCAATTCTTGAGGAAGGCTATAGGCTATTTAACACCACGCTATGACCCTTAGGAGCCGAGCAAAAAGAAAAAAACTTAGAGTGAACGGTAAGCGAATACGAAGTGTTGCGACGCGACGGGGTGGGGGTACAAGAAATTTCACGCGGACGAAGTCGCGGGCAGAAGCTAGTAAATAATATAATAAACACATTCTGAAGAGTCAGCATGACTTATTCCATTCTTGTGCAGATATATGTTTAAAGAACAAAGTAGGGTTCGTGGATCCAAAATGTGTCGGTTCAAGAAAGGTAAAAATTTTCTTCAAAAAAGTTTTATAACACCACAACATTAACGTAAGTATCCTACAATTTGAAGCATTTTTATTCCTTCCTTTTCTTTCCTTATTCTCAATACTTACAGTTAATATTGTCAATTCTATTGGTAAACTTACCAAACACTCTCGCCAAAATATTGGTGAGCAGTGGTTCCCTATGAAAACAGAGATGGGCCACACACGTTGCTATGCCGCGCCTCACAGCTGGGTCTGATGTCTCCACGTGCGAGAGTAAGGCTTTGGATAGCTCTGAAAAAAAGGAAAAAAAAATATAACAACTATAATTTTTTGTAAGTATGTACTTGTAATTTAATGATTTTATTGTTTGGCCTTTTTAAGCCCCAACTGTCCACAGTTAAAATATTACAACATGATCAAAATCAAAATATTTTATTTCACGTAAACATGAGCACTTATGAAACGTCAGAAGCTAGGTGCGTGGTTCCAATTGGTTGTTTCCTATGAAGAGTCGGCAAGAAACTCAACGGTTACTCTTTTAAAAATAATTGGCTTTTACAATGTTTTCAAATTACAGTATTTATAGGTATGGGAGGACAGCATAGGCCTCAACAAGTACCAGGTACTTAATCAAATACAAAATGGTCTACAGATCTAAAAGTCTACAAGGCCTACAACATCCTCACATCACATTTACAAAATATAAAATAATCTATCATGACACCTGTATTTCCCAAGGGTGTATTTTATACTTAGTTTTTTTTCTCTTGACCCCGATCACGCCTGATGGTAAGCGATAGATGAGGTCTATCTATAGTTACCCCAACATTTCGCCGGTGAGTTTTATGTGTAAAACAGGCGAGCCAATTGCCATAATCTGGGTACAAGGATAGTCTGGGATCATCAGGACTTGTGACCAAAGGCAGGGCTGTCACTGAAGAATTTGTATAAAATAAAATAAAACCCAAGACCTTATGTTCAGCAGTCTTGCTAGCTACCACAAGACCGACGAGGCAACCATTTATTAATTAGATTAATATGCTTTATAACAGGGGTGGCCAACCGGTCAATCGCGACTCCAGTCCATTCAATCGAGGCAAGGGAAAAAATATTTCCAACTACAAACTGATTTTGCTAATCTAGTGAAAGATTCTCAAACGCAATGCTCACATTAATATAAATAAGTAGTTACTAAGAATAATTTTCAGTTTTATATTTTCCCTCTTAATAAAAGAAAAAATACTACATAATTGTGTACTGAACTATGTTGTTTCATATAAGATGTCAAGAAGTATGTAATTGGTAGATCGTGAACAGTAGATCTTGGGTCTAACCAAGTTGGCCACCCCTGCTTTATAGGATTAGCGCACTGCGTCGGAGCCGTAACCGCTATACTAATTGCTGATTGACTTTCTAGCTATTATTAAATGGTGTTTCTTTCACCAACTTACCAGAAATCTCCTCATCAGTAGTGTACTCCGCTAAACCCGTCAGTATCCTGGGCAGATTGTTCTCCAACGCCTCCACAATAAGCTGGATCTCATCGGTCTGTCGCACTATCTGACTGAGCTTGGGGAATAGTGTCTGTGCTTGAGTACGGATCTTGCCGACTCCGGGCCGGAGCCAGCATTCGCCGAGGCATATCCGGGAGAGGGCGGCTCGGATCCATCTAGAGAGATGGATAATAAATATTTTATCAAGGTCAGGTCAGGTCATGGTTATTGCAAAATGAGCTTTAATTTCAGATGAAGAATTGATACTATCTAACTAAACGCTTATAAAAAAAAACAAGTTTTAGGCATTGTTAACAATGCGGTGCGGCGGGCCGCTTGTGGTCTCGTTTTGTATGTAAAAAAATGTGTTTGTGTGAACACACTGCATGTCATACTTAACAAAGTTCAAATTCCATTGCAACCAAAAACTTATTAGGACTTTTTTGATATAAATGGTCACTCAAAAATCAACTAAGAATACATTTCACTTAGTAGATAACTGATTAAGTGTCGCATGTCGTTGGAATGTAAATTATCTTAGATTATGAACACTGATATAATGTGTATTGGCTGAAAGACTTATTGAGAAGGGTGGGCCAGCAAGAAGTCAAAAACACCATTTCTCAGTCAGTACCATTTTTAGATTATGACGACATAAATATTCCCTAAGTATCGTACACATTTTATGTCACTGCGCGGGCCAATTATTCTAATTGGTATGTTTTCATTAATTAATTAAATAGTCCAGTAGTAGGTACAGACATTTCGATTACCTACATCATTGAAAAAGTATGTTGTAATAAACTATGTTTATTAATTACATGATCAACAGAAAGTTGATTATTTTCGTAAATAAAATTGATTATTCAACAAGCAGGAAGAAAGGATGTTGTAATGTTAGAAACGTTTTCAAGATAACTTACAAAACTTTTTTTTATTTTAATTAGAAGATATTGAAAATTTAATCATGATCCTACTAATATTATACCGCGAAAGTTTGTGAGGATGGATAGATGGATGGATGGATGTTTTTTACTCTTTCACGCAAAAACTACTGAACAGATTTTGATGAAACTTTACAGTAATATAGTTTATACATAATAACACATAGCATAGGATGGTTTTTATCCCGATATTCACACCAGCTGAAACCGCGAAGCGCTGCTAGTTAAACAGAATTCCACAACAACTAGCAAATAAGTCATGAAATTGGTTACACGAGTTAACTACAAAACAGTTAATAAATTATGGCCAGTCGGCTCTCCGAAGCTTTGCACATAAGCACTCACTCACACACACCTCATGTCACCATTTGATGCCCAAAAATGTCGCTACTCAGCCTTCTGCACATAGTTCAGGACAATGACGGTTAAACACCCATAGTAATAATGTTGAAAAGCGGTTTGGCTAGCAGTTATTATCAACAGTCATTCCCATTAAAATGCAAATGTTACAAATTCATAGAACAATAAATGATTTGGCAAGTCCTTCCGAGAGTAAATTGCCGATTTTATGACAGAATATAATATTCTATTTATTTATACTTCAATATCAATGGTGTTACAGTGAAAAGGTATAATTATTATTTGGTTAGACATACTAGCAGCTAATTAGCTGATGCGTGTGTGTTGTATAGCTTGGAGATATTTAATCTGTCCAAACGATTATTGTAGCAGTTCAGTGTGGGAGCCGTCACAACATTTTCCGGGAGCCTATTCCATGCTGTTACAACTGGGTTACACAAAAATCGCTTCAAGGGCTTTTTTTCTATGAATGTTTGTTCGCATTCTGAGTGTAAGGGTCTTGAAGGCTGGGCACTTCGTAGTGTTCTGTAAGTATCTTTCACTAAGGTAGTTAACACTGTTATTTTGAAATTACTGTAAAACTCAATTATTTACAATCTTCTCAGGATTTCTAATCCTAGAGTTATTAAAATAATAATAATAATTTATTTATTTCAGACATTATAAAATTCTAGTCCATAGTTTAACATTCATCATTAAAATTACAATTAAAATTACATACAATTAAATACATTAAAAGTCAAGACGGGTAAAAGCCCAAAACAACATTGTGATCATTTAAAAATTAATAGGTTCATTAAATTTAAAATAATAATAATAAAATTATAAAAATGTCAGAATTGAATAAAAATAAATAAAATGTCAAATATAAAATTGTCAAATTGTAAAAATGCTATTAAAAAAAAATGTTGAAATTTTATGAATAAAAAATAAATAAAAATTATATAAAATCACAAAACACAATTAATTATAACAAAAAACCTATGATAAGGGTTATTTCAAAATTTTCACCTGCCCCAAGCCCGATATACGGGTGCATGTAAGCCCTGCCAGTGCAACATGAAAGGGCCGTCCAACCTGTTGGCAACAACGGCAAGAAGACTGGACTGTTCTTTTTATTTTTAACTAGCAGCGCCCACGGTTTCACCCGCATAAGTGTCGATCCCATGGGAATTTTGTGATTAAAACTATCCTATGTCCTTCCCATAAGGTGTTCATAAGGTGGTCTTTAAAAAAAAACAAAATACTGGCTATGGCCATGGTATTCTATTATCTATACAAATAAATCAAATTGAAGTGTCCATTTGTAATGTCAAAATAACAGCTTTTTACTAAAGGCATAATTATGAAAGTTTAAACAGTTCTTATAACAAACAAACAATTTAAAAAAAATTGTCTGTGTTTGTTCTCGCAAATCTCACAAACAGGGGTATTGATTTTGACAAGACTATTACTGGCAGATAGCTGACGTTAAGGAGTAACATACTTTTTGTGCGGGCAAAAGCTAGTTATACTAAGTATACATAATTAAATACCTTGCATTCTTATTGTGATCAATTTGATTCTGCAGCACAATATTGGTTTTGTGTGAATGAAAGGCGAATCCTCCAACCACAGCTCTGTTCAATGCTTCATCACCGACGAGACGGACTTCTGCCTAAAACGGAAATTTATTAGTATTATTAAGATCCGCTGGTGTAAACGAGTTCTTGAGTGGAGACCGCGACTTGGCAAACGTAGTGTGGGACGCCCTCCGGCCAGGTGGGATGACGATCTGCGAAAGACTGCAGGCAGATGCTGGATGCGTCAAGCTGAAGACAGGGCGCTATGGCGCTCATTAGGGGAGGCCTATGTCCAGCAGTGGACTGCTATAAGCTGATGATGATGATGATGATTAAGATGCCCAAAAATTTTCATCTTCCAAGCCTTTTCTCAAATATGGTGAGGATGGCTTCCAATATGAACACATGCAGCTAAGACCAGTACACATTACAGTTTTACAAAGTAAAAGATTTAAAACTTACGACATAGGTAGTCAATGCGAAACAACTTTTAAACTTAATGTTTATTTTGCATAAACAACTTATTTAAAGACTTACATTTCCTCATCATTTCATTACTCAACAACGGTGCATAATATCCAACTATTGGATAACATAATTGAATAATCCTTCACGCTATTTGCCTAAAAAACATTCAAGGTAACTTACGCTATCATTACTAGCTAGTAGGAGTAGCGTAGGGGCAGCCGAATGCAATAAGTTTGCATAATGGCGAGCGCAGTTTGAACGGCTCCCTAAGGCTCCCAGACAACGCCCAAGCGTACCTGCTGCCGCCTGCAGCTCATGACTCCTACAAACAACACACATATAAATAAATCATCACAAACTTCAAGCCAAAAACGGAAAAATTATGCAAAAACTCACTTCGCTGAACTTTCGTTCGCCTTAAGAAATTCCAAAGCTTTTTCAGCTTTCTCCAACACGTTCATGGCTCCTGTTTATCACCCGGTATTCTCAGTATGTAGTTCGATCATAATTAAAGCAATTTATTGTTTGTTAAACGAATTTCCGTCGCGTAAAACGCAAACAAACGTGAAGAAAATCAATCGAGTTGACGTCTACGTTTTGTTCGGAAATAAACAAGAATTGAATTGGAACAGCTGTGTACTGAAAATGTGGAATTCAGCTAAACAAATTTTTAAAGACCGTATTTTTTTATTGAAGAAGTAAATAATGTGCTGAGTAACCATTATGGTGTTTTTTATTAATTTATTTTAAGTTTATTCTTTGAATTATTTTCTGTCTTCACCTTTGAGTACCTTTGTTTCTGAACGAAATAGCAGTGGAGTCCACCACCATAAAAATGTTGTATTACCGTAGACGGAGAATTCTCCGTCTACGTGTATTACCATCAAAGAGTAAAGTAACTAGATTACCATCTAAAGCTCGCGTGGTAGAAAAACGAGTCCGCTGGTCAGTCTCCTTCAGTCG
This sequence comes from Oligia strigilis, assembly GCA_951800025.1. Taxonomy (NCBI): domain Eukaryota; kingdom Metazoa; phylum Arthropoda; class Insecta; order Lepidoptera; family Noctuidae; genus Oligia; species Oligia strigilis. The sequence continues at coordinate 4,740,356 of OX637563.1, read as the reverse complement.
CCAGTTTCGTTGATTAGTCAGTTTCACTGGTTGGTCAGTTTTGCCGATTAGGGTAGGATTCAAAATTAGTTTATTTCATAAATGAGGCTTAAGGGGGAAGCTCTGCGCGCCTGTATGAGTGGCGCGCGGAAGCACTACGGGCGGCGGGGGGAAGTTCCGCTTCCGCGGCAAATTGCTGCGGAGCGGACGGATCTCCGGCACGATCTCATGGCGACATGGAAGGAGCGACTGTCGCAACCCAGCGCAGGGCACGCCGCGATAGCGGCGATAAGAAAGACCCCTCTTTGAGGAGTGGCTAGAGAGGCGCCACGGCGCCCTCACCTACCGCCTGATGCAGGTCCTCACCGGACACGGAAGTTTCGGGAGGTTCCTCTAAGTAAGCTCTAAGGTGGCCCGCGAATTTCTGTTCCAAATCACGTTTTTACTTAGTGGAAAATTTAAGAAATTTTTAATTTTCTTTCGATTGTAGGAAATGAATAGGTAACAAAAAACCAATGGCCTTTAGGAGTTTTTTTTTTTAAATAATATGAAGTCAATGTCACATTCCTAATTAATTTTTAGCGACTGAAAACGCGATTGTGACCGTAGCTTTCTACATAGTTACTTTACTCTTTGACCGTAGCGTAGCGTAATACATTTTCAGTAGAATTCACTGTAGGCAGTTTTGGTCGTTTTGAACTTTGTTTACATTATTGTGTGGGCTTCTACGGTGTCAGAATGTTCTGTGGTCAGTGGTGTGTGAGCTTGTGAGCTTGCCACCTACCACACTGGCACACCTTGCCATTTTACTGAAAGAAAAACTTGGAAGTTATGCCGAAATCTAAGAAGGTCGATGTAAATCATAAATTATTAAAAAACTTAACTAAATACTTACTAATCAGATGTATTGCAGCTGGACTGCACTTGACGGCTGACGCATGATATTGATTGTAATTTTGACATTTCTGATAAGATAAGAAGCTGTCAACGTCAAGTGTCAAAGTGGTTATTTTTTTTATTAAAGTAGCAATAAAAGAAATCTTCTAAATAATAATTATCGTAGAGTGTAATTGCGATAATTATGTCATCAGAAGATTCAGAAGATCAACAAGTCGACGTTATGTTTGGGCTAAAGAACGTACTAACACAAATCGAGGCCGCTGTTGCAAGGCGCAGTAAGGTATGTAAATCTTGCTATTTAGATAATCTTTATTTACCCCCCTAAAATAATGATATCAATGAGTGGTCAGTGGGTCGTCTTATCTCTATCTTTCTGACAATAACCTCGCTGATTACCTCGCATAGGCATAATATAACCTGAACCTTACAGAAAAAGTCTGTAAGGTTATATCATTATTTTAAGGGGGTAAATTTATTTATGTAGGTACATACATTGAAAAACATAATCTAGATCAAGATTGAACTTTTTTCAGGATTTGCCACAAGTTACGCCAAGGTTGGTGGCAGTGTCCAAAATAAAACCTGCCTCTTTGATTGTTGAAGCTTATGAAGCTGGTCAAAGGCATTTTGGAGAGAACTACGTCAATGAACTAGCTGATAAAGCCAATAACCCTCTGATACTGGAGAAATGCAATGATATAAAATGGCATTTTATTGGCCACTTACAAACCAATAAAATAAATAAATTGCTTGGTGCACCGAAGCTGTATATTGTTGAGACTGTACATTCTGAAAAGCTAGCTGATAATTTAAATAAACAGTGGCCAAAATATAGAAATAATGAGGAGAAATTACCCGTTATGGTACAAATAAATACAAGTGCTGAAGAAGGTATAATATTCAATTTCACTATTTATTAAATTACATTTTATTACAAGTAGGTAAGTCAGATGCAATTTCATTCAAATATAACATTAAGAAGTTTTCTTTTGTTAGCATATATTATATCCCACTGCTGGGCAAAGACCTCCCCTTTTTTCTTCCAAACTTTTCTTTGTGCAATCTCTGATCATCATAAGTAAATTAGTGAATGATGCAATATGCCTCTGAGTAAATGTGTTTTTAATTTGCTCCAAAGTATGCAATCTTTATCATTTCATCTACTTTCAGCTAAAAATGGAATAGAGCCATCTGAAGCAACAAAGGTTGTAGACCATGTATTGAAGAACTGTCCAAACCTAGATTTTAAAGGATTGATGACTATTGGTATATATGACTATGATATCTCCAAAGGGCCAAACCCAGATTTTCTGACACTTGCCAAATGTAGACAAGAAGTTTGTGAAAACCTCAAGCTTGATATAAATGCAGTGGAATTGTCTATGGGGATGTCTACTGATTATGAACATGCTGTAAGTATATTTGTATATTTAGGCCACTTGAACATTTTATTATCCTTTACATAATCAACCTATAATGATTGCACTGCTGGGAGGCCTCCTCTCTTTGTTTGTGATCGTATCCTGGTGGCTTTAACCCAAACATAAACCTCTTTACCATTTAAAACTTTTCACCATGTCAGTGGAATATAGCCATCTTTAGATCCATGATTGATAACAACTACAACAAGAGATAAGATAACATGATGTAAACAACAAAGAAACAAATCCAAAACATTTATTTTACATACTTTTTTTCCAGATTGAACTTGGAGCTACAACAGTTCGTGTTGGATCAGTAATTTTTGGTGCTAGACCACAAAAGGCAAATTAATTTAACATGATCAATCTGAAAAACTATTTTTCATAAAGTTACTCTATCTAAGATTTTTTATTTATACTCTTCGTTGAGAGTATGCAGATGTTACCAAAAATAAGTTAATAAATGGGCTTCCAAATAATATATATTTTATTTGATGCTTTTTATACATTTGTTGCACACAAAATGTAAAAAAACTCAAAATGTTGCAGACTAAAAAAAGTGACAGCTATAAAATTTTATCTGTGGATCCACATTACCACATTGGCCAACAAAATAAAATAAACAGTGTTGCCAATTTAGCATATTTTATGCTAAATTTAGCATATTTTTACGTTGGTTAGCATAATTATTTGTTGTTTAGCATATAGCATATTTTTTAGCATATAACTATAATTATTTAATGACTATTTCTTTTTCTAGTTTCTAAGTTCCACTGTACGGCGCGTAATTTTTAACCTGTTTCGGAACGCAACCTTATACGTCAAAATTTTAAGAGGGAGTGAAAAAATGTTGTTTGTCTATGGTATATTGAATGAAATTTGTAGGGGAATCAGTCTCTATCTCGGGAACTCCCCTACAAAGTTCATTCAATATACCATAGACAAACAGCATTTTTTCACTTCTTTTACTTAGCATACTTGAAAAAGTATCTTTATTTTCTGTAGAAGAAACTTTAAAAGTAGTTAAACCTTCTTTAATTGATATTGCCAAAGAATTTCGAATGGATGCATCTACAATAGACAGGCTCATGTCTCAATGGAGAAATATAGTACACGTGAAATGGGAATGCACATCTTCCACCGTAGAATTCTGGAATGAAGTTATTAATTATAAAGATGCGGCTGGCAATAACCCCTTTGCAGAGTTATCTCGCTTAGCCATGTCATTATTATCACTACCACATTCTAACGCGGACATTGAACGCGTTTTCAGTCAAATGAATGTAGTGAAAACGAATCTCCGTAACCGTTTGTCGGTGAAAACTATAAATTCAATTTTATACATCAGATTCGGGCTAAAGATGGCAGGAAAATGCTGTTATTCCTACATAGTTCCCGACAGTGTACTGCGCTCCATAGGTACGAAGGAGAGTTATTCCGAAAATCAAGCTTCCACGTCTTCCTCGGCAGCATCAACTGCCGATGAAGACCAAGATATTGATATTTTGCTTAAATAATATTATTGATTAAAAATTTTTTATATTTCTTGGCGCCTGTCCGAAGAATTTTGTTGATTATGTTATTTTTTGTTTCTTGACGCTTCTTACACTAATTTTCTTGATTAGGTATTAAAGATTCAAAATTAAAAGACGTTTTATTTCGCATTAAAGAATGTTAGCATAATATTTTAGCATAGTTTTATAGCATTTAGTATAATTTTGGCATAATTTTAATAGCAGTTTAGTATATTTTGTATTAGTCGTGTTGGCAACACTGAAAATAAATGACAAGTGAGTGAGTTTCCGAACGTAATGGTTGACGCACGCACGAGACGAGTTCGCAGAAGCTAAGAAAGTTAGTGTGTTGTGTTTATGTGTAAAATCAACGACTTTAAATCGAATAAGTTTAATTAATAACTCAATTAAACATTAATAAAGTTTTAACTGTAAGTCTGTACGGATTGTGAGCTACAAAATCCGTGATATCACACAGTGAAGTGATCAAGTTTAATTTTTGTGTCAACAAGTTCACATCCTTTTGAAAGTTTTTGAAACAAGGCCGTAGTTAAAAGGTAAGGATAACAAGTTTTATAAATCCAGGACACACTCAACATTCCTAGAATTACATCCCATAAAGTTGTGTAATTTGCTATTGAGATATTCCGTTATTTTTATGTTTATTTTCTTGTGAGAAAGTGTTATTAATTAGTTGCTAGTTACGAGCAGTTGGTTTATTTATCAAGCCTATGCGATTATAGATCATAATCGTGTTGTAATTACCGTCCATGCATGTTTATCATAGAATCTGTAGTAGGTCAATGTTTGTTTCATAGAAAAGTTTAATCATTAATATTTAACACACTATCTGATCTGCCCGCGGTATAGCCTGCGTGTAGTTTATTTTTATTAGATAAAAAGTGTCCTCCCTATTATTTTTCTAGGTGCTTGATACTTTTTTGTCTTCCCTCAAAGTGAGTAGCAGTGAAAATCATACCTGAAACATATACTTACTGATAAACTTTTTAGTTATTATTAAAAGACTTTGATGTCCTACTGCAAAGGCCTCCCTACACTCTTTCCACTTCTCTCTGTTTAAAGCTGCTAAGGAACAGTTTTTATTGGACAATTCCAGCTCATCCCGCCATCTCGGTCTGGGTCTGCCGCGATGTCGCTTGACATTAAGATGTACCCATTGGGTCCCTAAGTTTGGCCCATTGTGTGTCTGACATGCAGCAGATGTGTCCCTCCCAATTCCATTTTAGCGTGGCAGCTTTCCAAGTGACATCAGTTATTTTTGTTATGGTTGTATTCCTAACCCATTCTGTTAGTTTGATACCCAGGATATTCTGCCCTCTGGCAAACCTCAAACGTTTTAGTATACTTACTATTATTTAGCAAGCAGTGCTTAGTAGCTTTATATTATTCAAGGAAAGGTATAAGTACCGATATTAACCCTCTGACCAAACCTATGTCTTTCATTGCATGTTCAAGTTCCGTTTGATTCACTTGTCTTACCATGGACTGACATACAAATATTGATAAAATAATTATATACTTAGCATCAATAATAACTGTAGATAAACAACAATTGTACCTAGGAACAACATTGTAATAGTTGAACTATTATATATAGATAGTTCAACTATTACAATGTTTCTACAACTATTTTACAAACTTAATACTTATAAAGTTGAATCTTACAAAAAGTATTTAAAACAAAACTACTAAAAAGAAAATGAGTATTAAAACTCGTCTCAAAGAAGAAGTCTCAAAGTAAACAATTGATTGCACAATTCAATCACACGTAAGTGCTACTTAATAATATTTTGAGATGACAAATGACCTTGCTGATACAAATCAAGCTGTGTGAATAAAAGTACTTTTGTAATATTCACAGGAAAGATCAAAGTTAATATAGTTCTTATGCTAAAACCACACCATCTATAATCCCATCCATTGCTCCATAGCATGTGTAAGTCAATTTGAATGCAGCTGAACTCAGTATTTTACATGGGTAAAAAACAGGTATTCAGCTGCATTGGATTTGACTGAAAGCCGACCCCTAGCTAGGCAGATCATTTATTTATTTAGGTTAGCCGTCAATTACAATACATTTTACCTACATATATTTTCCTAGATAATACATTTATAAGTGCAACAATTTTTTTTTAAACGTTGCCCCACCCTAGGAATTTCTCCCGTATTGTGGGTGCGTTTACAAACATTTAAATTCACATACACAAACAGCCAGACCCGGAACAACTACTTGTAGGTCATACCAATATTTGTTCCGTGCGGGAATCGAACCCGTGACACGCAGCGCAGCAGTCAATCGCTTAACCACTGCGCCAACCGTGCAGTCGGTTACTATAGGCTAACACAGCATGCACCTTATATGGTTTCATGACTAAAACCACAGGTAATTTTTTTTTTTCTAAAAAGGCATTTCAAATACTTATTTCAGATCTTTAGCCATTTACAAAGTTATTTATTTACAAAGACAACAATGACAATTTACAACACATACACACACATAATCAGCCTATACCTAATGTTCCCACTGCTGGGACACAGGCCTCCTCTCTGTGAGAGGGAGTGGGCGCCGTAATCCACCACGCGGGCCAAGTGCGGGTACAATTTACAAGATAACACTAAAATATATTATAATTAAATAAAAAGACAGCTAGGAGCTCATTGAGCATCAAAAAATTCGTCCGCATCACTCTCAATGGAACAAGTGCCCGAAAGGCTGGCAGCATTACCACGTTGGATGCCCTGATTCTTTGGGCTAAAAATTGGCCAGACCTTTTTTTTTTTTTGGTGGGTAATCATCAAATGACCCCTCCCGCTCTGAGTGGAGCGGAAGGGAGTGTCGGACTTTTACTGACTAAAACCCACCCGTGTTCCTTCCTTAGCCCTTTATGTTCCGGGCCAGCGGTAACCGCGCACGGAACACGTACGCGCCGTCCGGCACGGGCCTGGTCCTGATCGGACGGTGAGCTACCCATTACTCTTCGCCCGCAGGCCCGCGCCTACGGTGGCCGGGAGTCGTCACGCGGCTCCCGACGCCCGGAGCGTCTCCCGCGGCGGCTGAGACGGGAGGCTCTCTCCCTGAGCCGTCCTTCCACCTCCTTCGCTAGCATGACTGCTTCGCAGAAGGAGGTGACTGCCTCCCACTCCCTCTCGCTCCGGACCATGGCTTGCACCAGGGCCGGACGCGAGAGGTCGCCGCCGCTGCCGATCGCCTGTACAAGGACACGGCGGTGCTCCGCCCAATCGGGGCAGATCTTCACCGTGTCCTCTGGGCGATCCTGGCAATGGTGACACCCGGGCATAGGCCAGCCCTCTGGTCACGTGAAGAGTCAACCAACCGCTTCGCGATGCCCCAAAATACAAAGAATAATAATAACAAACACAATTGTTTAATTTTGTATGAGCACTGTTTAGTATGGGCGTGTCTTCATGTAAGTGGGTTTCACTTTCTACTTTCTAGCACCTGTGTCAGTAATAATAGTGTACAAGGGCTGAATTTACAATTATTTTAATCTTCTTAGCGTGTTGGTAGCAAACTAAATTGTGCCAGCCAAGAGTTTTGCAGTGTTAGGTAAGTAGTGTCCATGAGTTCTTCCAATTTGCAGGTATTAGGCTAAGCCACGGAATAGATAAATAAGGTTGGAAAGGCCCTCGCTGCAATTTTGTACTAGGACCAGTGTCGCCGCTTGACTCCCACTATTTTAATTTCTACACATACGCAATACTATGTTTACAAATATTTCGCACACAACCAAATCACACACACATAAATCTCAGGGCAGATATTCGTTCGCCCACTAGCAATACGCTCCCGTAGGCATAGACACTCAAACATGCATAAATGCAATAAAATTTTTCATACACGCTAGTGCTTGACAAAGCCGATATTCTTTGTCGATAAATTATCTGATGAATTTATGGGGAAAAAATTAAATGAAACTTTAAATAAATATTAAGAAATAATTTTATTTTATTTTGAATAATTACAAATAATCACTGACCTTGGAATAAAACATATTTATTAAGTAATTGGCGCTTGCTATTAATTGCGAACGAATTTATTACTCGTCTTTGCGGCATAATTTATAATTTATTGCATAATTCAAATTCCTCAATTTAATTTTACTAAATGGTGTACTTAAATAAAAGTTTTAAGAATATAAACGTAAATATTTAAATATAACAATATAATACACATAATGCATAAACTTAAATAAAAAATCAGAGATTAGTCCCTTTATAACATTCGGTAGGATTAATTCAATGATTAATATAATATTTAATTTACCTACTCAAAATACGTCTAAATAAAAATATACAATCATTAATTAAATATAAAATAATCCAAAAATTATCTTTGTCAAACGTAAATATAGTCGAGAATTCTATCGATGATTTTATTTAACCACATGGTTACCTCACTATCGATAAACATGCGCCGTGCGTCACAGCCAATCAGAGCAAAGGACGAAACGTCAACGGTTGAAGTGTAGAGGACGCAATGCATGCAGTACATTGTACGTGTACTTGGTCATTGTGTTGATTGAGCGAGTACACAGCGGGCAATGTATATTTTTTGTAAATTGTTGCAATAATGTTGTTAATGTTCGGTATTTCATAATGATCAGTATATTTTTATGTTTTTGACACATAATATTGTAATTAAATGTTATTTTGGACTTACCGATGGAAAGATATACCTCCTCGCTTTATACCTGAGGTCTGACTTTTTGTCTTACATGTTATAATTGCACAACACGGCATTATTAAGCAGAGTTCTGTTCTCCGAAGTATTCCGACGCGCACTGAACGCGGTGAATGTATGAATCGGTCGAGTTATGATTGTCGAATCATAACTGTGGCGCGCTTGCCCCGCCCACATTACCATTCCAACCTTATTTATCTATTCCGTGGGCTAAGCGCACACCACGAAATATAAATGCTCTCTTCCACAGGTGCATTATTATCGGTCGATAATATCGGATGTTTTATTGCGATATCTAGGTATTTTCAGTACAAATTTGTTTTAGGACGGCCGCGAAGTTACACTGCTGCGATGATAATGACGCAATTGTGCGATAGTAACGTAATTGTACCTGCCATTTACCCACTCACACAAACACACTCACGTGGCGCACATATCACCATCATTCTCAGCCTAGAGCAGTCCACTGCTGGACATAGGCCTCTCCTATTGCACGCCATTCAACTCGATTTTCGGCAACTCTCATCCAGCTGCTACCAGCCATCCTGCGAAGATCGTCGCTCCACCTAGCCTGAGGGCGTCCTACTTTACGTTTACCGATTCGTGGTCTCCACTCAAGCACACGTCAACCCCAACGGTCATCGATGCTACGGCTAATATGGCCGGCCCGTTTGCACACAAATAGACACTTCTTTTTCTTTGTTTCTTTCTTCCCCAGTTTCTTACCTATCATCAAAATTAGTACTACTCTAGTTTATTTTTACCGAAGTGCACATTACTACATTGTTACAGTTATAATATCCATACATGGACGGATGGGTGACCCCTGTAACAGGTTTTTCCTAGCATGGGGGTCATTGATCATTTATTTTGCGCCAGGCTATTTGCATGTTTAAATTTAGTGTCACCTCGTATCTGTGTACTTTTTTATGACAAATAAATAATTCTAATTTGATAACATCGAGTAGGTATCTCATGAAAATGCCAAACGATATCATTTACTTTTAAAATTAAAACACGGACATGTGGATTTCCTTGAGAGCGCGAGCGTTCAGTATTCCTTTCATTGTTTGAAACTCAGAATGCGTATAGACATCTAAAGTTCCATAATAATATGCAATCTGCTGGGTGTAGAAGGCCGTCTGGTCGTACCTACTCTGGTAACTGTGAGTTTCTTTTCAATGGCTCTCTTCAGCTCTGCCACAATTGAGAAAAAGCGGCTAAGTTCGAGTCGGACACAAGCCACGAGACACAAGGCAAAAACGCCGAAAAACACGTTTCTTGTATGGGTTTAATTTGTATCCTTATTTTATTATTTGTTGTTGGTAAAGCCTTATAGCGGCACTGCGGCAGTAGAAATACACACTGTGAAAATATCGACTGTCTATCGATTACCGTTCATGAGATACAGGCCGCTGACAAACTGACGGACAGCGGAGGCTTAGTAATAGGGTCCCGTTGGCACACTTTGGGTTCGGAACCCTAAAAAATATGGTGACCTCTTCTTGCTAACTTGATATCAGTAGGTATGAATCAAATGACTGATGAAAACTGGATGGTGGTGAGACCTCTCAATAAGACACAATTCTCATTGCAATCTATCGGAGTTGTATCGAATCGCAGACGCAGTCCTAATCTTTAGAAACTGTTGACCTAAAGCCCTTGTTTTGTGGGAGGCAGTCACCTCCTTCTGCGAAGCAGTCATGCTAGCGAAGGAGGTGGCGGGACGGCTCAGGGAGAGAGCCTCCCGTCCCAGCCGCCGCGGGAGACGCTCCGGGCGTCGGGAGCCGCGCGACGACTCCCGGCCACCGTAGGCGCGGGCCTGCGGGCGGAGAGTAATGGGTAGCTCACCGTCCGATCAGGACCAGGCCCGTGCCGGACGGCGCGTACGTGTTCCACGCGCGCCTCAAAGAGATGTCAGCATCGAGGAGGGGCCCCATAGGGCCGAAGCCTGCCGGGTCAGCGGGATTGTCCGAAAGGGTTACCGCTGGCCCGGAACATAAAGGGCTAAGGAAGGAACACGGGTGGGTTTTAGTCAGTAAGAGTCTGACACTCCCTTCCGCTCCACCCAGAGCGGGAGGGGTCATTTGATGATTTCCCATCCGCAAAAAAAAAAAAAAAAAAAAGCCCTTGTTTTGCTATCGTCCAATCTGAAATGGTTTCCTCAAAACTAATAAGAAAAAAGTAAAACCATCGTCGTTTTTGCATCACTCCTTCACATTTAAATGTTGCCTAAAAACTAGAGCAATAAAGTTTAAAATTGCTTGAATTTAATCGTTCAAAATGTACAACGATTACTATTGTTTACCTGCAAGAACAAGAATCCGTCACACTCTGTGCGCTAGTTTTGTCCACAAAGCGGACAAATTTTTTCTTTATTTTTTCTCTTCCTATGTTGTAACTTAAACGTCAGTTAAACGTTGTATTACGTATGCGTTATTGTTAACGTTGATAGTTTCGCGTTTTGTTCTCAATGGAGAAAGAAATCGGTCAAGTACATTAGCAGGTGCTTGGTAATTGTTTGGTACTTAGTACAATGTACAAAAAAGTTGATTGAGGTTTCCATAACTGTGGCTCCTATACAATGACCGTTTTTGCCGACTACAACCTCCATTCATTAGCTTTGATTAAATAGTTACGTACATCTATGCTGCGATGTGAATGTTCAAGAAGGAAAAGCAACAAGTTAGGTACGTGACGATCATTCTACGTGCTTTACCGTAGTTTCCTCATTGGTTACTTAATAATGTTTTATGTATGCCTAGATGAGATAATGCAGGCACTGTTGATAGTGTTGACACTGCCCTGCTAGATATCCGAGAAACATTCAAGAAGAAAAGATAATGGCGGGTCATCTAGGTACTTACTTAACCTGCCTACCTATCCATGTGTCCCTATAATTAAGGAGCCCCGAAGGTGCTAGGTGAAGGAAAGTGAAGAAAGCAGATGATAAGGAAGCAATGCAAGCTGCGTAAAGGGAAACGCACAAATGTAAGAGACAATCTAAGCATATCTGCACGCAATGTTCCCGCTTTTGAACACAGATTTTTAATGATGACTTAGCGCTAGTCAAAAACTTCTAGTGAGCAGTCTAACCACTTATTTTAATTGAACACCGTCTTTATATAGTGAAGGAAACTCGTGAGAAAAATCACACGTTAATAAATGAATTGCAGACATGCAGTACTCAAGAACAAATAGATTGCTCCACAAGTCCACACATTGGTTGGTTGGTTGGTTGGTATTTTGTCTCAGCATAAAGCCAGTGGGAACAGTGGTGGTCCAGTGGTATCGACCCCGACTTACGAGTTGTAGGTCGTTAGTTCGAACCCAGGCAGGCACTTTACTTTATGTACTTAATTAATTTCATCACCACTGCTCTCAAAACAGTAAAGGAAAACATCTTGACGAAACCGGCCTAAAACCAAAAAAAAAATCGAAGGCATGTGACATCCACCAATCCGCACTGGGCCTACTTACCCTCACGGAGAGGCCTGTGTCCCAGTAGTGGGAACATTATAGGTGATTATACAGACAACGTTTTGCGTCGTTTCGTTACGCCAATGGCAGAATCAGATATATATAATATACTCTCAGAAGCACATTGGGTTGCCAAATCAGTCAATCACTTCTCGGGGACAGGACCTGTGCTGTGACTCCCAAGACCAAAAACTAAATCAAATGAAGGTCTATAAGAAACATAAACCAAGCTCAAAAGAGAAACAGAAAAAGAGGAAAATACTTCTCAATATCAGAACGAAACCAACTCCCTAACATCCCCGGGCGCACTTACGTACGACATTGAAGTTATAATAAGTCAGGTAATTAAAATAAATTACCAGAAACGCTCTCGACGACCTTAAAAAGACACTTTACACTCGGGAGCACTTAAAATTGTCGCTTTCAAAGTTGAACATGGGCATAAAAGAAATTATAATACTCAGCGCAATGATTTAGAAATTTATCCAGCGACACTTTCGAATGGCCAGTAGCTGTAGCAGCTCATTAAATTTAAAACGACGGATCATGTTTTCACTTGATTTCAATGAACGTGGAATCAGGTGTAATGAGGGTATTATGTAAGACTAGGAGGTAGTTGGCTGCATAAACAGTTTCCGTAGTCAACTGACCTTAGTGAAGATGTCTATCCGTTCGTTGCCAAGGAATAGTTGTGGTAACGTCATCTATATAATGTCATTAGTCATTTTCTCACCACCACTTTTCATCTATTGGGAAATTGTACGTGAAATGCCAAAGTTAAATTAGAGTTTCCTACTTTTCAGCTACAATTAGCAACGGAATCATCTGGCCCAGCAGCCGCTTTAGATAACCCATCGTCTAGTTTCGCAAACTGTAATCATGAATTCAGCACATGATTACAAGACTCATCATCATCTGCCTAGCCTTTTCCAACTATGTTGGGGTCGGCTTCCAGTCTAACCGGATGCAGCTGAATACCAGTATTTTACATGGAGCGACTGCCTATCTGACCTCCACAACCCAGTTACATGATTACTAGACTAGAGCAAAAAAATTTTGTCGATTATCAAAAACATTTTTTTGATGACAAATTTCGACGCAGAGGGTCCAGAATCGTGTACTGAATCCATGGTGACAGATTGCTCTTCGATGTCCTTGCCATCCTGTATTGTAAAACATATTATTTTGCTTCCGAGATCATACTTCTGTCTGTGCTAAGCCCTCGTTCTGCATAAGATTGTGCTTCAACCTGCTTTACGCACATCTCGAAACAGGTTCAACGAGACCAATTCAATTCAAGCAAAAACAATGGGAGTTGATTATCATGTGCATTGCGGTAGACCGATCGTTTTTCTGTATGTGTTTATTTGTGCATTATTCTTATCGTTATCTTGGGGTATCGTTAGGTCCCGTTTACGATTTCAATTCTTATTGAAGAACCTACTGTGTTTGTATTTGCTTGGTCTTGATCATTGTTCGCAGTCAATTTGTTATCTTTCGAACAGATTTTCAATTACTCGGTCACGTTAACTTGATGCATCTCTGGAATGCGACGCCCGCATTCCTTAGCTCGCCCGGCAAGTGTTACCTTTGTCTTTGTTACCGATACGCGCGTCGATAATTTGGCTAGTTTTCTGTTGTTGTTTTAATTATATTTTTTACTAGGTATATTACCAAAAAACCAAAAACGCCAAGCGTCAAGTAACTGTGACCGCGTTTCTTAGAATAGAACATTTTTATTATGTACACCATATAAATCTTTGCTTCTTCTTCTCTTTATAATTCTAATTTCTAATCTTTCTTCTTCTTATAAATCTTTTCTTCTTGGCTTTTATTTTCGGTGTCTTGTTTCTATGTATGCCCCATGGATTGCGATAAACCTGTAAATTTCATTCGACAGCTATGAAAAGGCTTCTCAGTACTTCCAATTTTGCAGGTTAATCGTTACTTGCGGCATAGTGCGTGTCTTACTTACATTCTATTGAAAATCAACACGGCTAACACTAAACATTACGAAATCCAATAACCCTTTAACTTTAAAACTACCTAGATTCTAGAAGAACGATATCCAATTCAAAACGGACATTGCCTCTGTTAAGCACGACAAACAATTAAACGGCTCCACGTTAACCGTAAACCGGTGTTTAACTGCTCTGAGAACTGTTAACTCACTGTGAATAATGAACTGGTTATGACCAGTTATACAATAAGTTAACTGAAAGCATGACTGAGTTAACAAAGGCTTGGACTGAGTAACAATGAGTTTACTCTTCAAGGAAATATGACTGGAGGAAAGCTGTCGAGGAAATGATGTTGTAATAGATGAAAATGAAGTACTTAATATAGAGATTGAGGAAACGGTTACCTAATAGGGGGGCTTTACTTTGACTGTCGGTCTAATTAGTAAAGTGCTTGAGCAATCATAATTTGGTACTAAGCGACGATTGTGCTGGTTTTACTTAATAATAATAATAATAATAATAGTTTATTTGATAATCTTAAACGTACAGAAAAATTTTGAGATTGGAGCCTCCTTTTAAGCAAAAAATGCCTGTATTAGGAGACTCCGCTCTTTCAAAAACAAGAAGTGTAAACTATAAAATACAAGTACATAATCAAAAACAAGGTGATTTGAGTGAATGAGGGTGTGTGTGTGAGTGAGGGTGTGTGTGAGTGTGGGTGTGTGTATGTGTGCGAGGGTGTGTGAGTTTGTGTGGAGTGTTGTGTTAGTTTAGTGTTAGTGTATCTGTTGTAGAAGTGATTCAGTCTCACTATAGGTTAGCTTTCTTATCCATTCCGTTAAATTTTTTTTGCATTCATAACAATTCTTAGGGTAGATGTAAATGTGTTTATTAATAACATTATAAAGCTGAGCAGATCGTTTGCAAAGTTGAATACTGGCAAATCGTGTTCTTGTTTGTGGTATTTTTAATATAATGTCTTTTCTTCTTCTAGCCAGTATTCTGGGATCATAGGTTAGTGTTTTATGTTTTGTGAGAACAACTTGAGTAATGTAAAGCTTCCGGACCGTTAAAAGGTTACTGATTTGATAAAGTTTTTCAGTACAATATCTACGTTTTTTAAAATACATGCACTTGATGAGAGCCCGTTGTGCTCGCTCTAGTTCCAAAAATTTTGTTTTTGAAGTCCCCCCCCAAATAGGGATGCAGTATAGCAATACTGATTGTGCAAGCGCTAAATATATCAAGTTTAGGAAGTTTTTGTTACTGCCTGAAGGAGTACATACATTTATAGGTATTATATGTCTAAGTGTCCTAAAGATCCAGCTTAGTTTTCTGATTCTGTTAGCAACTTGATCAATGTGGGGATGCCAAGATAATCTCTGGTCGATGATAATACCCAAATATTTGATATGAGGTACTCTGTTTATAGTTGAGCAGCTGCAGTGTGAGTGATTTCCAGCATCGCATAGGTGAACTTTAAGATTAAAGTCAGTACTGGGTTGTGTACGATTGCACACACTGAAACATATGTAGTTAGTTTTAGATATGTTCAGTGTGAGCAAATTCCGTCCCAGCCATCCAGCAATCTCAGACAATCCCAATTCTGCGCTAAGCTGAACGTCTCGCCAAGAGTCACCCGTGAACACTACTGCAGTGTCGTCAGCGTACGAAAATATTCTTGCGTTTGCAATACGCATGTTACAGAGTTCGTTCACATAAATGAGGAACAAAGTGGGCCCCAATACGCTCCCTTGGGGGACTCCGTAAGACACTGCCGTGTCCCCACTAATATACTGACCCACCCTAACCCTTTGCTTACGATTGCTGAGATAATCTTTGAGGAGATTTAACGGCAGCCCACGAACTCCGATAGCTTCTAGCTTATTTGCTAAGAGTGGGACAGAGACGGTGTCGAAGGCCTTTTTTAAATCTAGGAATGCAGTTACACATTTCTTGCCGCTATCAAGTTGTTTGGTAATTAGCGCACTAAGCGCCGCAACTGCATTCTCGGTAGACATACCTTGCCGGAAGCCAAATTGAGAGTCCGATAATGTATCAAAATCTTTTAGATATTTAAGTAACCTTATGTTAATAAGTTTTTCGATTATTTTAGAAATTGCAGGTAGGACAGATATAGGCCTATAGTTGCCGACATCGTCTCTGTCCCCAGTCTTATATACTGGCGTAATGATAGCCTGCTTTAATGCAGCCGGAAAGATTCCTTGACCAAAACAAAGGTTGGCGAGATGAGTAATAACGGGAACAACATCCTTGCGTATGTACTTCAAAAAACTAGTTGAAACGTTGTCCCATCCAGGTGCACTGCCGGTCTTAAGACTCATGAGGATAAGGTTAACTTCACTTATATCCGTGTCCAGCAGTACAAATGAGTTAGGTTGACCCATTGGAGAGAGATGTCGATCCCGTTGATTACATCCTATACTTGGCTGTATTTTTAGAGCAAGGTTTTTACCAATGTTGGCAAAATAATTATTTATATAGTTAACTGACTCCAATGGAGATGATTTAATATTTAATAATTCTGTGTTATCACTTTTACATTTATTAGAGTAGGTAATAGTTTTTATATTCTTCCAAAGTAATTTGTTATTAGTAGTTGATTTAGTTATTAGTTCTCTTTCGTACTTTCTTTTTACTTTTTTTATTAAGTTATTGCAATAGTTCCTATATCTTATAAACGTTATTTTTAATATTTCATTGTATGGTTCTTTTTTACTATCTTTTTGCAGTTTGTTGCGGTTCCTGATACATCTTAGAATGCCTGGGGTAATCCATGGCTTGATAATGCGCTTACTATTCGGAATTTTTACAAGGGTAGTATTTTTATCAATCGATTCTGATAGTTTATATATAAGAAGGTTTGTCAGGGATTCCGGATCATTGCAAAAAAGCAAGTCAGCTAATTTATTTTCCAGTAAATACTTATATGCTTCCTCAAAGTCAATTGAGGATTTAGTTTTGTTCACAATTGGGGAATCTTTTATTTTTGAAAGGGACAGAAAGGTAGTAAAGTGATCTGTAATGCTTGTATGCAAAATGGCAATAAAGGCGGATATTTTATGCCTGTTAAACTTTAGCATAAAATGGTCCAAACAGTTTTCATTTCTAGTAGGCAATGTATGTCCAGGCAGTATACCATACTGGGATAGTGTATTGAGGTAATTAAGTCTGTTTTTTTGGTCGTGAGTCGACTCTGTATCCTTTTGTATAATATTAATATTTATATCACCCGCTATAATTATATTTTTCTGGGGGTTTAAAGTATCGAGATGGGTACTTAGAGAATTTATAAAATTCTCCGAGTTTGCGTTAGCTGGCGATCGATAGATGCATAAGACAATGTTATTGAATATTTCAAGTTGAAGGCAAGACGCATGCGTTAGTTTAATTTCCGTAACTTTAGATTTTAAATTATTTTTTATGTAAACCACAACACCGTCATTCTGATTTTGGTGGTGTGTAGTAACATAGGAGGTATAATTATATAGATGTGGTATAGGTTTTTCAGAGCTCAATCTGCATTCCGTTAAAATAATGACATCAGTTTCAAAATTAAAAGTCGAAAGAGTAATTATAAAGTTGTCAAAGTTGCACGAAATGCTTCTTATGTTTTGAGAAATGATAGTAAAGTCAGTTCTTTTTATATTCGTCAGCCTAGTGAAATCCATGCAATCACATTCAATACTACGCGCAATTTGAAGATCATCAATATCTTCTAGGGTTTGTAGTTGGTTATTCATTATATATCGTTTGGTTATAATAGAAATGACGTGATATTTGGTAGAGGTTTTTGTGGAAGCGAGTTATAATTTTAAGAGTTAGTTTTGAAATACAGGTGTGAAATGAAAGGGCATTTGCGGAACGTATCAGAATAAATGAATGGGTAGTATTGAATGAATGGGTAGTATTGAATGAATGGGTGGTATTGACTGTGTGCGAGTAATTGCTGTGTGAATGTAGTGAAAAATAAGTGAGTGTGTTATATTTAGGTGAGTACTGGTTGGTTATGTGTAGCATTGTAGTGCCAGCGTAAAAAATAATTACAAATAAAGATACTTTTAAAAAGAACACAATAAGATAACAAAAGTTAACAAAAAATCCCAACAAACCGAACAGATACATCCAGGAGCCGGCGAGCAAAAGAGTAATTAACATAGTTACGTTTAGTTACTACTTATTTCATGAAATTGCAGATTAAGATGTTGATTGATTTTGATACATACTGCTCATATCATAAGATGCACTGAACTTGCAAGGAATCGTAAACTGATTGACACATTTTATTGCATACTTACTAGTAGGGCTTGTAAATATTCGAAGTTTTTACAGGCAGTATTCGAATTATTCGAATATTTATTCGAATATTAGCTTTTTCCTTTGAAACCAAGTTAAAACCTTGAAGGGACAACATGCATAAACAATTAATACACAAGTTTGAGTTGAGTATTTTTATTATATGTAATTGAATCACCTTTAACCTCTCAGGTGTCGCGCGGCTAGAGCATGGACTATCGGAATATTCGGAACCTTTTTCCAATACCGCTTTTGTTTCGATATTAAATTTTTGAATACCGATATTCCGGTATTTCGATATTTTTCCGATATTATGGCAAAAAAAGATCAATTTCGTTTTAACGTTGTTAGGGTCCAAATATTAGAAATAAGAGACTAGTGCAAAGTAAATCAACGAGATTTATTATTAAAAATCTTTCATTGCAATCTTATATAATAATTAGAATTTAAAAAGTATGAAACACATAAAAAAAACTATTTCCTAACATACTCTGACAAGTCGTACCTAAAATTAAAAAAAATCATCATGATCATCATCATCAGCCTATAATGTTCCCACTGCTGGGACACAGGCCTCCTCTCTGTGAGAGGGAGTAGGCCGTAATCCACCGCGCGGGCCCAGTGCGGATTGGCAGATGTCACATGTCTTCGAATTTTTGGTTCTAGGACATGCCGGTTTCCTCACGATGTTTTCCTTCACCGTTTTTGAGAGCAGTGGTGATGAAATAATTTACACAAAGTAAAGCGCCTGACTGGGTTCGAACCTACGACCTACAACTCGTAAGTCGCGGCCGTTACCACTTGGCCACCACTGCTCCAAAAAAAATCAACACAAGTTAAAATAAGTAATTGAGTAACATAAAATATAGGTAATTATTACAATAAACACAAAGAACTGGATATTAAATTGGTGGGCCTACACAGTCGTCATCTTTCAATTTTCGAGATCGCGATTGTTGAAATATGGAACGTAAGTAGCAGAGGGCATCCAAGGTATTGTCTTTGAGAGACGATCTTATTTTGTTGCACGTATATGCCGCAGACGAGAACGCTCTTTCAGACTCTACACTCGTGGAGGGTATCGTCAGTAAATGTCTGTACGCCATGTCTAAATAGAACCCGCGGTTGCCACCATTTTCAAACAATGCCATTTCAATTTGAATTAACTTATGCTTATCGTTTTCACCATAGCTCTGTTAGCTTCATCTTCTGTTTCATTTCTATTACGCATATTTGTATTTTTCTCCTCCTTCAATGACTTTTCAATTTCTTTATTTAGTTCTTTTGCAAAATCAACGCTTTCGAAATCTCCACACACGCTCCGGCACTGTGTGTGTACGTGTGAAGCGCGGTCTGTAGGTACCAACTTGTAAGACAGACTTAGTTCGTATTTTCAAACTTAACTAAAAATTATTCGAATATTCGAATTTAACATCAGTCAATATTCGAATAACAAAAATGATCGAATATTCGCATTATTCGAATATTCGAATTACAAGCCCTACTTACTAGCTTCTGCCCGCGGCTTCGCCCGCGTGGATGTCGGAAATTATCCGACCGGAACATGCTACCAACACAAAAAAATAGCCTATGTCCTTCCCCAAGATGCCATCCATCTCCTTGTCAATTAATTTTATCGAAATCCGTTCAGTGGTTTAGAAGTGAAAAGGTAACATACAGACAGATACTTTCGAATTACTAGCGGCCCTCCCCAGCTTCGCAGAGGTGCAATTTTTTTTTTCGAATTTCCAAAATTTCTTTTTTAGAAACCTTGTCCTGGTGGTTTATATGGAGAGTATTACTATTCTACCGAACACAACAAAAAATAAATTATCCAATTTGGTGCAGTCATTCGGAAGTTATGCGCATACAGACATTTTGGCGACTTTGTTTTATACTATGAGTGAGTATGGATGACATTCTCTTCGAACACATAACTTCCATCAGAATCGAGGCATCTTCATCCTTAATTTAATTGTATTCTCTAATATTACTGACTGACATACTTAAATATGTATTTAATTTTGTCCGTAACTAATTCCGAAGATTAGCCATTAACCGTCCCAAGTTCATTACTGCATTAGACCCCAATGAGTTTTTAAATCATCAAGACCATTCACATCATGTAACCCATTACCAAAGAACCAAAGAATTCCAAAAACACTATAGCTGTTCAGCAATAATGGCTATTACGGTAATTAAAATAGCCGTATAAAAGCTTTTAAGGCCCACAATGGTTAAAAACAATAATAGGAACCACAACACGTATTGTTTGATAAACTAGAAGGTCAAAAATGATGAAATGTATGATGTTGATGATACAATGGATGGACAGGTGGATGTTAACTATTGTACGGATGTGTACAATTTAGTTCATGATAGTACTGTCAGGGTTATCGATGATACTGTTACTTGTAAAGATGCCAGCACTGAAAAAACTGATGAAACTGTCAAATTTTCCCAATCAACTTTGAACCTTATGCTTTGGCGATAAATTTGAAAATGTATGAAAGAAATTTGACAGATTGTAGTAGTTTGATGTGCAGCTGGCGTCGGTACCTTAGATATCATTAGGTATAATGAACTTGTCAAGTAAAACTGCACTTAATGACAATTTTCCATCTAACCTAGCCGTTTCCCAACTAAATTGGGGTCGGCTACCCGTTGGCAAATTGACATTGAGAGCTAATGGATTACGAAGTCCATTAAATAAGAAAACCAAGTGGTGGATTCTAGGACGTAGAAACTTGTACCTACTAATAGTCTATCCATACTAATATTATAAATTCGAAAGTAACTCTGTCTGTTTGTCTGTATGTTACCTTTTCACGCCTAAACCACTGAACGGATTTCGATAAAATTTGGCAGAGAGATAGATTGCATCCCGAGGAAGGACATAGGATAGTTTTTATCGATATACCTCGCGGTCGAAGCCGCGGGCAGAATCTAGTAAGTAATAGAACTAATAATAGAGTTTGTTTGTTTGGACGTGCTAATCTATGGAATTACCGACCGAAAAAAATATTTTTGCATTTGATAGCCTAATTCTTGAGGAAGGCTATGTGCTATTTAACATCACGCTATGACCCTTAGGAGCCAAGCAAAAAGAACGCTAAGCGGAAACGAAGTGATAGCGCGGGCAGGTGATGCGATGTGATGGGGTGGGTCGGGGGAACAAGAAACTTCACGCGGACGAAATCGCGTGCAGAAGTTAGTTAGACTATGAAACCAGAAATTCTAATTATTTATGTATCTGTTGAGAAGTACCTACGGTACGATGAAATCATAGACAGATCATCAAAAAATCCATTTCCCAAGCCAAAGCACAAAAATGTCGTCCAGATAATGTCCATCTAGATTTGAGAACACAACTTCCATATTAAATAGAACACTCATGAGAAACTAGAAACTACAAGTGCTTATAAGGAAACGGTCTCAAGACATTTCTTCCGCAATGTAAACGATACTAGGAAAACTGCATGTAATTTTAGTCATACGTTACGTGTGTTGCTTTTAAGATCAAAAATGGCGGCTTTAAAGGTTTTTGACTGACGGCAATGATAGTTGTGATTAATTTCATTTAATTTTGGTATTAATTAATTTATCGATTTCAATCGTAATTTTGATTCAAGTGAGAAATACGTCAGTATGCCAGCCCTGGCATTGCGGTCACTTGTGGCGGAGGCTATCGACAAAGTACGGACATTGCATATCCTTGAGTGAATTTGGTGTTTGTGGTGGGCTGTGTAAATGACATCATTATTATTCAGAATATCATTGTGGATTTTGTAAGGATGCCAAATTGTAAAGATTCGAAAAGGCGGGGTTAATATTCTCGAATATTCCCGATCATTCCAACCTTGTCGTCGACACTGTTGACGTTCGGGGAAAAGTTTCATTCGTTCAGTGTTGACGAACGAATTTTTTTCGATTATTTCCGATCAGTAACACCACTGTCGTTAAGATTGTTGACAATTGGGAAAAAAAAGTTAAAGCATTTAAAAATCCGTTTGAACTTTTCTAAACCATTCCCGTTCGTCAACACTGTGAACGAATGGAACTTTTTTTTCCGATCGCCAACAGTGTGGACGACAAGGTGTGACTGATTGGATTCCCAATCAAACATCAAAAAACCATCAAATGATCAATAGTTGAACTTAAGGTTAACCGAATATTCATTCGGTTAACCTCAACCATTGATCACTTGATGGTTGTTACTTCTTGAATCCAGTTTCGTTTCCAGTTTCCCTTTGTATCCTTTCTCAATTGTGAGCGATTTGCCGCGTAAATGGCACCTATGTGGATTAGGATTAGACAATTATCTCGGAAGAGCATAGAGCAGTTAAAACCAGTAACTTTTTTCTTCTTTTTCCATATTTCCTGGTTCAGAGTTCGCAACCGTTTATTCACGAGATGTTAAATTCGTTCTGCCATCTGTTTCGCTTCGTTGCGAAGATTTCTACGTGGGATCCATTAGAGTGGCCATAGCTTGTATCTAATTGGTGTTGCAAGGACGGGATTTAAAAAAGAACAAAGACCTACATGTCCATAACGTGATTGTTTTATGGACAATGCTGTCGGCGCAGGTTTTGGTACAAGTTATGTAAGTTTCTTACGGAGTTGTTGCAACTCGATGAATCAGTACACTCTAGTTAGTTTCGAAAATCTGATATCTAGAACAGATTTATCGATATCTGAAACGTGCCCTAACTGGAGTGTAGAATTGTTCTAAAGAATCGGAAATTCTTTTATTTACTGACTGACGTGATTTAACGATCTGAGATCTTCGATAAAATGGATTCGTGATCATTCTGCATCTTCGTATAACATCTTTTATGATCGAAGAAAATATATACATTGAATGTAGTTGGCAAAACTTCACAGAACTAAAAAACTTCTTGGTTATCAAAATGCAGCAGCAGTTATATCTTTCGATAGACTTAAAGCTTTTTGTTCGTTGATTAGCTTAATGTTTTTCCTCATTCTAGCTTTACCTAAAAAAAACAGAACACGAAATCAATAACAACACACGCGACACAAAACCCAGAATTATTAGCCAAAACGTTTTAATAACAGCCTTACCTAATGCCATACCATTTCACAAAATTTCGGTTTAAATATTCGGCCATAATAATAATGACCTTACTGTATACTCTGTATAGTGTAGGCAGCCATGCGTGCTTTGACGCATGGGGTGTAATGTAAGGGGGAACCGCAAACAGCTTGCCGTCCGGTAAGGACCAGGCCCGGGTCGACGGCGCGTTGTGTTCCACGCGCGCCGGGATCCGCTAGGGCCGATGCCTGCCAGGGTCGCGGGTTGTTCGAAAGAGATACCGTGGCCCCTGGCACAGGCAACTGAAGGAACACGGGTGGGTTTTAGTCAGTAAAAGTCTGACACGCGCTCCCGCTCCGCCCAGAGCGGGAGAAGTTATTTGATAATTTCCCACACAAAAAAAAAAGGGAACCGCAGAACATGTTTGATAATAATACTAGCCTTTTATTGTCCCACTGCATGGCATAGGCTTCTTCTCATACAGAGAAGGCAAGAGCATTGATCATTACGATCGTTCAAGACGGATTGGCGATTAACTATACGTCCAGGTGTTCTCACGATGTCTTTCCTTCAATGCCCAGGTAATGCCCAGGTCAGAATGTACATCTTCCAAATTTACTTAATAGATTTTCAACTTTATCGCTAAAGCATAAGGTTCAAGGGTGATTGGCAAAATTTGACAGTTTCGGGTAGCTTGATGTGCTGGCGTCTGTACGTATAGGAATTGAAGAAGTCACATTGGTACTTGCCCAAATTTGGACCCTCAACTGCACTCGTGCATGAAAGGTCACCTTTACCTCTGGGTCATAATGGCTTATCCTACTTTATACCTCTGCTCCATAAGGAACTTAGCAACACTGACCGACTCCTTGAAAATTCAAAAGTATCCCGTGTGCGGTATAAAAAAACGAAGGTTGACGTTTGCAGTCAGCTAGCTTCTTTATTTTTATTTTTTTATTTGGGATCTTTAACAAAAACCTCTTGATTCAAAAGTGTTCAATAACGAATTGGATCGATTACGATTAATTGTCATAGAAACTATTCATATTTTCCCATAGCAATTACTAGTAATGCCTGCGTATGACGTCAATTCATCGTAGTTGATAGATTGTCAATATAATGACCACTAGTAAGGCAATCTAATATTTATAAGACAATTATGGATGGATATAAATGAATTACGAAGTTCGTTATTTAATCGATACGCTGGTTCGCTCATAGTCCACTTGACCACATTTCTGTCAGAAGGAACTCCAGTCTTCCGCCCTCTTTCTTTTCTTTCTGTCCTCTTCTTTTCAACAGACTCCCATTTCAGTAATATGCTGCTGGTGATGTCATTCCACATTTGTTTGAAACAGTCAGCATAACAATGACCTTATGGCCAGCCAAGCTTGTCGCGACGCGTGGCTACTTCGTGTCCGTTACGTCTGCCCATTGTCAAGGTTGACAGGATTCATTAGGTGAATCGTACTGATTTGCGTAATTGCCTGCAATTATGTAGCTGTATGCGTGTTGAAACAACAGTACCTAATGTTGAAGAAGTAGATTGTGACTTTTGTGCGAATTTTGATGTTACGGTAAATAATATGGGCATGTAGAGGGCTTATGGCTTATGATGCAACCTGTGTCGACACTCGACACCCTCGTGCCATCCTAGCATGGTATGTGCTGGGGCGGCTGCTGCACGAGCAAAGAACCTCAAACGGCGCAAATATAACAACCTTATTGGGAGCTATATGTTTGAGCCGTTTGGGATTGAAACACTAGGGCCTTGGGGTCCGAATGCTCATCGAATATTTCAGGACATCACCATGCGGTTGGTTGACTTGGTTGACCAGAGGGCTGGCCTATTTTTAGCCCAAAGAATCAGCATTGCCAATTGCCATCCAATATGATAATGCTGCCAGCCTTTTGGGTACTTATCCCATTGACAGCGATGTGGACGAATTTTTGATGCCCAATGAGCTTTAATTATATATACTTGCATATTATATAATATATATTTTAGTGTTAGCTTGTAAATTGTAATTGTTGTTTTTTTGTGAATAAATATGCATATATGGCGTAACAGACTAGACATTGTGAAACTGACTTCTAGAGTTGTACAAATCACTTTCTATAAACTGATGGTGAATATATGATTTGGAGATAATAAATACCTAGTCTTTAATTTGACGCCACTATCAAATTCTTTATCAATTTAATTCCTTGAGTAACAGGTATAATCTCGTCTATATATTTGAAGTAAACATTACACCTGCTAGACAGAAAAACAAAGTCGTTTTACCGTTTTTTTACCGGTCAAATACTCGCAAAGATGTCATGTAACGTGTTGTTTTCTGATCTAATTTGTTAGTTTTTGAACTGTACCTAAAGGAAATCTTCCACGGTAACACACTTGCAATTTCTTTAATTCAGGAATTTTCTACACGTGCCAGAAAATAGCCGCAGGTGGATCTTTTTCCACGCATTCCTTTCAACATCGATTTTCCAATTAAACATCGTCTGTTGATATCTTCTCTAACTTTCCCACATAGTATGCGACTACTGGTGTTAGCAATGAATAAAACATCATCCATGTATATCATGCATGGGGTGAAATCGTAAACATTTCATAGTTCCAAGCCAGTAGAAAGTAGTTCAAATTTTGATGTTGTATTGGATCCCTCGTATTCAATGGCGTGTAATCGGACAAGAATTGATGGATGCCGTGTGAATCGTGATTATGTTTGGCTGTTTCGGAATGTTTGATAAAATGGATATGTGTTATACATAGTTGTGTATGACAATGAATGTGAGGCGGTTGAAAATTGTTATATATAAAAAATATGCAGAATATACGTAATTTCTACCAGCATCGTTCGAGCTTCCAATTAATTTGTAATCGAGTGATTGGAATAAGTCCGTAGAAAAACCGAGTACAAGCGTAGGAGCTCCGCAAATGTCAAGAATATTCTAGTTGTGGAGATTTAGTCCTGCACTCATATACTCGTAGATGACGCAATAGAAAACGTTGAAACGGTGGTTAAATAAATGTAGACATGGATATTTCTTCATTTATACTTACTCTCCAAATTCGAGTATGTAGGCAGCATAGTTTTCACTTCACTTTGTTAAAGTTTGTGAAGCAAAAACTATACTAGCCTCTTCGGTATCAAACAAATTATCATAAAATCTTCCTACTGCATATCAATTATATTGACTTGGCTCATCGGAATGTAAATAAAAACTGCTTGAATAGATTAAATGAATAAATCGGATAATATAATCATTCTTATGACAAACAAAGGTTTGATTGGTCCTATACATGACACATACACGGTGCAAAAATATGCGTAACTTTTTGATGTTTCACTATGTGATATCCTTTTCGATTTCTTCTTCGTCGTTAACTGTTATTTAACTTCTTGCAGCCTGCATCCTGTTGTAATGCCCGCAAATCTAAAAGATTCTTTGCTTTAACGTTCAAAGTATGGACCATTGTATAATATCTTTGCCTTTTACAACCGCCATACATGCCTTCTAAATCTGTCTGTGATTTTATAGGATGGTATTTAAAAGTACTTCAATTTATTCCCATTTCATTTACCTAATTTTGCCTGTGTTCCACCAAATATACTGAATGTGCACCAAAATATGTTCATTAAAATATGTCATAACGAGCATCTATTTAACAACTGTTGCAAATTTGTAAAAATAGTAATACACCTAATTTTAAAAACAAGCATTTATTTTTTTAAATAATAATAATTTTTTTAAAAAATATTCTCTTTTTCCATATTTTTTTTCTTTAAAATTTAGTCGTTTCTGGCACTCGCCGGCCGCTGCCGCGGCACCGCTCGGTTCGCTCGCTCGGCTCGTGCGTAGGAGGTCACAGTTTTAACCTAACCTAACCTAAGCATTTTTTTTTAAATAATTAACCTCGTAACTAATTCGGTTCTCGATAATATCCATTTCAAAAAAATTAAAATAGTAAGTTACAAATATTTTGTAATATTTGGTGCACGATCAGTATTTTTCGGGGAAGAATAATATTTTAGAAATGCATACATAGATGTACCTTTAGATTTTTGGTGAACACAAAAATATTATCCTTTATATATTTCTTTGCTCAAATATTTTGTTTCGAATTGACCGTTTCATTTAATCATCATCATCTGCCTAGTCTTTTCCCAACTATGTTGGGGTCGGCTTCCAGTCTAACCGGATGCAGCTGAGTACCAGTATTTTACATGGAGCGACTGCCTATCTGACCTCCACAACACAGGTTCTGGGTGATACGAAACTCCTTGTTATGACTGGTTGTCAGACTTTCGGACTTCTGACGACCCATAACGACTGTAAAAGATCCACGAATGACAGCCGGGACCAACGGCTTAACGTACTTTACCAGTTTCATTTAATATTATTAACACATTAATAGCATGTTACGTCAACTAACGTCTTTTTGACCTTGAATGTAAATGGCAGCATCCCATATGCTGCTATCTAGTTATTTTTATTTAGTAAAATCAACGTTGAACTTGAAATCCATAAGTACTAATAATATTATAAAATGCTAAAGTGTGTCTGTCTGTCTGTTACCTCTTCACGCTTAAAAAAGAGTATTCTATTCTATTCTTAAACCGCTGAACCGATTTAGATGTTTGGTATATAGTTTGAGTCCCGGGAAAGGACAGGATAGTTTTTTCCCGATATTCCCACGGGATCAAAACTTAAGCGGGTGAAACCGCGGGACGCTGCTGGTCTTAAATGATTTCCGAATTTATTTCCAGCTACTAATAAATATGTTTCTTATGTTGATAGCCCACTGACCCACTGGCTCACCTGGTCTCACGTCATATTTAAAAGGGTCTTCAAATATGTCCCCATGCATATTATTTTGTTATCTAACGGTCGTCCAGGTGTGAGTAAATGAGTACCATCTGCCATTTTGTCCATAACGCATTAGACCATAACTTAATTAACAACTTACGGTATGTGGAATTATATCCAGTAGTTAGTGATAGTGACTTACTTAATAACAATTTTAATTATGTGATGTTGTTTTGCTATCAACTGATGACGAAATCATTCAAATATTTAGCGTGATTAATCCAAGAATCGGCTCTTTTGCCTACCTTGACGACGTCATTGAGGAATGTCGCAAAATCATTAAGATGTTCTCGTAACTTCCTTTAGTGTCATCAGTTACGTGTTTTGTCCGTTTATTGTTTAATGAGTTTTGATAAAACATTCGTTTCTTTCTTATTGTGTCAGCATCATTCAAGTATTTAGCGTGATCAATCCAAGTATCGAATCTTTTGCCTAACTTTTTTTTTTTTGGGTTGGAAATCATCATATGACCCCTTCCGCTCTGGTCGGAGTGGAAGGGAGTGTCAGACTCTTAATGACTAAAACCCACCCCTGTTCCTTCCTTAGCCCTTTATGTTCCGGGCCAGCGGTAACCCTTTCGGACAATCTCGCTGACCTGTTCGGCTCTAAGGGGCCCCCTACCTTGATGCTGACATCTCTTTGAGGCTCGCGTGGAACACGTACGCGACGTCCGGCACAGGCCTGGTCCTGATCGGACGGTGAGCTACCCATTAGTCTCCGTCTGCAGGCCCGCGCCTACGGTGGCCGGGATTAGTCCCGTGGCTCCCGACGCCCGGAGCGTCTCCCGCGGCGGCTGGGACGGGAGGCTCTCTCCCTCATCCATCCCGCGACCTCCTTCACTAGCATGACTGCTTCGCAGAAGGAGGTGACTACCTCCCACTCCCTCTCGCTCCGGACCATGGCTTGCACCAGGGCCGGACGATCTTTTGCCTACCTTGACGACGTCATTTAGGAATGTCGCAAAAACTGTAAGATTCTCGTAACTTCCTTTAGTCGTCAATGCAGTGCATTTATTGTAAAGTCAGTTTTGATAAAACATTCATTTCTCAAAATGTTCTTAATTGTAAACATCCGGAGAAGATAAAATCAGACAATTTCCTTGTCAATGCTGTCTTTTCTCGAACAAAAGTAGCGAATTTATTAACTGAGTCATTGTATTATTTAAGTCGGAACCTAACAGACCGTATAATATTCGGCTATAATTATTATAAAATGAAACTTTCGTCGCAAATTGTTTTTCACCGGTTAATGGCAGAGTAAATCAAATTCGGACACGCAATATTAGATCGTGGGATCATTATTAAGGTTTTTCTTTTTGAATGGAAGGTTGTACGGTAGCTGGCTGTATGAGATAATAACAGGCTCGTAGTTTTATGTAATACGTACCTATGTAATTGGGATGAGATTAAAAGATGAAAAAAGAGTGATGCATATATAAACGTTGATGAATTGTAGAGTAGGGTTTCTTGCTGGCTCGTCTCCATAGGAAATTACCAATTGGAACCGTGTACCTAGCTTCTGACGTTTCCTAAGTGCCCATATTGTGTTATGTGAAATTAATTAATTTGATTTTTTTTTTTTTTTTTTGTTAAATATTTGGGAGACGGAATATTGGTATTTAGCTGCATCCGGTTAGACTGGAAGCCGACCCCAACATAGTTGGGAAAGAGTTAGGCGGAAGATGATTAAGTCGGGGAGGAGGAGTCCAAAGTCTTAAATAAGATGACGGCTCACAGAGGAAACTGGAAAATTACTTAACCACCCTCCTTCTCACCTCCACGTGATCCTTGAATACGTTACTTGTATTTGGTGCAATTAATGCAGACAGAAGCTCGGTTTTATTTACATATTTAGTCCAGAACCAGTCGTATCTTAAATGTGTAATGTGATTTGAAATCGGAAATCTGGCTGGGAGCTCCTTTGGGGTTTGTAAAGTTATTCAAGCTTTCCTATTTAACTGTCCTTTTGTTCGTATTCTTCCGTGTCTTGGACAAAATTTTATCAAGCACACTTATAGTCCTGCTTCTCCAGCCCTTTTGCCTATTAATCGGTAGGTGTCTTTCTTACATTTCTAGCAGCATCACATCATCATCATCATCTTTGTGTTCTTTTCTGTCTTAGTTCTACAACGTGTATCAGAAAGGTGCTCAGTATGTTACAGATAGTCTATCTTCTTCTTGGTCGCGTACTTCATTACTGAAGGTCTTGTCCCTAAAAGGCCTACGAGGCTTTATGCACGACGTTCTTCCACTTCGTTCGGTTCTTAGCTTCTCTCAGGGCGGTCGCAACAGAGAGTCCAGTGAGGGTGGTTACTTGGTCTGATCAGCGGTTAGGTGACCGTCCGCGAGGTCTTTTCCCAGATAGTCTATAAGTACATTATAATTTTTCACACTATCCATTGATATCGGTGTTAGGTCTTCCACTTTTCTTATAACAATCCAACTTTCTCACACTTAACTTGAGTATCGTGGATTGTAAAAATATGGTAGGTGTTATGCACTTAACCGTTTTTATTTACTTACTGAAATTTTTCTTTCATTGTCTTTAGTACCTAATTTGTCGCAATTGTCTCTTGCACTCGGACGCTATTCTGATTTTATTTACTGGTAATTAAGATAAGTCGAAATTTTTGAAAGGATCTCTTACGTCCATACTTTATTACATAAGACTAATGTGCAATCCTTTTTATTGGTTAAGGAAATCCGTTCGCCACAAAGTATTATTACACCCTTCCGGAGGGTTCCAGATTATTTAAATAAACCTGCGATATCTTTATTTGCCAAATTATTTAAGGTGTCATTTCACTTAAGGTACTTACTTATAGTTTTATAATAAAAAGAAAAGTTTTTTTTAACAACTCTTTCAATTTTATAACTCAATGACAAAACGCCTCAGCTGTTACCAATTAAAATACACTTTAAGTTCCTTAATAACGTTTGCATAATCAATTTTCTTTTAATTGTTTCAGATTTTCTTCTCACCTCGTGCGAAGATACAGCAAAGGGAAACTGTTATGATGGCACTGAATGGCTTTAACAATGGACGTATCAGAGAGTCAATCTCACAACTTGAATAGCTAGAAAACATAATAAAAACAAACCAATTAGTGCGAAGAGCTATGTGAAAAAATAATGTGACATAACGCCATCTAGTGGTTTATTGACGAACTCGGTAGACAGTGAAAGTGTTCCAAAATCAAATCAAGATGAAGTTGAATTTGTTTAAGCGGTCGATGATTTTTGCGACGTTTTTCGGTTCGTGTTTATGTATAGCGTTGATAGTGGCATCTTTGGGGACTACGCATTGGATTGATGCGCGTGCGCGAAGGACCTCGAATCCTTTGGAGTCCGAAGGAAGGATCAGTTTCGGACTGTTCGAAGGTCGGAAAGAGCTGAACTTCGGATATGGGTGGAGGAATAATGATTTTAGTGGTAAGGGATTTCATTTGGAGTTTATTTTCTTAGAGCATTGGAAGTTTTTCTTCATTATTTTTAAGCGCAATTTGTCAAACAAAAATTGTGCTATATTCATAGTCGTTGAAGCATTAAGAAACTGGTACATAATAAAGTTTTTGATTCAAAGTACCTATGTTAGTTACACAAGTCCGTCAATGTTTTCGTTAAAAAACGTGTTAAATAATATTTTCACTGGTGACATATCTGTACAATCCTCGTCCTCTAACAACTACATACCTAGGTATATTGATTTTATGAAGGTCTTTGAACATGTGAACCTCTCTGGTGGCCAACTTTCTGCTTCACGGATTGGCCTGAAGGGTAATTACCGTAATTAAAAACATTCAGAATCTGGTCCCAATCTCATCTCAGCGACAATCAATGTCAAACATTTTTCAAAAATTTAGGGAAATTAGAGGTATTTTTAGCAGATTGAGACGGATCAGACTATGAACGTTCTTAAAATGTTTTTTGGAAGGTACTTCAGCCAAACATGAAACTTACTCATTAGTTTTAACACGTTGATCAAAGAAGATAACGTTGCTAACTAATGGAACGTGTCCCTCTCACGTATCTTCTAATCGTATTTTTATGCAATGCAATGCTCAGTGAATTGCATTGCATAAAAATATGGTGAGATTCATAGATAAATTTGACATTGACACCTTGAATAATACTGCTTCTTGCGACCAACAAATGAAACTGGAATAACAAAAAATTGATCTTAAACAACTGACAAGCTCTGATGTTCTGTTTTGTAATAAGTTGGTGAGCTGACAATAGTCTGACTCATGGCTGAGCACGGGAGAGGGGTGGGCGGGTTGGTAGATGTCACATGTCTTCGAATTTTTGGTTCATAACATGCCGGTTTCCTCACGATGTTTTCCTTCACCGTTTTGAGAGCATAATCCTCTCTCCTGTTCTGGTCCTACCCGTCTTGCGGCATACGGACTCCTTGGAGACACACTCTGGCTATTGTAAGTCTGCGTACGTATTTACAGCTTACTCTGCCAGTGTTTTGTAGACTCTTAATTTTATTAACCCTTTACAAATGTCACTACTCCCTATTCTGGGGAATGACAGGACTTCGCCCGTTTTGAGAGCAGTGGTAATGAAATTATTTACTCAAAGTAAAGCGCCTGGCTGGGTTCGAACTCACGACCTACATCTTGTAAGTCCGTTATCATTGGGCCACCACGGCTCGTATTTTTATCATGCCCATCCTTTATTCTTTTTCTTAATGACACCAGTATATAATCAGTTTTGTGCAGACCAGACGTGAATACTGTCATCTTATCATAGTACGCCAATGTATGCCGTATCTATTTTGGACCATTTTGTTGAATATTGAACGAAACTGATCCCTCCAAAGGATGCATTGCATTTGCAAGCATCCTTTGGAGGGTTCTGTTTCGTCCGTTTCCCTCGTCCGTCGCCCGTTTTTGTTGAAGTGAAGCTCAAAGACACGCCTCAACGGCAGGTGCAACAGCATGCAGCGCCCGCTTGTCGTTCGTGATTATGAGCGTTAACCTTTCAGAGACAAATGAAGCAGTAATGCTAGCTACTGTTTCAACTCCAACTTCATTGTGACATCAAATTAATCCATATGAGCTGTAAGTCAAAAAACTAGAACAACATAAACAGGTCTAGTCATTGCTACAGACTTGCTTTGTGTCCACGATAAGATCAGGACGTTGCGAGTTGCGTTCAGTTTTGTAATCCATTCAGACTCTAGAGTCGTTGCGTTTGGTCAATCGACAATGACATCGGGTTTTGTGATGACATGATTAATGTTGTTTGTAACTTTGTTACGATCTGTTTGATAGGGATTAATTGCTTGTGCAACAGTGTCAAATAAGATTTCCAAATACGAATCATTTGGATACTTTTGCTACAATATTTTCAGCAATGTGTAGTCTTCCCGAAGGTCTAGCTTCAGCTGTAAGCAAGCATTAGGGCGACAATGGCTGTTTGCTACCCAACAACCATACTATCAATCCGTCCTGTACCTAATATTTTTCTCCTTTAAGAGCGTAGACGGGCTGCGCGAGAATTGAGAAATAGGTATTTGAAGAAACTATTGCCGTCTCTCTCTCTCGCCGTAGAGTACGATAGGGACAACTGCAGCTCAGAACGATTTTACCTAGTAAAAACCATGACCGATCGACGTTTCGTATTTTCTCCCCTGTTTTCTCCTCGAAACCTAAGCCGATTAAAATATTTTTGGTATCAAAATTTAAAGGAAGAATAGATCTATGCCCCTATCATTTGTTTTTATCTTAAAAACTTTTCAATTTTCTTTGGTAGGCGTCTGATTACGTAGGTAAAAACGGGGCATTTTTTTAGGTTTTCGGAAAATCATATTTATTTTTGTAATATTTTTTTTGGAAAAAAAAAATTACAGGGCATGCCTTCAATAGACCTAGATTTTTATAAATAAAAATGATTACTCTAGAGGCATTATCCAGGAAGAAAATAGGGGAATACGTTTGTATGGAAAAAATGCAGCCCGTCTACGCTCTTAATTTACCATTCTTTACGATCATCCACCGGTCTATACCTTTACTGTACAGACAACCTCATTTTTTGAAAAAATTGAAACTTCAGTAAGATGGAAACTATATCTGTAACTGTCACATTGGTCGTGAAAGCAAAAATAGACCTTGTCGTTTTATTACGTGCTTGTGATATACAACCTTAAGTTGGTAAAGCATTTTTTTGGTCGACAATACCCATTTACTTTTTGTAGGGTTTTCTATAGGATCCCACTCAAGGACCAATTCCTACTAAATCATCCCTCATAACCAGCCTATAATGTTTCCACTGCTGGGACACAGGCCTTCTCTCGGTGAGAGGGAGTGGGCCGTAATACACCACGCGATTCCAGTGCGGGTTGGTAGAGGCCACATTCTTTGAATTGTTGGTTCTTCACCGTGTAATTATAATATACACAAAGTAAAGCGCCTATCTGGGTTCGAATCTACGACCTACAACTCACCACCACTGCTCTCTCAAATCATGTCTACTGCCTTACTAACTTACACAATTACCTAATTTTCAGTAAAAGCCGGTACTCACCCCGCACGTCGCTGGGCGTGGTGTGGTACGGCAGCACTACTGGCTGCGTCACTTCTGTCGGCGGGCGGCGCATGCGTACTGGCCGCGTTGGGGTCGGCGGCGCGCGCGCGGTGCTCGCCTCGACCGCTACTTGTCAGCAACTCTTTAGCAGGTAAATATTAGTTATTGATTGAGAGAAAAAGAAAGACAGAAATAATGGATGGAGAGGCTGTTTGCCGACAATTCCAAGCAAATATTAGAATGAGCTGAGGTCAAACTTGTAAATGGATTTTTGCTTTTAATTGTGGCGGCATTTACGCCGCCACATGCGAACCACGCATCATACTGACGTCGCGCAAATTCCTGCATCGCGCAAGCAGAGTTTACCGCGCAGCTAGCATTACAACGTCCCGACATCAATCGTCGAACAGTTGCCCACCAGACAGGACACCAGTCTGGTCGGAGGATCCTATATTTATGGAGGATGTGTGAACTTTACACCCTGTTCCTCATGCCTCTGTACAACCATGTTGACTACCATCTATCATAGACGTATCATTTGGTATAACATTCCACCGCTATCGGATGCCATTGATACATGCGTGGATGTTGGCGCATCACGGAGATAGGACGAAGCTAGTACCTACAATAGTCAAACGGTTCTTCATAGTAATATATGAGATACTAGCTTCTGCTCGCGACTTCGTCTGCGTGAAATTTCACCCTCCCGCATTCACCCTCTTAGGGGTGGAATTTCGAAAGATCCTTTCTCAGTGGATACTTACTGGGTAATACGATACCCCTTGGTAAGTCTGGTTGTCAGACTTTCGGGCTTCTGACGACCCGTAACGACTGTCAAAGATCCACGAATGACAGCCGGGACCAACGGCTTAACGTGCTTTCCGAGGCACGGAGGGGTCTCGGTATGTAAACCCATCCACAGACCAACCGCGGCTAGCGTAGCTGAACCTTTTTAAGTTTATACATATCACTAATACATTTCTTCTCACATTTCAGTGCTATTCAGCCTGGGCGCAATAGCAGTATGGCTGACGGAGTACTTCCTGAGACTGCAGCACAACGTAATGTCGGACGAAGACCTCGCCAACACGTGGTCTTCTGACGATACTGCTGATCTTGGACTGTCCTTCTGGTAAGCATTGTACTAGAGTTTTGGAGGTATGAGGAACAGGGTGTAAAGTTTGATCATCCTCCATAAAAAAAGGGAGGAGCCTCCGACCAGACGGGTGCTGTCTGGGTCACTGCCCGATGATTGATGTCGGGACGTCGTATATGATTATGATAGTTGCGCGGTAAACTCTGCTTTCGAGATGCAGGATTTTGCGTGACGTCAGAAGTAACAGTGGCATGGACATTCGTTGGATATGGTGACGACAACTGAAGTAAATCCCTGACACTTAAGTGTGGTAATACATATGAAAGTGGTTATAAAGCATCATAGCATAAGCATAATCAGCCTATAATGTTCCCACTGCTTTGACACAGGCCTCCTCTCTATGAGAGGGAGTGGGCCGTAATCCACCACGCGGGCCCAGTGCGGGTTGGTAGATGTTACATGTCCTCGAATTTTTGGTTCTAAGACCTGCCTCCTCACGATGTTTTCCTTCACAGTTTTGAGAGCAGTGGTGATGAAATTAAATACACAAAGTAAAGCGCCTGGTTCCGAACCAACGACCTACAATTTGTACCACCACCACCAATGCTCTAAAAAAAAAAAAAAATTAGTCTGTTAATAATATAACAATTAGTTTCGTATAATATGTTATACGTGAGAGAAAAATACTAGTATTTAGTTTAATAGTTTTGTGCCCATAAAGGTCATAGCACACATATCAACTCGGACGACGGCGACTAGAATCATTTCTATTTAGTTTTTTTTTTTGACGTTCAAAAGTGCCTTTAATGTGCCTATTTGAAATAAATGATTTGACTTTGACTTTGACTTTGGAAAGGGATCGTCACCGTATCGCCTTTCGCCTCGCCATCAAACAGGCGTCAACTTAACATAAACACGTAACCAAAGCGGATCAGCAGCTCCGATACGTCGACTCGGCCACGGGTCGTCGTCCCCGCGCAAGTGTGGACGAAGAGACGTAAGCTCGAGTACGGAGAGACGTAAGAGCGGAAACGACAAACCGTAAGCGCGGAAACTGCAAGTAGACCACGCACCGCACCGCGGTTCGCGAGCTTGTCCCGAGGCGAGGCGATTATGTTACAATTTCGATTAGTGTGCGCTGCAGAAAAAAGAGTTTCATGCAAAAAATACTGAATGGCTCGAGTTGATACGGTGACGATCCCTTTCCGAGTTGTGTGCTATGACCGTTACTCACCTCACCTTCCCTCAATTTCCAGGCTGGTGGTATCAGCAAGCATAGCGGCGTTTATCAACGACGTCTGCATACTCATAGCCATGACGGATGGACGAGATGTCGACACTATAGCACCCGCCTTAGAAGAGAAAGTTAATGGAGCTATAATGTTGTACTAGACGAGATCTGATTTGACCTTGAGAACAGGCTTATATTTGGATTTGTTTGTCCAAATGTTTTCAGAAATCTTCACGCCGAGTTTTAAAGACAATTTTATTGAACTGTTGTTGAATCTGTCGAGTAAAATCATGAATCGCGATATTGAATCAGACGATCGGGCAAGAAAATCAGGAATATGGATCCAGTCCAGATTTTTTTTATCTGGTAACAAAATACTCACCTGCATTAAGACCTAAGCTATCTTCTGATTCGATTAAAATGCCAGATGTTCAAGTTCAACAGTAAAACATTTCTTGTTATATTTTTATGTTTGAATTCTGTTTCAATGATATTCTTTCGTTCTCGTTGTCGGAAAGCCATCATTATGACGACGTATATTTAAAGAATACGAAAAATAGGTACAAATACATGTTTGCATTTATGGAATAAAAGCTCTGATATTAAAACTAATTCACGTCAAAACTCGAAGTGAGTCACATGAAATATAGCCGGGTTCGCGACACCCAACACAAATCGATGCATGCAAACTCAATTAATTTGTCAACAAGGGCTTTGAAGGTCCGTGGCACACCTACCTGTCCGCCATTTAGATTTTTTCAAAATGGCGGCCATGTTTGAAAAGCTATAGTGAATAAAGGGATAGCTGACATTGGTGCAAACAGAGAACATAATTAGACCACACCCGTAAAGTGTTACGTTACTGATGGTTCGTTCCGAGTTGGGAATGTAATCGATTTGAGCGTGCTTTAACCTGTACCGAATTAGCGTGAGCGCGATTACGATGTCCCGTGAATCGTCATAGATGACGTCATGACATGCGCCATCTTGCGATAACGCCGACCATGCCTTTGAATAAATCACCGTGAGCGCTGTCAAAAATGACTGCGTGTGTGTGAGGATGTGTCAGTGTGTGTTTTGTTTTGAGTTGCATCATATCTTTAAATTAAACTAACGTGGCATTTTCTAAATTGTGCTTCTGGCTGACAGTCGCCACCTAACCAAAGAAGAAGAAATGTGGTGTTTATACAAAGAAATACTGTTATAATATCGTTTTGACATTGAGTAAGCACTGTAACCGCGTTCACGAGCGTTCCGAATTGTTGACAGCTCTCAGCTGTCATAGTGGTACGTATTATCTAAATCGGAACGCATGCGAGATGATGTGAGTGCTGTGAGCGATTATAGTTAATTCGGAATGCGGCCTGACATATGAATGTCACGTGATCAACTTTGAACGGTAATATCTCGGAAACGTGACGCTTTACTGGGTTTGGTCCTTGTATATTTTCCGTTTACATTGATGTCAGCTATCAATTTATGTCTAATGGTCACGTGGCCGCCATTTTGAAAAAAAAAAACAAAATGGCGCCGTATAAAAATCTTCAGTCCCCTTGAGCAACCAAAGTTACGGGTTGTTGGGTTACCCACTCACACTCGTTTTGCTCCATCATTAGAATGATGCAAAGTAAGCCCAAATTCGTGGGAGCAATAGTACTTTAGTATTTTTATCACAGCGTATTTGTACACTTGGTTACCGCAAGTAAAGCGCCCGTCGTTCCTGAGATAAAAGTACTGTACTCGGCTGTAGATCGGCACATCAAGTTTCGAGCGTACGAGTGTCACTCATAATTGCGTTTTTGGTTTAGGAGATGATTGATTTTTATTTATACAGGGTTATTGGTATAACATTAACAAAAAAAAATCACCTGTCAACATTTATGTTCGTATAACTCGTCAAAATGTAGGGAACAGCTGATTCTTTTTTCGCGATTTCAGGTTTTGTCCCATAGTAAAAGTTGTTCATAATGATGAGCACAATGGCGCCGATTCTGTTGTTCACAAACTAAACTAAATTTAAGTTCATGCATCTTTTTCTTTCTATTTCATTATGAAAAGGACAGAAGATAAATATTAGTTTAGTCCTGTCAAATTAAGATACTCCATAGACAATTTAGACGAGACTAAAAAAATGGCTATTAAAAATACGTCAATTTACGTCAGGCGCTGACTAATTTGACAGGACTAAACTAATATTTATCTTCTGTCCTTTTCTTAATGAAATAGAAAGAAAAAGATGCCTGTACTTAAATTTAGTTTAGTTTGTGACACAACAGAATCGGCGCCAATGACGTCTTAGGAGGTTGTTAATGTTTTACCAATAACCCTGTATTTCGATAATTTCGATTGTGAATTATTCTGTAAATATCTCACCGTGAAAACTCGGGTGGAATAAACTTGAAGTGCTGTCATTCCACCTGATGCTCGATTGACATTTGTGGCAGCTCACTCCCCGCGCCCGCTGACTTCGTGTCCGCAGCCTCACAGTGAGATTTTTACAGAATACGTTTTGTCTTGTCATTGACTTAAACTCCCCAAAAGTATAATGTGAATCCCCTAATTTATAAGATGTTACGAAGGCTGAATGTTAGTTTGTAAGCTTGTTGATAATAACTTAAGTTGTGATTAACTCCGTCCATTTTTATTCGATGTAAGTAATTAATGTTGTACATTATTATATTATGAAATGTTAAGTTCATTTACTCAATTATTTATATAAATTAGCTTTTCACTCATTTACTGTACTTAAATCGAACAAGCCTTGAAAAAAGGTACGTAAGTGGCGCTGGTTTTACAAAAGACGACCTAAAAGCGAAAAAGATAAGGTGTAAAATCGCTAACATAATTCTTGGCACTTACGACGTTCGTTTAGAAAATGCTCAAATATTAAGTGACTTTAATATCTTCAAACGTCTATTTTAGTCTATTTTAAGTTATTACTACCTACTTTCTTACTAACTTTATATAAACTTGAAACGTGGGTGAAAAGCTATTCAATTAAAAGTATTCAAATAATTAGCTCATAAGGACAATACAATCAAAGATTATATCACCATAAAAATGGTGAACAGAATCTCGATTTCCCTCCCTCACTCAAAAGGGGTAGGCAGATGTCTTTCTGTATAAACGTCACCGTGAAAAACTAGGTGAATGAGCTGTCATTCCATCTGATGTCTGGGATTGACAGCTCGCGTCACCTAAGTTTTCACCGAACGTGGTTCTGGCCAATGGATCTTCTGAGATTGAACGTCCATTTTTACAGAATAGCGCCGCAGACAGCTTTTACATATTTTATTCCATTAAAGTGGATACTTCTTTAGACGCGCTGGGCATTTTTTGAGATGGGAAAAAATCATTGAACTCACGCCACTGTTACCTTAAGCGACACCGCGCATGTTTTGTTTATAAGACGATTAAAAAAATACCCGCTTCGGATGTGTTCGGCTGTCCTCGGGATGTACTCGGTTTTAATTTATATCCGATATGCCAGTGAGTGATGGCAAAGTATTCTGTTTGTGTTTTGTTTTCACTTCTGTCGGCGCTCCCGGAGTGCCACTGTTTTTATTACCCGACTGCGATTTTGTCAATGGTGTGCCCTGCGTCACATGCGTAAAATTCTCACCTATTGTGCATCCAGTATATTTCAGAAAATGGTGTATTGAATTTGACAGAATATATTGCTGTTCAGCACTGCTCAGACTTGAATAATATACTTTATTAGAAAACTGTCATAAAGTTCAAAGTTGAATGATCATCGACACAGGTCGCAATCTAAGACACTAGCAA
Source organism: Oligia strigilis (assembly GCA_951800025.1). NCBI lineage: Eukaryota > Metazoa > Arthropoda > Insecta > Lepidoptera > Noctuidae > Oligia > Oligia strigilis. The sequence goes on along the minus strand of OX637563.1, from coordinate 4,699,487 downwards.
TAAGGTTTAGAATACTATGGCAACTGCTCTGAGTTCCTCTTTGGTCTGACAGCTTCATTGTGTATTGCTATAATATACTGGATGCACTAACAAGGTACATAGCAAATCAAATAAAAATAATTTATTTGCATTAAACATTTGATCAATGTCAATAATGTGATAAATAAGAGTATAATACCTATTTACTTAACAATATCTCCGTCCAAAGGTTAAAATATTTACTCAGCACATAATGTTTATATTAGTTGTGCCATTAGGTTAGGAGACACCTCTATGTATTAATTTTATTCAACGTATTCTTATTTTTTATGGATTTTGTATTTTTTTTTTTAATAAATAATGATTGGTAATTATTATGATTGTATTTTTTTATTGGGCCTGTAAACACCAAAAGGGTATATTTACACGGTTAAAACGGTCCGACCCGTCGCCAGGGCCGGATTAACCATGTCGGGGCCCCTAGGCTATGCAATTCTCGGAGCCCCTTTTCCCCTTTTCTAACTTCCTAAAATACTTTTTTCTACTAAACTGCTATTATATTCATAATTAAGCTATTTTTACTACAGTACTGCTTTTGCTTGCCGTACCGTCATCGTCTGATTAGTCGGCGTTAATATCGCCGCGAAAACACAAATATAATTTTACAATAATTCGAAATATGATAATGTAATTTAACAAAAAAACCAATACAATAAATTGTCATTGAGGATACTTACAAATTTTCAAAGTAATTTTTCACTCGATGAAACATTTTCAATAGTTTTATTCTAGGTGCGCGGGGCCCCCTATCCGATGCGGGGCCCCTAGGCAATTGCCTACACTGCCTTATGGATAATCCGGCCCTGCCTGTGGCACTGCTGAACACGAACTACGGTCCTTTTCCTAGTTATTTTACTTTTGATTATGAATTACTGTTAAAATCACAGTGCTCTCTAAGCTCTTTACAATAGGGTTGCTTTTAGGTTGCTACCGTACTTGTACCACCGCGGCGCAGCGTACTCCACAATGCGGACAGATGACTGGCACCCTAATTGCGTAACACACTTTCAAAGGATATTGCTAATCCATTGCTTCTTATGTTTGAAAAATTTGTCTGCTCATCAACGTGAATAACGCAATGAATGTTGTTGAACTGTCAAAATAGCCAATGCTACTGTTAGTGTGTTACGCAATCACCCCGCCGGTGAGTGGAGAAGTTCGCGGAAATCCGCTGCATGTGACTAACACGACCTGATCTATTTACTTATTACGATGCTTAGGTACTTATGGGACGCGTATGTCCGGCAGAAGACGTCTTTCGGCGATCATAAAGGCCCGGAACATAAAAGGCTAAGGAAGGAACACGGGTAAGGGTTTTAGTCAGTATAATTATAAGAGTCTGACACTCCCTTCCGCTCCACCCAGAGCGGGAGGGATCATTTGATGATTTCCCATCCTCAAAAAAAAAAAGATGTCTTTCGGCAGCAATGATGATGTTGAAATGGAAAATAAATTGTACCTAATTGTAAAGGGAAATTAATTGATTCCTTAAGTAGGTACCAATGTAAACCCAAATCACACTTGTCAACATTCTTTGTTTTATGAATGGCTATATAATAGTACCCACGGGAAATTGGCGTAGTTTCAATTTAATCAACAATTGATTTCCCTGACTGTACGTACAGACTTACGGAACCTTACCCTGACACTGCAGAGCAAAACCTTTTGCTTTTTCTCATCATCATCTGCCTACAGCAATCCACTGCTGGACATAGGCCAAGTGACTCAATCCACTGCTGGACATAGGCCAAGTGACTCAATCCACTGCTGGACATAGGCCAAGTGACTCAATCCACTGCTGGACATAGGCCAAGTGACTCAATTCTCGGCAACCCTCATTCAGCTGCTCCCAGTCACCCTGCGAAGATCGTCGCTACACCTAGCCCGAGAGCGTCCTACCTAGGGTTACCATATGTAAATAGGGGATGCCTGTCTACGGTACCTAAAACGCCTGAATTTTCAGAAAAATGCCTGTCTAAAGCAAAACGCTGTAGGTAATAAATAAAAGCCAACAGATAATAATGAAGAAGGATATTTATTACTGATATTTGTCAGAGGACATTATTTTTTTTAATAGTTCTTTCTTTTCTTAATATATAAACGTAAAAATCTTCACAAGATACAGTTTTGTAATTTTCCTGTGTAATCAATATTGCTTTTACTGCGCGCGGGCGCAAAATTTTAAAATGCCTGTCTCAGACCAATGCCGGCCGCACGCCTGTCTAAACGCCTGTCATATGGTAACCCTAGTCCTACCTAGCTTACGGTTGCCGGTTCGCGGTCTCCACTCTAGAACACGTCTCCAATGGTTATCGGTTCTACGGCTAATATGGTCGGCCCATTGCCACTTTAGCTTGTTTCTTCTGTGAGATATGTCGACAACTTTGGTTCTATGCCAGATCACCGCGTTCCGGATTCAATCGATCTTTTTCTCATACAAAGAGAAATCAATAAAAACATAATAACGTTCAAATAAAATTTCCTTGTCTCTCCTAAAAGCCTTTTCGAATATAGGTTTAATTTTAAAAAGGCTTACCTTCGAACATTGTGTGTCTGTTAGATGTTATAGAGCGTAGATACTGTTAGGAGCCCCCACAGAATCTTGTTACGACTTAAAGTAATTGGGAGAGGGTTTAGTGAGAAGATGCAGCGATTAGCGGGAAATAGTTATTTGTGTAACAAGAGAGCAAAGTCGTTTTTTGCTGCAAGTGCTGATTTTGAATCCTGAGCAAGCGAAGGATTCAAAGGCACGAGATGCAAAAAACTTTGCTCTCGTGTAACACACATAACTTTTCACTTCAGCAGCGAGAACACACATAAATAGGTAAGTATATACTTACTTATATTTTTATAGGCAGAGCAGTGGTGGCCAAGTGGTAACGGCCGCGACTTACGAGTTGTAGGTCGTAGGTTCGAACCCAGACAGGCGCTTTACTTTGTGTAAATTATTTCATCACCACTGCTCTCAAAACGGTGAAGGAAAACATCGTGAGGAAACCGGCATGTCCTAGAACCAAAAAATTCGAAGACATGTGACATCTACCAACCCGCACTGGGCCGGCGTGGTGGATTACGGCCCACTCCCTCTCACCGAGAGGAGGCCTGTGTCCCAGCAGTGGGAACATTATAGGCTGATTATGGTTATGGTTATATTTTTATTAGTGAGACTGTTACACTTTAATAATATGAACAGGCAATATATTTCATAAATCCTACTTTCAGTTTGGTTACTTTTGATTTGACCTTCCCCTCGGCAATAATAAGTCACCATGCTGGATATCTCAGGCATACTTATTATGTAATTTGAAAGCTTATTTACGAGTATCTACCATCGCGGACACTGGCGGTGGACCACTTTTCAACTTTATTACTAAGGGCACAAGGGTGAAAAGTGGTCGACCGCCAATGTTCGCAGTTGTACATGCAGGAGATTGATGATGATGAGTTGATGACGTCATTGAGAGCTTGGTTAATCGTAGCCATGTCTATTTGTCATCTCATTGACTTGATTGAAGGACAGTTTGAAAAGTTCCATCGCATTCTTAAAATAATTGCTCTACATTGGCTAGGTCAAAGAGATCTAAGAGTAAATAATTTAAATGTCTTTGGGCTAGGTAGTTTCACAAAAACTATCTTCCTATATCTTCAATATTTTCCTTTGTATTTTCCTTTTTTTTACATTATCTTTCATCCCATTATCATTATCATCTGTTACTGGACGTTTGTATCAGTGTGACTTGTCCGTGTAGTTTAGAGGCCTGGAGACCTGTAACACAGGTATTCCTAGTACAGGCTCCAGTCTCCACAACATCAATGTATTTTTTATTATTTTATTAATAAGTATCACACTCCCAAACAATAACAACAGCAATCCGCTACCTCTCATCACCCCGCTACCTCCTCTCAACCTAACCACACCATTTCCAGCCTTCGTAAGAGTGCTATTACAGCCCTCTTCCATTGTTATACGCCAATCGTAGAACCACTCGTTCTGCAAACATTTTTATGAACACAACAACATACCAAGGTAACAAGGTAAACTGTAGGTACCTACAATCAACCCAGTCAGATACTGTGTACCTACGCGAGTTTGGCTCTTTTTTATAGGAAAGTGAAACATGATTTACAGAAATCTGTGCAGCTTTTTATAAACAAAAACTTTGGTACAGAATAAAATTCGTTTAGATTTTTACGTAGGAAACATGGAAACATAATGCCTGTATCCCGTACATACGATTTTTTTAAATTCCTTTTGTTTTTGGATTTATTAGGTACGATAAAGCCACAGACATGTATTATACAAGTTGTTTATTAGAGGTCAGTGGATAAAGCTCTTTCAGCACTTACAAAGTTCTTATTTTTTGCGGGAACTACTTTAAGCATGTTTCAATCTCACAAATCGTTGGAATGCTACCGCCTCCTACCCGACGCCCTGGGGCGGGTGAATTTTTTTCCTGTCTTGTTACGCACCCTTGATTACCGGTCGCTGCCCCACGAGTAGCTTTCGCCCATCGCGGCAAGGTCGTGACCAGCCTGTAAAGCCACAGAGGATCTCACCTTCAAATCTATTAAAATCAGACTTGGTTCAGCTGGCCTCCCCAACTTTCGACCATGCATTCTTAACTGAAGAAACTAACATTTACCCCCTAAAACTACGGTTTCTTAGACTAGCAAATGTCGTCATATTGAAAATGATAGCAGTGGGGTTTGACTTTACGCTGCATTAAAAAACGCTTTCTAGGAAAACACGCCAAGCACTGTGACTACTGTGTGAAGACTGCTGCTATTCGTTTTTTACACGAATGAAAATCTACCTTATACTTTCATAAATAACGTTTCAGTGACGTCGTTCGCCGGTAAATTGCAGACCCTATGTGGCACGACTCTCTTCTAGGAAAATTTAACAAAACCTTTTCTAATGTTAGGTGCGGAACACATGAGGGCAAATTCCTCTACAAACCTTCTTCCCAGGGACTTGAAAACGAAATGAATTTCGTTCCGTTACCATCTATATCGTATAACGTTCCAAAATTTGTAACGATACTAAAACCTAAAAAATACCTACCTACTTATCAATAACGTTACAAAAAAAAATGTTATAGAATGTCATTTTCGTATAACAATATTATATGTAACGTAACATTAATTACAGGTATCAGTAACATTAAGCTTATCCGCTTGTAATAACGTGACTGGTGAAATATTACAGATTCATTTGTAACGGAACTTTCCCGCTGAGCACCGCTCCGTCGTCGCCCGGTCGCCACCGCAGCGGCTGTATTCGTTCGAGAGTGTCGAAATTAATATCGTTAATATATCGTTATACTAATAACGATATAATAATAATATTGTTGGTGAACAGTTTAAGATTTCCGTTTGTCAGTATCGTTATAGCCAAGGAACTAATTCTGATACGATCCTGGTGGAACGGTACAAATTATCGGTACCGACACTACGCGTAACCTTATTTTGAGTAACATTTCAAGTCCCTGCTTCTCTCTTTACACGAAGGGTACCTATTTCAGAAGGCTTACAAACGGCCAATCAATGACCGAAACTTAGATTACAAAAAATCACGTTCCCTGAATAAACTACAGGCAATGATGCACGAAGGTATTTGATACCTACTTACTTCGAACCTTTTCTCAGCAAAAGTATTTGATACCTACTTTGGGCCTTTTCTCGGCAATCGTATTTGATACCTACCTACTTTGGGCCATTTCTCGGCCATCAAAGTCAAACTCAAAGCATTTAATTGTACCTGTACCTTGAACCTACAGGTAGGTACTTTTGATTTGTCAAAACTAAATAGTCTGTCAGTTAGTTGAAACTAGTTGCCCATTCCAAAACGTAGATCTCTATGGAGAAGAACGGGCAAGAAACTCCATGGACACACTTTTAAATCAAGATACCTATTATATAACGAAAATATTCCAACCTGATTGGGAGTTATACCTATGTTCGAGCCGTTTGGGGTTGAAACACCAGGGCCATGGGGTCCGAGTGCCCACTTGGTTTTTCGAGATATCGCCAAGCGGTTAGTCGACTCTTCACGTGACCAGAGGGCTGGCCTATTTCTTGGCCAAAGAATTAGCATTGCCATACAACGTGGCAATGCTGCCAGCCTTTTGGGCACTGTTCCTGTTGACAGCGATGCGGACGAATTTTTTGATGCCCTATGATCATTTTGCTTATTTTTTTTTTTTCATATAAATGTACATATTATTTTAAATAGGTATTAGCATAAATTATGTAAATATCATTAGATACCTATTACAAAATCCTGGGTACATTATTCTTGTTGCTTCTATATGTGAGGACAATGTGAAAGAAGACACTCAAACTCAAAGCATTTACTTATTTAAATTAAACCATTTACAAGCACTTTTGAAATCGGTCAGCCAGAAAATATGAAGCTAGTTGCCCATTCCAAAGCGTAGGACCTATGGAGAAGAACGGCCAAGAAACTCCATGGACACTCTTTTAAATTATATTTTTACATAACTATTAATGTTGAGTAGGTACCTAGGTATATGTAAAAATAAAAAACGTCATACCAAGTACGTACAAGCGTCCAGACTACAGCAAATAGTAACAAAACAACAATCCAAAAATAGAATAATTACTTAAAAATAAGCCGAGGCAGCTAAGTGATGACCAGCCCCAACTGACGGCGCCCGTTCACGAACATGACGCATAGATCAGCACCATTCAGCTCAACCATTTTGAAGGGTGCTAAATGATCCAACACACCACGCCACCGTCAGCGAGACATTTGTGTGAGCACAAAGACTACAATATGATGTGTGTGAGCATGACATACTATCAGCCGCCAGAGCATCGTAATTTTTTTTTTAATACAGTTGCTCAAAAAGTGGTGTATTGCAGGGACGTATAGCGTTCGGGAAGTGGGCTATTACATACTAGTGCTTTTTTTTTACCTTCCCCGAACTCGTGCGTGTTTTTTTCCCAACTGTCTATTAAAAAGAAAAACCAACCATGAAGTTTTTACTAAAGAGTTTTTGTGATTCATACAAATACGTATATTTCTAAAAAGAAGCTACTAATTTATTTCAATATCAGATTTAATGATTTAATTGAATGAGTTAGGTTAGGTTTCATTTCATCTCATTAAATTTCATTTTCATTTCATATCAATAAAAAAAATATACAGAAGACTAAGCTGTATGGATAGTTCCTTTTGCCTAACAAAATGGGTGAAGAAAAAAAAAACTCTGCTTATATTCTACGGTTGGCGCCATTTTCCAGAAATTTTCTTTGCGAGTTTAGTTGTTTGTTGCACAAAATGAGTAATTTCGACCCCATTTTTTTTTTAATTAACACCACCGGAACTCAGTATAATTGCACAAAATGCTTCGGAGAACATTTTACCGGAAAAGTCAAAAAGTCGTTACATATCCACATACGACTAATTTTTTGCGTGGATAGAAGAGAAAAAAGCAATATTGTGTTTTTATTATTTTATTAAATTGCTTCATTTTTTCGCAACTGTATTAAAAATAGTCGTTCAGTACACCTGCGGAACCGTCATTGCTACTTGTTCCGACTGTCAACCCTCGCCTTCGGCTGCGCCTCGGCTCGGGTAGACATTTGTCGGAACTCTTTGCAATGACAGCATTTCCGCACTTGTAATGAAATATACTATTTTTTTAATCCTCATTAAATCATTTGATACTTCGGGTCCTTTTCTCGACCATCGAAGGGTACTATTGCTACCTTACTTAAGTTAAGTTGTAATGATGTACGAACTCCTAAAATGTAGCTTAGAGTTAGGGAAAATTTCTAAGGTAAAGAAAAAGAAAAGTGAGAATTTTTGTGTAACTTTTTTAATGAAAATTTTGTATAACTGTGAGGGTTGTATGTTGACTATTGAACTTTATATGGGTAGGTTTTAGGTGCTTTTAGGGTTCCGTACCCAAAGGGTGCGCTGTCCGTCCGTCTGTCTGTCAGCGGGCTGTATCTCATGAACTCTAATAGGCAGACAGTTGGAATTTTCACCGTGTGTATTTCTATTGCCGCTATAACAACAAATAAAAATAAAAAAGTTAAAAATTAAAGGGGTAGGTAGGTACCGTACAAGAAACGTGTTTCTTCGGCATTTTTTGCCTTGTGGTACGGAACCCTTCAACTGCGAGTCCGACTCGCACTTGTCCGGTTTTGGAACATATGAACATGTGTTACGCAATTACCCCGCTGCCTGTTCCTATAAATGCAATTTCAAACCAAAGTCATTAGTTCGGCTCGAAAACATGAGACTGGATCGGTGTACAGTCTGTCTAGGTCTAACTGCCAATCTGCCGTTGATTACCTAGAAAGCGAACTTGCTCTCCGTTTCAAACTTCCAACGACATTTCTCTGAGCTCGTTAGGTAGGAAGGTAGAAACTAGAATCAACTCAGTCTATCGCCAGTCCACCGTCGCACATAGGCCTACCATTGTTAGGAGTTGATTGAATGAAATTGGAACAAGGAGCAGAGGCTTATAGGGGTGAAACTACCGAACTATACAGCGGGGCAATTGCGTAACACATCAATCGGAATCGGTTTCATTTTGACAGTTCAACAACATTCATTGCGTTATTTACGTGTTGAGCAGACAAACTTTTCGAACATAAGAACCAATAGTTTAGCAATTTGCTTCAAAATGATTCAGAATCCGATTAATAGTGTGTTACGCAATAGATACGCTTGCGATAGAAGTATAAGGCCCGGTATCCACCAAAGCGGAGTGGAGAGGAGACGAGAGGAGATGTGCTGCGAAGCTGGCAGGTTGTTTCCACCAAAGCGGAGAGGAGATGCGTAGCGGAGAGGAGATTTGAGCTGTGCGTAGCGGAGATGTGTGATGGGAATGACTCTTTCGGGTGTACGAGGCGCGGGGAGAAAGCAGTGGGGAACGGGGCGCGATAGCACGAGGGCTGCCCCCCGCCCGGCCGCCCGACTACACACATCTCCGCTCTGCCGCGCCGCTTGCTCGCTCGCGGCACAAAATTCTATAGAAAAATGAGACATCTCCTCTCCTCTCCACTTGATCTTAATAGATCAAGTGGAGAGGAGAGGAGATGTCCAACCAGACCAATCCACCCAATCCCCGTTTAGCTTGGGTGGTAATCCACCCAAGCTAAACGGAGAGGAGATATGGAAATAACGAAATCTGATTGGTTATTCAAAACACATCTCCTCTCGTCTCCTCTCCTCTCCGCTTTGGTGGATACCGGGCCTAAACCTGGTAGAAAGTCGTCATTTAACGTAAAAGCGTTATGCCCCATGCTTTTGAGATAGTTTTCGAGGGTGCTAAAGCCAATACTGAGGTCAAAATGAAGCAAAATGGCAGCTGTGAACATTTTCAAATTATCATGGTTGTCGTTTTTTTATATACCTAGGACTTACAGGTGTGTGTGTGTGCGAGTATCGCGTAAGGAACTTCGTTCTTGACGGGGTCCCCCGACCGCACACGTTATTTAATGTATGAAAACTTATAGAATAAAAAATTAATCAGGTTTGGTCCCATAGTAAAAGTTGTTCATAATGATGAGTACAATGACCTCTTAAGAGGTTGTTAATGTTTTACCAATAACCCTGTATACATAGATAGATTAGTACCTAATCTTTAAAAGACAGTTCAGCGTAGGCCGTTCACCTTTCCCATCATCACCATTCGCTGTTAGTTTCCAAGCTTACCCATCACATCACACTAATATCATAAAGGCGAAAGTTTGTGAGTGTGTGTTTATATGTTTGTTACTTCTTCACGCACAAACGGCTGAACGGATTAGGATGAAATTTGGCAGATAGTTTATAACCAGGATTAACACATAGGCTACTTTTTATCCAGATATTCCCGCGGGATCGACACTTACGCGGGTGAAACCGCGGGCCGCAGCTAGTTCCTTCTTCCAATCGCAATTCTATCGAACCATTGATAATAAGCAGCCATAAAACGGAACTGCATACTCCAATAGGGAACAGCACAATAGTATTGCGACGTGCCGTCATACCGATTACATGGGCCATGCTGGCCAACGCTGGCCGATCCTGGTCCATCCTGGTCCATTGAAACTGACCCCTTTGTGTTACCGAGTGCGGACTTATTGTGAACTGTTATTTCCCTTTGTTGTGATTGTTTGTTAGATTGTGGAGCTCTTTTTACCTTTCAACTAGCCTTTTCGCTTGATAGATTTTTCTTGTAACGACAATTTTATTTTGACTTTGATTTGGTTAGCGACTGGATAATTAAAATAGAATAGAATACTCTTTATTAGCTAAAAATTATATATATATATATTTTTTTATTATTATTATTATTTTTTATTATTATTATTTATTTATTATATATTTTTTAATTTTTTTAATTTTATTATTTGTTATTATTATTTTTTTTAGTTATTTTTTTTTGCTCTTATGAGGGAGGTTATCTCAGGGAAACCACCTTTTAAGTACTTAATAAAGTATATTTGGATAATAAACACAGTTAGGTTACACTTTCATTAAAAGAAACATTGGGGAACGAAGACCCATAAAAATATTATTCTTATTCGCGTAACAATGGCGGCACGAGGAGGCACGTGGCGACTAGCGCGGTACGATTAAAAATACGCGTCTACGCAGTATGCGTGTGGGCAGCGGACTGGCGCGCGCGAGTGGCGCGTGTTCCACGCGCCTTCGTCGCAACGGCCAACGAAAATGGAGCTTATTCTCTATATCGTGACGGAACGCGACCGCGGGACGCTCTCATTGGACGACATTGTGTGTGGGTTGCTACACTCTTAATTTGCTATGGTCTGAGGCATAGAAAACAAATAAGAAAGCCAACTCGAGCCCCGAGCGAGCGATAATAGCCTAAACACGTAGGGCTGTCACTTAAAGCATAGTTTATTCAATCGTCAAAAATGCATAGTGAATCTCTATACAAAACAATTTTCCCCTGTAGTGTAAGCATCAGGGGAAGCTGACTACATGTTTTTCATTACCTACGTCCAGGGATTGAAAACCGGTACGAATTTGGGTTGCGGTTCTTCATTTCGGTTCTTAAAAAGGTTCTTCTTTTCGGTATGGTTCAGGTTCCGGTTTGGTTCTGGTTCCAAAGTACCGGTTCCAAATAAAGGTTCTGTTACATATAGCAACACTACCAGCCTGGGTAGTCTATGAAGAAAGGCACTTGTCTATGCCTGTTCCGTCATGACACCGCCATGACACGCACGCCCGGTCCTTGTACAATATTGTCTAAGTATTATTAATAAACCATTTTCAATAACCGACAATCGTTTATCTTCAATCCAACATGGTGTCAGAAGAAGAAGACGACGCAGTCACTAAGGATGAGGAGAAGAAAAAGTCCTTCTCACGAAGCCAAGATGGCGCACGCTCCGGCACGGCACCGGGATTATCCGTAGGTTCAGGACACCTCGGACCACTAGACCTAAAAAGCCACAACACGGCTGTGACATGGAGGAACTGGATCACGCAATTAAAAATTTACTTGCGAGCTAACAATCTCGAAAACGAGAGAGACAGCCGCAAGGTGGCCATCTTGCTTCACTTTATCGGAACAGAGTCCCTAGCAACATTCTACTCATTCAACTTAGATATCGACGCTATCACGTTTGATGACCTCGTCTCCAGATTCAGCAACCACTTCACGCCACAGACCAACGTAACGATGGAACGCCACAAACTATTCAATAGGCGTCAGGGCGCAGAGGAGACAATTGATGACTACGTCACGGATTTAAAAAACATCAGCAGACAATGCGAGTTCAACACTCTAGAGGACAGTCTCATCAGGGATATATTTAGCTGGAATCTCAACCCCCAAAACCACTACATAAAAGAAAGGATCCTAGTCAAAAAACCGAAAACATTGGAGGAGGCCGTACAGTTAGCTAGATACATGGAAACCACCAAAATTCAAGCCAAAACATTAGAAGACACAGCAATGGTCGGCCAAGTACATGCAGGAAGACAGCAACAGCCAAGCAGCTACAGACAACCAAACCGCTCTACACAGACATATAGCCCCAGACAGTCGAACAACTCCAAGCCATCAAGCAGTACCCAACCAGACACGTGCTACCGCTGCGGTCAAGTGCACCGATTCAAGTGTCCAGCCAATGGAGTCAAGTGCAAGAAATGTGGAAAATTCAACCACTTCGCTGTTGTATGTCGCAACAAGCAGGTACAAAATATTGAACTAGATCAGTCCGATAACTCCCTTTTTATGGGATCAATCCACATTAATAGCCTTCAATCTGAGCCATGGTGTGCAAACTTATCTATCAATAATGTAAACATTAACTTTATGTTAGACACAGGTGCAGACACTAATGTCTTGTCAGGTAAAACATTCAATACATTGAGTGTTTCACCTGATTTGATCACTAAAAGTACACACAAACTCTCTACTTACAGTGGACAGCGAATACCCACTATAGGTCAGTGTATTCTACCGCTATGTCATAAAGGCCACATCTATAATGTTCTGTTCCATGTAGTAGATATAGATTCACAAAATGTAATAGGAAGGGAGTCATGCAACACACTCAATTTGATCAAAAGGATACATAATGTCGAGGTGAATACCAGCAATAATATTATGTCTGCTAACAGTGATTTGTTTCAAGGTTTAGGCTGTTTGAAAGATTTTAGCTGTGATTTAAAACTAAAACCAGACGCAATTCCAAGTATAGACGCATGCCGGAGAGTTCCATTTCAATTAAAAAACAGGCTTAAAGCGGAGCTAGATGAACTTGTGAAAATTAATGTTATATGTCCAGTCGAAGAACCCACCGAATGGGTAAGTTCTCTTGTTATAACTACTAAAAAGAATGATAAACTACGACTCTGTATAGACCCTCGCAAACTTAACCAAGCCATAATGAGACCACATTACCAGTTTCCCACTCTAGATGAGATAAAGTCTGACCTCTCTGGAGCCAAATTCTTCACTACACTAGATGCCAATAAAGGTTTCTGGATGTTAAAACTGTCAGATGCTGCATCAAAACTGTGTACTTTCATAACACCCTTTGGTAGATATAGGTACACACGTCTTCCCTATGGTATTTCAGCAGCACCTGAAATATTTTATAGAGAAATGGTAAATAGATTCAATGACATCAAAAATGTTAAAATAATGATGGATGACTTCTTAATCTATGGTAAAACTGTTCAAGAACATGATGAAGCCCTACATAAAGTCTTAGACAGAGCCCGCGAAATCAATTTAAAATTCAATAAAGACAAGTCAGTCATATGTGCCCCAGAGGTCAAATACTTAGGACATATATTCAGTCAGAACGGTGTTCAAGTTGACCAATCAAAAGTCAAAGCAATTTGCGACATGTCCAAACCTACTTGCATAAATGACCTGCAAAGATTCATGGGTATGGTCAATTATCTCAGTCCCTTCATACCAAATTTGTCTAAAGAAAACAGTCTTTTGAGAACACTTTTGTCAAAGCAAACCGAATGGGTTTGGTCAGAACAACATGAAGCAGAATTTAACAAAATTAAAAAACTTATTAGCAGTGCTCCAGTACTTTCATACTATGACCCAAATAAAGATATCACAATGTCTGTGGATGCCTCAAAGGATGCTCTTGGTGCTGTACTGTTACATGATAAGCAACCAATAGCATATGCATCTGCCTCATTAACAAAATGTCAACAAAATTACTCTCAAATTGAAAAAGAACTGATGTCCATACTGTTTGGCTGCTTAAAATTTCACCAATACATATATGGTAGGTTAGTCACAGTAGAAACAGATCACAAGCCCCTCATTTCATTATTCAAAAAAGCACTAGTCGATATCCCTGCTAGGTTACAGAGGATAATGTTACGTCTACAGCCTTATGATCTTAACGTAATATACAAACCTGGTCGTTATCTTTACATTGCAGACACATTGTCCCGAGCAGCATTGAGTGAACATACACTACAAGATCTTGAAAAAGATCTAGACTTACATGTTAATTTCATAATGTCTAATTTGCCGGCTAGTCAGGATAAACTTAATCAAATCAAAGACTTGACCTGCAAAGACCCTACTTTAAGCCAAATTGCCCAATACTGTCAAGATGGATGGCCAGAACACAAAAGGTCTGTTGGCCAACCGATCAAACCTTATTTTTCACTAAAAGACAAACTACATGTCATGAATAACATTCTCTTTATGGCAAACAAAATTGTTATACCTGAATCCATGAGAGACTATGTTATAAAAATTACACATGAAGGACATCCAGGAATAAATAGTTCTATAAGATTAGCACAAACTACTGTTTACTGGCCCAATATGAGTAATGATATTGAAAATTTTGTGAATAAATGCCATACTTGTTTAACCTATCGTAGAAATAACAGCAAAGAGCCAATACTAAATCATGAATACAAACATTTACCATGGAATAAAGTTGGTATTGACATGTTCGATTTTGATGGTAAAAAGTACCTAATAGTAGTAGACTATTTTTCTAAATATGTAGAACTAGCTCTTCTAAACTCAGGCTCAAGTGCTCAGCTAGTCATAACCCACCTAAAATCAATATTCGCTAGGCACGGTATTCCAGAGTTCCTCATGTCAGACAACGGTCCTCCATTCTCTAGCAAAGAATTCATAACATTCACCAAAGACTGGAACATTAAATTTAACACTTCTAGTCCCTATTTAAGTCGGTCCAATGGTATGGTCGAAAGAGCTATTGGTACAATTAAAAATATGCTGAAGAAATGTAAAGCAGACAACACTGATCCATACCTAGCCTTACTTTTATATAGAAATACACCTAAAAAGATAGGATACTCACCAGCACAACTATCTATGTCTAGATACTTACGATCCAAACTGCCCATCACTGACTCACAGCTGTCTCCAACTTTAGTCAATATTGATTTACTTAAAAAGAATATTGAAAAACAAGAGTCTTATACAACACTATATTATAATAAAAACACAAAACCATTAACAGAACTAAAAAAGGGTGACGCAGTATACTTCAAACATAAACCACATAGTGTCTGGGTCCCAGGTAGAATCTCAGAAGCCAGCAGCGAACCTCGCAGCTTTGTAGTACAATCCCCGGAAGGAGAATTCCGTAGAAGTCGTGAGCATATCCTCAAACCCGTCGCTCCCGCAGCTGAGATGATACCTGTAAACAAAACAAACATTAATAACACTCCAAACGAAAATGTCAATGTCTCTAACAATATCAGTACTAACACAGCACCGAAAATGACGCGCTATGGGCGAATCATTAACAAGCCAGCTCGTTACTGTGATTAATTTTACAAGCAATGTGTTTTTAGCATTTACTGTAAATTAGTTTTAAGGTTATCTGTCAATGTCTAGTTGTAATCAATGTCAGCCTGACATTTAAGGTTTCGTTCAGAAAATTGTAAAAGATTCCATAGCCTGGATACTAGTCTTTTAAGCACATCATTAAAATTAAAATTTATACTTACCTTGTCAGGGTTCTGGAATCTTATTATCGAAAAAAAGGAAGATGTTACATATAGCAACACTACCAGCCTGGGTAGTCTATGAAGAAAGGCACTTGTCTATGCCTGTTCCGTCATGACACCGCCATGACACGCACGCCCGGTCCTTGTACAATATTGTCTAAGTATTATTAATAAACCATTTTCAATAACCGACAATCGTTTATCTTCAATCCAACAGGTTCCAATATACCGGTTCCATAACAACAATACTAAAAACAGAATAAAACACTATAAACAAAGGTTTCTATGAACAAAGTTTACGGCAAGAAGTGCTATCTATGAACAGAGATCTCTGTCAACAGTGCTTCCTATGTACCGAGATATCTACAAATAATGTTTTCTATCAAAAAATTCTGTCTAGGAATAGAGATTTCTATTAGCTTTGCTTTCTATAGGTAGTCGTATCGTACAAGCGTGTTTCTATCTTAGGTTCCACACTCTACCTACCTCCCAAAATTATTTTCAACTAAATATATCCGCAATCATTAAGAGCACTATTATAATAATACCTCAAATAATTTCACCAGTTATCAACAATTTCAAAAATAAAGCAGTGAAATATCTGCATTTGACGCGACAGTACAATCGACGCCTTTCATTACGAAAAACAATACAAAGAGCGTTTCAGTCGACGAAATCAACGCCAGATTCAAGGTTGATTCATTTTTAATGCCATTCAACTCGTTGTACGGTTTCGAGGCAATCATTGTGTGAAATGTTGAATCAAGTTTAATATTAGGATAATTTGGTTTTGAAAGGAAATGGCGTTTACGCCGAACGGCATTTCATACAAACTTTCAAGTCCTTGTTTTCCGAAATGAATGAACCGATTTTAATGAAACTTCATACGCTTAAGCAGGATACAAAGGTCTAAAAAGTTAGCAAAGAACATTTTAGAAATGTCTTATTTAAAAAAAGATAACTGGAAATCTCTGTTTCTATGAAAAGTTTAAAATCGGTCTAATTTGGCTGTAACACTATTTTTCGAAAATGTTCTCTGCTAACTTTATAGACCTTTGTATCCTGCTTATGCTTATGAAGTTTCATTAAAATCGGTTCGTTCATTTCGGAAAACAAGGGCTTGAAAGTTTGTATGAAATGACGTTCGGCGTAAACGCTCCTAAACTGAAGTAGGTACGAGTGGTAGTAAGGTTGGTTAAGATTATTCAAAGACCTTTTTTTGAAGTGAAAACTTATTTATTCGCGTTGGGCATTTTTTGAGACGGACACCCCAGAATAAACAGTACCAGTACCGACACCGCTTCGGATGTATTCGGCTGTCTTCGGGATGTATTCGGTTTTGATGTTACATATCCGATATGTCAGTGAGTGATGGCAAAGTATTCTGTTTGTGTTTTGTTTTCACTTCTATCGGCACTCCCGGAGTGCCACTGTTTTTTGTTTCGCCTATACCTACTGTCCCACTGCTGGGCAAAGGCCTCCCCCATGGCGTTCCAGGAAATCTTTTTCCGTGCCACCTCGGACCAGCCATAGCGGTACGTGTCGAAGCGGTTAACCACCGTATCGGTCGAATGTTCGGTCATTTTCTACTACCTTTCATTTCCTATATTGACTATAGGTCCCGACCAAACTGGGCCAATCCGAACCTTTTTAGAACCCTTACCCTTTTTTTACCTTTTTTTTTTTAAATTCGTAGTAGGACAACAATATTCGAATCAGAAAATGACCGAACATTCGGCCGACACGACAATCAACCAATTCGGAGTAGACCCCCAGGTCATCTCGCCACCGCTTTCTAGTCCGACCTCGGCGGCGCCGGCCACTCACACATTCAGAGACCTATTTTCTGGTAATTGTTAACAAAACATAGTGGTCGCAACACTCGCAACTGCTCAAAGAGGTCCTGGGTTCGCTTAAGAAATTTCTCCGACTTGGAGAAATTTCTATTGGGGTTTTCCTTCAGGAAATTTCTCATTAACTACCCGGATTCTGGTTTTGTACCCGGTAAAAGACTCACCCGTTTTACGTGGGACTTAAACATAACTGTAGAAATATGGGTAATACCTACACCCCTGCTTTCCTCATCGGGGATTACAGGCTTGATGTTATATAATACAAAGGCTAATGTCAATCAAAGCTTCGGGGTAATTGCGTAACACACTATCACACACACGCTTTACGCGCTTTGGGTTTTATGATGACAGTTCAACTACGTTCATTGCGTTATTTACGTTGTTCAGTAGATACATTTTTCGAACATATGTAGCAATGCTTTAGCAATATCCTCCAAAATTTATAGTGTGATACGCAATTAGTGTGCAGATCTCCAAAGAATCTCGGAGATAGGATAGGATATATAGGATTCTTCTTTTGTTTTCTATAACCGCTTGCGTGAGAACGTCCGAGATTCTGCCTCGTGTGCACATCCGCTTTTTGACCCGGTCCAGATCTAGACCATGAAAAAATTGTGACAGCAAGCACGTTCCACGCCTCAGTATCGGATAAACCTAGAATTTTGATTCTGGTAAATAAACAAATCTTTAGCAAATACGGACCAGGGGGCCTAAAAAGGCAACTTTGGAGAATCATACAACGATAACATTATGGATCATAATATGACGAAAACAGTCCGTGTTTTTTTTTTGCTGCACTACGTAGGTATAATCAAAGAGATTGGGATTGGATTGAATTAATATAATCAATATAATTGATTAATCACTTAAACTTAGGTTATAAAAAATTGTTTAAACAAACTATTGTATGCCTAACATGGTGGAGCAGTGCAAACGCACAACAAAACTCAGTAACAACTTTGTAACCACTGTCACACAATAAAGATCTTTGACTTTGATTGCTAGGTATTTTAGCACAGACAAAAAAAAACTGAAAAATGCTTCATCAATGGGATTTGATACGATTAACTTAACAGTTAACTGTCCATTATGTTATCCTTTTATGATTCTGCCAAAGTGGCCTTTATAGGCCCCCAGAATACTTTCTAGATCCTTCTTAATGCTAAAGCCGCTTTACAACAAAGAGAGCTCACAAAAATATAATATCGAAGTCATATACGAAATATTCCAGTTTGATTCATTTTTAATGCCGGCTCAGTCTATTGTCCATTGAGTTCGACGATACCCTTTGTGTATCCAGACTGCGACAATAAAGAAATAAGAATAGAAGGTTTACTTTCGTATCATCATCATTTCAGCCGAAAGACGTTCACTGCTGGACATAGGCCTCCCCCAAGCACCTCCACTTCGACGTTCTGTGCTTCTTGCATCCAACGGGTTCCTGCGGCCTTCACAAGGTCGTCGGTCCACCTTCACACTCGGTCACTTTCGTATATTCCACCAAATTGTCTGTATCATCTTCAAACAAACACACAGACAAAAGAAACACAAAGACAACGACACACAGAAACACACACACACACACCCCCACCAACACACAACAACAACCGACAGAAAGAGAACGATGTTTCGCGCTAAACGCGCATAGTGATTGGTGGTATAAGTTGATCTTAGTCCTATATATGTACTATAGTATCATTTACTTTATTTCTACAGCTTACAAAATATTTCATCGAAAATTGACGGAATGACTGATCAGGCTTTAAAAAACGGGGGGGCAAAGTTTTGTCTTCTTGACGCCCATAATGTCTTGTATATTTTTTTCTTTCCCGGTACTACGTTAAAGAATGGTCTCACCATTATCAACCTACAGCTTAGTTGGTTTGATAGAGTCGCTTTTTAAGGTTCCGTACCCAAAGGGTGCCAACGGAACCCTATTACTAATACTAAGCCTCCCGCTGTCCGTCAGTCCGTCTGACTGTCAGCGGGCTGTATCTCATGAACCGTAATAGGTAGACTTCACATAGTGTGTATTTCTTTTGCCGCTTTAACAAAAAATAATCCCACCAAAAACATTTTCATGTAAAATGTTGCCAAAACGAGACCACATATGGCTCGCACTGCCAAAAAGTTATCAGATCTCATGTAGAGCCAAGCTTCTAACTCTACACGCCCTAACTTCACAAACTCTACACCTTAGTCAAAATATGAGGCTTGGTCGTTTCGTTACTACAAGAACTATTGTATAACAGAAAAGTAATGAACAGTGAATAAAGTTTTCACCTTACGCCTATGTGATGGTAGCGTAGCGTAGATAAAGTTGAAAATATATTCAAGAAATTTGACAGATTGTACTACTTTGATGTGCTGGCGTCTGTACTTTGGCCAGTCTTCAAACGGACCTTCTAAAGTTTCCTACCTATTGGTCTGAATTCCTATTCTAGAATATCGAGAGCTTATTGATCCTCGTTGGGGATAAAAGAAAAAGTAAGGGTGCTTATGTTTGTGCAAGCTGTAAGAACTGGGAGAGACATCCTATTGTGGCGCATGGCAGACGGCTCCAGAGTTATTCACCTGGCATAAACAAATAATACTTTTTTTTTTTGTGAGTTAGACCTACGCCCCCTACAGGTGGTGGAGATAAATGATAACACCGATTGCTTCGCAAAGACACGTTAGGACGTTTATTAATCAATTCGCTACAGTGACCTACTTAGTCCGAAGCGTGAGGCTAACTACCCGCGTCCTGATGTTGACAGCTTACTTAGATCCGTAAGTCGCTGACGAAACTTCATAGACGTGATGCTTAATCAGCCTATAACGTTTCCCACTGCTGGGACACAGGCCTCCCTTCGGTGAGAGGGAGTGGGCTGTAATCCACTACGCGGGCCCAGTACAGGTAGGTAGACGTCTCATGTCTTCGATTTTTTGGCTCTAGGCCGGTTTCCTCACGATGTTTTCTTTCACTGTTTTGAGAGCAGTGGTGATTAAATAATTTACACAAACTAAAGTGTTTATCTGGGTTCGAACCTACGACCTGCAACTTGTAGGTAAGTCGCGGCCGTCACCACTTGGTCACGACTCCAGGGCATGATGCGTAAGCGATATCAGTCTTAAAGCTATAAAAAAAAAAAAATTCTAGCAACTCTACCAGTGGTCATTGACCCCGTTACAAGCTGTAGTTACTTGAAATTCGTATTTTGAGATTAGAGAATCTTTTTTTGTTTTATCCTTATTGGATATCGTCCGTCACGTCTAAAGTTTATTCAGCTAATTTAATTTGACCTTAAATGAAAAAACTACTTCAGCGCCTTTAAATAGGTGCTGTTTTACTATAACAGGAACATACAACGTAGTACCTGTTGGATTCTTACAGCAAACCTCGCCAATTTCTCTTCTCACCTACAATGCAAGCGAGCAATCCTGTGACACGTTGGAAATTGCACTGTCAGGCGAAGATTGAATGTGACTGTCAATTTAGTGCTGGCAGGAGATACATTGTCTGTTCTTACTCCAAGGCTAGTCACTGACCTCTAATAAAAAAAAGGATATAAATAATAATAAATAGGTAAATATACTATACGAAATTACAGTTGTTTTTGTGCCGATCCAAAGCGGGCTCGATGTTCTCAGAAACTAAAAAGAGTTGTGAATGTTCTATGTCGATAATTTTCTTAACAACAACAAAATAGCTCAAATAGTTTTTAGTTCACATTGCGAACTAATGTGACCCCAGCTCAGCTTGTAAAACTAGTGTAGTTGAGCGAGGAGATATTAGCTCAATTATAGTAGTTTTTTTCTCATATTTAAAGCTGATCTGACCGTCATGCGCTATAACTTTACTAGGACTAGTTACTATCCACTAGTTTTTAGCTGGGATGCAATGTATCTCTCTGTCAAATTTTATCGGAATCCGATCTTATATGTTTCCCTGTTTAGCGTTGACGTGTGGATTGTAATCTTTTACCGAAATATGTTTTGCTATTGTATAATATTCAATTTATATTTTGGGACCTTGGATGGGTCCCTGAGATAAAGCTGTGTTCACAACATACAGAAATTGAAAGATTTTCGTCATTTTATTTCATTCAAAGTTTTGAAACTTACATATGATGATGTCAGTTTCTAGATTTAGTAATTTTCTTCCTTGTTAAAGAAAAGAATGGACACCTTTTCTTTAAACGATTTGTGCAATGTATCAACCAAATTTTCAACGTCTGTCGTCCAGTCAAGGTCGCCAACAGCGTCGACCGTGTGATAAAATTGTATTACGATCCAATTTTATCACCTCACCTTAAATACTAATCATCGCCTCTTTATTTCATGTAAAAGGAGTAAAGCTAAGGTGACTCGGGACAAGCTCACGAACCGCGGTGCGGTGCGTCATCCCCGCGCTTACGTCCCTCCGCACTCGAGCTTACGTCTTTTCGTCCACCCTTGCCCCTCTCACCCCTCCAGCCTGCCTGCTGCACCATCAACCAGCGGTCGGCGAGCCGTAAGCGCGGCGCCGCCTAGCCGTAGCCGAGTTGACGTATTGGAGCTTCTCATCCGCTTTGGTTATGTGCTTACGTTAGTTTGACGCATGTTTGACGGCAAGGCGAAAGGCGATACGGTGCCGATCCCTTTCCGATTTGATACGTGTGGTAAATGACCTTTACTATGCGAGCAGTCCCCTGCATTTGCCGTAGAATTAACTTTCATACATGACTATGTGCGACGAAACACCAGTATTTCACATGTCTGTCAACTTGTCTATCGCAAAACATCAAAGTCATTACCTACTGAAATACTGACAGCTAATAAAAACAGAGTCGAGCTATTTGTTGATACGACCGCATGTTTTCTGTCACGTACTGAACTACTTCATTGCTTATTTTACGTGGTGCGACACGGTTCACTCTAGGAAAAGTGGAAAAGGGTGTTTATAGTTTGATGGCAAATTCCAGGGGATAAAATGGGATAAGTTTTGAAGCTGGAACGAGCAAAAAATTCTTGTAAAGATGGAAAGTTTTAGTATGGATATAGTTATCTACTTAAGGCGAAAGCGCCAGGGTAGCCCGCGAAATTCAATTTTTTTTACGTTTTTTGCAATTTGCTAGTCAGTATTAAGTTGTACGTTGATTAAAATATGATTCGCGGCCGTAACAAATATGTATTTACAGAATTATAATCATTAAAGTCATCAACACAACTCTCTAAGACCAAGTAATCCCCAAGAATGACTATTTAATGAAATCTTGACATTTTTATATACTAACTTAACACGTTGTATTACTGAAATTTAATTTGATAAATGAGCTGTTTGTTTTCTATTAATAAAATAAAATTTTATTCGAGAACATCTATCGGTTTCTTACTAAACTTCAACTATATCCGACGATCCTGCATACTTATCTCTTTTGTTGACTGTACTGATTTGTATTTTTCCTAGACACTTCGATCCACCACCTATTTCTTTATTCAACAAAGTGTCAGCTGAATATTTTAGCACTGTAATAACATACTGTCTCTGGCCCATAATATTGGAGAATATCAGATGGTATTTTAAAAAATTCAAATTTTGGGAATCGTATCGGTTGTATAACCAGACATTTTCTTTTGAATTGGAAAGTAATCACACTAATACTTAGAGAATTAAACTGCTCTAAGCACTAATATTATAAAGGCGAAAGTTTGTGAGCGTGTTTATATGTTTGTTACTTCATCATCACGCAAAAACTACTGAACGGATTTTGATGAAATTTTACAGTATAACACATAGGATACTTTTTATCCCGATATTCCCACGGGATCGAAACTTATGCGGGTGAAACCGCGGGGCGATGTTAGTATTTACCTACGTAAATATTAAATGAAGTCTTGATAGAAATTGAATTGATTGCTTCGCTCTATTTTCGTTTGTTTTAGGTATTAGTCTAGATTTTCGAGGTTTAGAATTACCCAATGTCTTGTGAATAAGCAAGCTGAAGTGGCAATATAATCAGCCTATAATGTTCTCTTCGAGAGAGAGTGGGCTGTAATCTACAACGCGGAACCAGTTCAGGTTAGCAGATGTCACATATCTTCGAAATTTTGTATGTAGGAGTATGCCGGTTTGCACAAAGTTTTCCTTCATTGTTTTTGAGCAGTGCATGGTGATGTTTACACGAAGTAAAGCGCCTGGCTGGGTTCGAACCCACAACCTACGACTTGTACGTCGGGACATTTACCATTGCTGTCTGTGTGTGACAATAAGCCGACCATATTGGCCGTATAACCGATGAGGTAGACTGGTGGAAGAGTTCATTAATTAACATCGTTAATTGGCAATAGTTTGTCACGTCGCGCGTCGTACGTCAAACTAGGAGTTATTCCGGTCTGATCCCCTGAAGTCCCCCTCCACCCCCCCTCCTCGATCCCCTGCTTGTTCGTCTTTTTTTTTTTTTGCGGATGGGAAATCATCAAATGACCCCTCCCGCTCTGGGTGGAGCGGAAGGGAGTGTCAGACTCTTACTGACTAAAACCCACCCGTGTTCCTTCCTTAGCCCTTTATGTTCCGGGCCAGCGGTAACCCTTCCGGACAATCCCGCTGACCCGGCTGCTTGTTCGTCTTCTGTTTTAATCTATGTCTTATCCACTATAAACTTTCTCATTCCGGTGGGGCGATGATCTTTGGGTGGATGGTAGCAGCTGGATGGAAATACCAACTTGCCGCGCTTGACTCGGTGGAACGCAGAGCTAAGAGGCTCATTGGCGACGACGTAGAACTGGTGGATGCCAAGCTTCACAGCTTGGCTCATCGCCGCAAGTTGCCTGCTTGTCGGTCTTCTACAGATTGTACTTTGGTGAGTTTCAAAGTCAAAGTCAAAGCATTTATTTCAAATAGGCACATAAAAGGCACTTTTGAACGTCAAAAGGCACTTTTGAACGTCAAAGAACTCCACGACCTCATTTCAGCGCCCCCCTTCTACCTTCGGACATCCAGACGCACTGCAAGTTACCGTCCCTGCCTAGTTTAAACTCCACCAATTCGCACTAAGCGTTTTCAAATGTCATTTATAATGCGCACAGCAAAAAAGTGGAACTCTCTACCTGCGTCTGTTTTCCGAGCGCATACAACCCGAATCTCTTCAAAGTGAGAGTGAACAGGCTTCTTTTGGGTAAGTTCACTCCATCGTCGACTTTGTCTCTATCACCTCTGACCTAGACTAGAGTCAAGAGCAAACCAATTTAAAAAAAAAAGAGCGGCCAGGTTTCAGCTGATTGACATGCAGCTTTTGTCCAGCAATGGCTGATAATAACGATGAATGCACAATTTTCACGAGTGCGAGGCATGAATTGGGTTCCGCCGAGTAGAAAGTTGTATTAACACAAAAAAGAATGCCACTGAAGCTTCCTCTCGTCAAACTGAAATAAGTACTCTCTAATAGTAGGAGAGCCAGCTGCAAAAGAGCTTTAAAGGTCCGTGGCATACCTACCTGTCCACCATTTTGATTTTGTTTAAATATCGATTCCCATTACGTCTACTGAGTTTCCCTAGCTAATTTAATTTGACCCTGTATTTTCTGCCACTACAAGGAGATTAGGTATATTAAATTAAATTAAATTAAATATTTTGTTTATTAATGGCAACTAGGCCCAATTGTTAGTAACATTATTCTTAAAAACTATTGTTAGTAAACCAACACAGAAACAAAAACAAAAAGGCAACATTAAACTAATTGTGGGGTTTTCTGACCAGCACTTCCACAGCGTGCGACAACCAGGGTGCGTCGTACTTATCCAT
Source organism: Oligia strigilis (assembly GCA_951800025.1). Lineage (NCBI taxonomy): Eukaryota > Metazoa > Arthropoda > Insecta > Lepidoptera > Noctuidae > Oligia > Oligia strigilis. Next base: position 4,674,352 of record OX637563.1, on the reverse strand, counting down.
CAACATACTTAGGATGCCTCTACCTATATACCTCATACATATAAAGACCGTACAATGACAGAAATCGTGTAAAAGAACCAACAGTAAAACATCCACACCGACATGAACTTCCCGCCGCTAGGTGGCGCTGATTTCCCTTTGTTTTAAATTCAAGCGCTTGTCTTCCGGTGACGGGGCGTACCCAATATCCGGTGTGCGAGTGAGGCAGCGAAACTTATTGAAATATTACTTTTTGTGATGGATGTTCGGTTCGACTATTGAATATGAATTGTATGTTGAAGAAAAGGTACAGATGTTGTAAGATGTGAGGACTTCTGTGTGGATAGAATATTTTAGTATTGATACTACCAACTGTGTCGGCAAAAGTAGGTAAATATTATTCAAAGTTTCAGAAGACAATACAGATTCTGAACAAACTACTTTCAAAGCCGAAACAGTTTTTTAACGTGTGTCGTCCCACTCAATGGCGAACCATCACAAGAAAGACTGAAGCTGTGGCGAGACAGTGCTTCCTTACCCAAACCGTTCGTCCCACCCGCTGAAGACCTCCCACCTAGACATGAGTTACCTTGGGTAACCTGGAAGTCTTTAAACAGACTGCGGACCCAGGTTGGCCGAAGCAAGGAAAACCTGGTCAGATGGAGATTCATAGACGACTCCGCCTTGGAGTGTAAATATGGTGCTGTTCCACAAACGATGAGACAATATAGTGTCCTGCTTGTCCTGTCAGCTGCACGTTACAGGAACTGGTGGACGCTGGTGATGGCGCCAAACAAGTAGCCGAATTCTGGGCCAAGTCCACTTAGATTGCTATCGACACGCTAAGAAGAAGAAGAAGACTACTTTCATAATGTGCATTAGTTCAGTTACACATTGTATACGAACAATGTAGGCTGTTGCATTTACTACTTTATTCCAAGTAAATGATTGAATTAAACTTCCACCTACAGCCTTTCTATATAATAAGCCACCTTCAGGCTGCATTTAATTCAAAAGAAATTCTAAGAACCAATTTCTAGTTTAAAATAAGTTCAAAAGAGATATTATATATTTCTCGTTGCAAACCCTTTGACTAACTTTGTATGATTTCCACAGAGTACCATTTGCTTTCCATTTGATATTATATCTTCAAAGTAGAGGCAATAAATCTTTGAAGAATATTCTTTACTAGCTTCTGTCCGTGACTTCGTCCGCGTGAAGTTTCGGCCCCCGAAATACAGCATCGCATGATTCTAATGATTATACCTAATTCTGTAAATACGTACCTGTTATAGTCGCGAATCATATTTTGATCAAGATAAAGCCTGACACTGACTTGACAATTGCAAAAACGTAAGAAAAATTTAATTTCCCGGGCTAAAACTGCGCATTCACCTTATGGTAAATAAATTATAGTTGATTTCGGAACCAAGGACAATTCAGACTATTTAAAAAATAGTGAAATATGTCTGTTTGATGAGATTAAAAAAGCGCACATCTCCGACTAGAAAATAGTCACCTGTGGCGTTATCGCACTAGTGCAGTAACATAAAGTAAAAAACACGCGTTTACAAGCGGTTCATTAAGAGCCACTTTACGAGCATGTGTGTTGAAAATATGCTTTATGTATGTATTTATTGTACCTATTATGTAAATGGTACACCACAGACTACCTACAGTATTGTCTCTCCTTCCCCTTTTTTAATCCAGTCAAAGGTTGTCTTTAAAAGACCGCTTTTAGCAATAAGACTGCCAATTCCCGCCGCCGCCGCCGCCGCCGCCGCCGCCGCCCCGCAATCGCTGACTTCAAGACCAAGGCCTAAGTCCCATCTAAGTGATACTAAGTGTTGTCGATATTATCTTAGTTGTTCTTTCTTCATGGCTGCTGTAGGTAGTTCGTTGAAAGGAAAGTTCTAGAGAAATTTAATATTTTAAAGGTAATAATGCTACTCGGGAGAATGAAAGTTCTCTATTTCTTGGCGGGGGAGGGTCGAACTTTAGTAGGAACTTTCGATGTTTTATGCTCGATCTCATAGAACTTATTGTAACGGTTATTGGGTTCATAATAGATACTGTTGGTAATTGTACTGGCAAAACTGATCGATATTATTGTGGTCTATGGTCCAATACTTTAATGGCGTTCTGTGTAAAATGGTGTAAAATTATTGTTTCTACAAATAAAAATATGGACATCCAAATTTTAAACCGTTGTTTGAATTGAATATATTGTCAAATACTATGTACTGGAGGAGCCCGTGGCTATGTAATAACAGCCGCACAGGTCGATCGATCAGGTTAAGCTACGCTTGCCGCGGTTGGTCTGTGGATGGGTGACCATCTTTACATACCGAGACTCCTCCGTGTCTCGGAAAGGACGTTAAGCCGTTGGTCCCGGCTGTCACTCGTGGATCTTTGACAGTCGTTACGGGTTGTCAGAAGCTCGAAAGTCAGACAACAAGTCTTAATAAGGGGTATCGTATTACCCAGTAACTGGAGATAGGCAGTCGCTCTATGTAAAATACTGGTATTCAGCTGTATCCGGTTAGACTGGAAGCCGACCCCAATATAGTTGGGAAAAAGCTAGGCAGATGAGATAGAGAGGTTTATCATTACAATTTTCCTAAAAACAAATGAATATTACTCATAATAATCATATTGTTTTGCCTCCTACATTCTAGACCAACACATCTTTATTACTTTTCATTCGTTTTTCCTACATGATGTAACGGCCCGCAGTAAATCTTATTAGATTGCTACTGAGTCGACAAATAACCCTTATTACCTAATATATTGACCATTAGTTTTATACAGGGTTATTGGTAAAACATTAACAACCTCATGGTCATTGTACCTACTCATTATTAAGAACAACTTTTACTATGGGACTAAACCTGAAATCGCGAAAGAAAAAGCTGTTCCCTACATTTATGTTCGTACCTATAACTTGTCAAAATGTAGGGAACTGCTGATTTTTTTTTTCGCGATTTCAGGTTTGTTGTCATAGTAAAAGTTGTTCATAATGATGAGTACAATGACCTCTTAAGAGGTTGTTAATGTTTTACCAATAACCCTGTATTGTAGATGATCATAATATGATAAAAAAAATAACAATAATATATTTTCTGTAGTTAAAGAGGACTGATGAGTAAGTATTTTGTTGTCTTGCTCCTAATACGCTATTTATAAACTTTGCTTAAAGTTAAGTAATGATTAGCGAGGGTTTAACCATACATTTATGACGTTTAAGGGCTGATGTTTCAATCGACAGATAATTTTTATTCGTGGAATAAAACTGACGACTGACAGATTTTGTATGGAAGTCTAAATGTGTTTTATTTTTATCGTTTCGTGTAGAGTTGGGACTTTTTGTTAGGTAATTTTAAAACGTGTAGAGTCGGGTCTAGTCCTTACAAAAATAATGTATCATCAAAAAGGAAAGCATAGGGACATACAAGTAGTTAATATTTATTATTCTGTAAAAAAATCATTGCTTTATGGTTATTAACTAGAAAGAAAACAGGCGAGAGCGTTTCAATGGAGAAATCACCACCCGCATTTCCTCTTAATACCTTACCTACCTTGCTTAAAGAAATCATCCGTGATAGCACATCCGATTGGATAACGAAATTCGCGAATGTTCCTTCCCGCTCACCTTTCAAGCATCACTAGACAAATTCATTTTACTCGAAAATCGCATTTTATTCGAGCCATTCGTATCCACCGATTGTCTGTGAAAATAAAGAACTCTTCGGTGCCTTTTCGTAAAGTTATGAAGTCTTTTGTGTAGGTAAGTTTTTTTGGCAGATAATTGTCTCTAGTTTTTGAAAAGTTTGTGAAAGAATATAACTAATACCTTGTTAACGGATTCTGTGAAACCTTTACCAGCTTATACCATTTGTATTATTCTGTATCAATATCTTTTGAAAGGAAACGAAATGAAGTGAAATTAGAAGATATTTACAGCTGTATCTTTTAGGACACTTTTACATTTCAATGTTTTGGCCAATATTTTAAAACTAGAATTTTCAAATATTTTAAAACAATTGTTTTGGGCGCTAATCAGACGGTGGACAATTTGTCTGCGACCATAGATCGGTTGGAAATCTATGTAATAAAGCACACGGAGGATAAACAGACTGCTGGGATTTCCATACGTTCTATCGTCGCGGATCAATTGTCCATCGTCTACTTGACAGCTACTAAGGGTAATTATATTACCCAGAGCGGGAAAGGTCATTTGATGATTTCCCATCCACAAAAAAAAAAACATGCTGAAGATACGTCACTGTGATACCTCGCGATTGCGGTTCAGCTCGCTACCTCCATATCACCTCCATGTAAAACAAATTCATGCTAACACACACAAACGCACAAATCAAAATTTGATTTTTATAACTCAAATTTAGATTTTCCTCATTTTGATGTTCTTTTTGACTGTCGTGACTGTCGTGTCGTGTGTGTGTGTGTGTGTGTTGTTCTTATGAATAGAAAAATTTTTTGTGTCTCATTAGCTCATAAACACCGACTTCAACTAGTTTAAAAAAAAAACACGATTGACGTGTAAAAGTGTTTGTACAAACCTACTTACAAAAATAAAATCATTTATCATATTCAAAATCAAAACACAACTCATTCTGTGACAGCTCTTTGAAATGGATATAACATGGTAAATTGTCTTAAGGTGTCAATTTGCTTCACAATGAATATCCCTGACTGTTTATTATAAGACGATCACAATAGAAAACTGACACCATTCCGCACAGCGACAAAACACTGCACTCGTCAAGCCCACTACAAAATCACTTAACTTAAACCCTAACAACATACCCGCAGATTGCGTTCTACTAACTGTTACTAACTTCGTGTAAGCTGGATACAAATCAGCTTAGCTCAGCTCAGTTCAGCTTATGTCCAGCACACGGTGCTAAGCGCATTGAGTCGACTGTAATTTGTGGACATGGCTTTAAGTGAGGAGGCAGTATGTGCTGAAATAAATGAGCATCGACGAGTGATGAAGTTTAAGTATGTGAGCAGGCAGCAAGATTGACTTCCTTAGGAGCCCCAAGATCATGATCCATACTAATAATATTATAAATGCGAAAGTGTGTCTTGTGTCTGTCGGTTACCTCTTCACGCTTAAACCGCTGAACCGATTTAGATGAAATTTTGTATAGAGATAGTTTGAGTCCCGGGAAAGGACATAGGATAGTTTTTATCCCGATATTCCCACGGGATCGACACTTATTCGGGTGAAACCGCGGGGCGTTGCCAGTGGCAATGAGATATACCTATTTGTCAAAAAATTTAGGTGCTGAAGTAGCAAAGTATGAAAAAGCTTTACTAAATTGATGGATGCCTGTTAGTTTTATTATATAGGACTTACGTTAATATTTCTTTGTAATAAACATAACGATAAAATTAATTTGTTACTCATGACAAAATCGGTATGCGAATCTCATATCAAAACTTACCTAAAAGGTCTGGATTACGGCGCCACAGGGAAACTATTAAATACTTGTTATTAAACAACTTACTACAATCTACCATGACATATTAGTTTTAGAGACACGACACGCGCACAACCACAAACACACACATACATACCCGCACCAACACCACACAACTCACACTTTTGCACACTCTTACTGCAAAGGACGCCATGTACTTATAATATTATTGTTTTTGTTTCACTTTTCATTTGTTATACATACATATACTTATATTACACTGTATTTTTTTAACCACAATGAAAGAGACTGGCCTCCACGACACAGGGAATCCTAGTGTGGAGACCAGTGATTTATCTGATATACTTAATTATGTATTTTCCTGAACAATAAAGATTATTATTATTATCTCCTTTATTTAATTTTGAACATATAAATCATATTTTTACCGACTTCACAAAAAGGAGGAGGTACTATGTTCGGGTGTTTGTATGTTTTTTTTTTTTTGTATGTTTGTTCATCGTTTACTCCGCCAATTCTCGACGGATTTTCAAAATTCTTTTTTTGTTCGAAAGTAGATAGTTCTGAGGTGGTCCCATTGTCACCAAGTTAGGATCTGATGATGGGATCTTAGAGAAATCGAGGGCAACCCTCAAATTTTATAGGCTCACTTATATTGTTTTTCGCATATTTTTACCGACTTTACAAAAAGGAGGAGGTACTATGTTCGGCTGTTTGTATGTTTTTTTTTTTTTTTTTTTTTTTTTTTTTTTTTTTTTTTTTTTTTGTATGTTTGTTCATCGAATACTCCGCCAATTGTCGACGGATTTTCAAAATTCTTTTTTTGTTCGAAAGTAGTTAGTTCTGAGGTGGTCCCATTGTCACCAAGTTAGGATCTGATGATGGGATCTTAGAGAAATCGAGGGCAACCCTCAAATTTTATAGGCTCACTTATTGTTTTTCGCATATTTTATGAAGTATCTTGTGTATTTGTGTATGGTTGTCACCATCTCAGGTAGCTGGGCTGATGATGGAAGGTACAACTCCTTAACAGTAAGAAGTTACTCGAACAGGCAAGGACTGTTTTAGTAAATTGTTTTGATGTTTGATAGGGCATTTGCCACATTTGGTCTCATGATCATCAAGTCATGACCTGATGCTGCAGTCAGGATAGTCTGCAGAGTACCTAACTCCTCGACAACTAACAGCAGATATATCGTGTTTAGGCTTATTGAAAAGGGCTCGATGTGTGGATAAACGTACTGTTACTGAGGAACACCGAAGACCTGATGCTGAAGCCAGGAGCATCAGAAAATGTACAAACCTTGAAATTACAGCACCGTAGTCGTGTTTGGGCTCATTTTAAACAGGACTAATTTTAAGTTCAATGCAATGTTGACATAAGTCTGGCCTGATGCTGCAGCCAGGATTATCGGCATCTAATCTAAAAACTAATAAAAGGAGAACTCCTCAACAATTAACGTCCCTGCATCGAGAAAAGGAATATTTTATAAAAAGGCGATGGGCAAGTTGACATTAGGCTATTGTAACTTAGATAAATTATAAATAGACCCACTAAAAAGCGAGAAATAAAAACTTTTTAACAAAAAAAAAAACCGACTTCCAAAAAAAACACCACAAACTAAAAAAAAAACACTACAAACTGAAAAATAACTTTAATTTCGGAAGTCGGTGGCAAAAACTAAAATATTGATCCCTAAGACACCGACTTCCGAAATTAAAGTTATTTTTCAGTTTGTAGTGTTTTTTTTTTAGTTTGTGGTGTTTTTTTTGGAAGTCGGTTTTTTTTTTGTTATATGAAGTATCTTGTGTATGGTTGTCACTATCTCAGGTATCTGGGCTGATGATGGAAGGTACAACTCCTTAACAGTAAGAAGTTACTCGAACAGGCAAGGACTGTTTTTACCGACTTTACAAAAAGGAGGAGGTACTATGTTCGGGTGTTTGTATGTTTTTTTTTTTTTTTTGTATTTTTGTTCATCGAATACGCCGCCAATTGTCGACGGATTTTCAAAATTCTTTTTTTGTTCGAAAGTAGATAGTTCTGAGGTGGTCCCATTGTAACCAAATTAGGATCTGATGATGGGATCTTAGAGAAATCGTGGGCAACCCTCAAATTTTATAGGCTCACTTATTGTTTTTCGCATATTTTATGAAGTATCTTGTGTATTTGTGTATGATTGTCACCATCTCAGGTAGCTGGGCTGATGATGGAAGGTACAACTCCTTAACAGTAAGAAGTTACTCGAACAGGCAAGGACTGTTTTAGTAAATTGTTTTGATGTTTGATAGGGCATTTGCCACATTTGGTCTCATGATCATCAAGTCATGACCTGATGCTGCAGTCAGGATAGTCTGCAGAGTACCTAACTCCTCGACAACTAACAGTAGATATATCGTGTTTAGGCTCATTGAAAAGGGCTGGATGTGTGGATAAACGTACTGTTACTGAGGAACACCGAAGACCTGATGCTGAAGCCAGGAGCATCAGAAAAAGTACAAACCTTGAAATTACAGCACCGTAGTCGTGTTTGGGCTCATTTTAAACAGGACTAATTTTATGTTCAATGCAATGTTGACATAAGTTTGGCCTGATGCTGCAGCCAGGATTATCAGCATCTAATCTAAAAACTAATAAAAGGAGAACTCCTCAACAATTAACGTCCCTGCATCGAGAAAAGGAATATTTTATAAAAAGGCGATGGGCAAGTTGACATTAGGCTATTGTAACTTAGATAAATTATAAATAGACCCACTAAAAAGCGAGAAATAAAAACTATTTAACAAAAAAAAAAAACCGACTTCCAAAAAAAACACTACAAACTGAAAAATAACTTTAGTTTCGGAAGTCGGTGGCAAAAACTAAAATACTGATCCCTAAGACACCGACTTCCGAAATTAAAGTTATTTTTCAGTTTGTAGTGTTTTTTTTGGAAGTCGGTTTTTTTTTAAATATAAAAATAAAAAAAAACATTTATTAATATTAACTCATCAGTAAACCTAACAAAATTAAAACTCCTCGGCATTTCCCCAGGAGACTGAAAGCAGGTGAAGTTGAGTTTGTTCACAATTAGTGTTGGTAGAAGTTTAACGAAATAACTTCAGTTCGGGGAGGACCAGTAAATTGAATCAATGGTCGCTTGGAGAAATAACTGAGGTTAAGTGAGGTGTTTGGAGGCCATTATCGTAGAGTCCGTATTTATTTTGACTATTATTGAGCACCGACCTTGCAAAACCATTATACGCATTATTCATTAGGAATTTCATAGTAACAGTCCGGAGTTTGGAAATTGGCGGTTTAATACCCGCGTGCCTCGGAAAGCACGTGAAGCCGTTGGTCCTGCGCCTGATCTCTCCCCGGTCGAGTCGGATTGCCGTCCCATCAGACTATGAGACTAAAGGAACTGAGAGTGCATCTGTGTTTGCGCACACACTTGTGTAGTATAGTATCTCCTGCGTGCCAGGCTAATCTCTGTTGAGATTGGCCACCGTGACCAAAATCGGTCGGGAGTATAGGCCGGGAGGCTGTTAATACGCTCCAACACAGGCACCACTGATGTTGGGGATAAGTCTGCAAGGCTGAAATGAACTGGGCGGGTCACGCACAAAAGATGCATCAAGACATGGTCCAGGATCGTCACACAGTGGGTGCCTGAAGACGGACTACGTTACCGAGACTGGTCTAAGAAACGCTAGCGTGACGATTTGGACTCGTTCCTTCCCGATAGGCCGGAGAAAGAACAGCATAAAGAAAATTGGAAAATCATGGGGGAGACGTTTGCCCAGCCGTGGGAAAACATAGGATAACTAAAAAAAAAGTTATTGAGCAGAAAGTATATAATAATTATAGTTACCTATTGCAAATGTGTGATCGAAACTGTAAAACTGAAACTTTATAAAAGACTTTACCCGTGACATTGTCCGCGTGAAAGTCGGAAAACAACATGGTATTAATATTTTATAATACTATAGTAAATTATATCGATTGGGAGTAGATTGAGAAAAGAAATGAATTGATGAACTATGCGACAACACAAAGGAGAGTTTAATAAATTAAACAATAAGTAAAATATTTATCATATTCTCGTGCAAATTGTTGCGTTGATCAGAAATTCCTTTTGCAGAATATTGAATGTAATAATCAAACTCCGATGCAATTTAGCTTTAATGAAATTATGAAGGTTGCTAGTACAGTTAGCCTCAAAAAGATGTATGCGCGAACTTATATTAATTTTACATAAGCATAATCAACCAATGACGTTCCCACTGTAGGGACACAAACCTCCTCTCTGTGAGAGGGAGTGGGCCGTAATCCACCACGTGGATTGGTAGATGACACATGCCTTCGAATTTTTGGGTCTAGGACATGGCCGGTTCCTTCACGATGTTTTTTTCTTTCACCGTTTTTAGAGCATTTATTAGTGGTGATCTAAATATATTACACAAAGTAAAGCGCCTGGCTGGTCTCCTGGCCTATACAGGGTGAATTTTCCAAGTGGGCGTGGATGGCCATATCCGAAACTATGACGAATAGCGAAAAGTACTCAAAGGAGTCGCGGGCTCGATTTTGATGAAAACTAAAACTGCGTCATAGGATTTTTGAAAAATCTATATTTCTAGCCAGGAATCGAAACAGTTGATTTTGAAAAAAAAAATCACAGTGTATTATTACACCATTCGATAGTGTCGCTGATTAGGATCGAATTTTGGGAAGTAATGACATACGGGAAACTAAAGAAAAGAGCTCATTTTTAACAAAATACTTTATTAACTGATTAATTGTTCAAAATGATGACCATTGTTTTCAATACATAGCTGGATTCGACGTCTCAAGGATTGTACTGCATTCAAAATTTGAATCCGCGGTTCGTCTTTCATATAAAGAACACTGAATGACTCAAGATTTGGGAAAACAAGATTTAAAATACAGTAGTGCCAGCGACACGAAGAAGAAGGAGAAGAAGGCTGACTGTACCAATACTTAAGCATACATACCTAGGATCAATGCTCGCTCGCTATATTATATCTATATTAATATTCCAATCACGTAACGTCCGTTTAACGGAAAATAAATGGTCTTTCAATTCAATTCTTTTCTTAATAACAATGGAATCAATTATGGTTTAATTTTCAAGAAAAGTCTAGAATTTTATATTAGAAGCTCATTCTTCTTGGCATTGACGCATCCGGAGAAGCCTTTTTCAATTTTCTTATCTTTTCTTTATGTAAGGCTGAAAAAGTCGATTTCTGAGCATGGGTTTCTGGGTTCAATTCCCACGTTTTTCTATCGGGAATTTCTACGTAACAGCCCAGCACTCAAATTGTGTATCAAACTATCAATCACAATCTGAGTCATTTTGAAGGATATTGCTAATCCAATGCTTCATATATTCGAAAAAAAAACTGCTTAACAACGTAAATAACGCAATGAATCTTGTTGAACTGTCAAAATGAAAGCGATTGCTACTGATAGTGTGTTATGCAATTACCCCGCAGAGTCTAGATTTTGGCTCGGTTAATGGCAATATACTAATACTAGCTGCGCCCCGCTGTTTCACCCGCATAAGTGACGATTCCGTGCGAATATCGGGATAAAAACTATCTTATGTCCTTTCCCGGGACTCAAACTCTCTCTATAACAAATTTCAATTTTAATGAACAGGTAACAGACAGACACACTTTCGCATTTATAATATTAGTATGGATTTCACTCTCATACAAGGGACGATCCCATGTTACATGACACTGAAACATAACTGGTGAAATAGAAAGAAAGAAAGAAAGAAAAACTGTTTATTCTGCACAAACAAAACGCACATTGCATATAAAAAAATAAAAATAAAATAATAAACAAAAAAAGATAAATATACACACACGACGTAGTCAAATGCCTCGTACTTAAGCTTAAATGTTGGCGTACTAAACACTAAAAACCTTTACCTATCACTTTGGGGGAAATAGGCATGTTGTATGTTTGTTGAAAATGGTCCGTGGTCCTAGCACGAACGCGCAGAGTAAACGAAGCGTAAAAAACGATTTTAAATTTGAAAATATTCGTTTCACAAATAATGTTTATTTAGTTTTAAATCTTTATTCATATCATTATTTGTTTACTTTTACTTTATTGTACACCACAAAAATACGTAACAATAAACAAATTTAACACTAAAAATATACAATGGGCGGCCTTAACAGGCGGCCATTATTGTTATTGTGATACTAATAGTGCTTGCAGTATAAATTAAAACTATTTTTCTGTAGGATAGTTTGTAATTTCGATCCATAAATTCCTTGAATTTACGTTAAGTTTACTTCGCGCTTTTGTAAATTCACATTACGTTTACCTACTTCGCGCATTTGTAAATTCACGTTACGTTTACCTACTTCGCACATTTGTAAGTTCAAGTTACGTTTATCTACCTCGCGCGTTTGTAAATTCACGTTGTTTACCTACTTCGCGTGTTTGTAAATTCACGTTACGTTTATCTACTTCGCGCATTTGTAAATTCACGTTGTTGACCTACTTCGCGAGTTATTGAATTCACGTTACGTTTATTTACTTCGCGCGTTTGTTAATTCACATTACGTTTACCTACTTCACGCGTTTGTAAATTCACATTAAGTTTACCTACTTCACGTGTTTGTAAATTCACGTTACGTTTATCTACTTCACGCGTTTGTAAATTCACGTTACGTTTACTTCGCGCGTTAGTGCTAGGGCCTTTGTTTCTCTAAAGAAGCGGGTTGCAGCTACTGTATGACACAGTTCGACATCAATGCTTTCTATCTAATTGCAGGCTGTTGCAGCGGGCTTTGAGTCCAGTCCACTGTACTGTCTTCTTTATAAAAGCATGTTGAATGGACTAGAGTAGTTGCTTGTTTGTTACAAAGCGACCTTTTGTTTACTTTATTCTTTGATACGGTTAGGTTTAATCAGGTTTTGAGATTTTAATCGGGAAAATGCCAGTAAAGTGAGGTTTTCAACATCAAAGTCATTTATTTGCGAAACACGGAACATCGGTATTTATTTATGTAAACATAACCCACAGAAAACGTCTTCACATTTATTTATAACTGTGTCATCACCATTCTCCTGCCTATAAGTAGATATCCCAAATTATTCAGGGTCGGCGCAACATGTCTTTTTCTTCCATATTGCTCTATTAGTCGTCATCTTGGTAGTCACCCCCTTTCTAACCATATCATCATATTTTATACTAGCAATGCCCCGCGATTTCACCAGCATAAGTTTCGATCCCGTGGGAATATCGGAATTAAAACTATCCTATGTCCTGTCCCCGGACTCAAACAACCTCTATACCAATTTCATCTAAATAGGTTCTAACAGATAGACAGACAGGCCCACTTCCGCATTTATAATATTAATATAGTACCTATAGATAAGTATATTTCATATATTATTTTTTATTACTGTGTACAATCACGAGCATTAATATGTCAACATACAATTGCGATTTTTTCGTAAAATAACGAATGCAACGTTGAAATACGACACTTTTTTTTTTTTTTTTGCGGATGGGAAATCATTAAATGACTCCTCCCGCTCTGGGTGGAGCGGAAGGGAGTGTCAGTCTCTTACTGACTAAAGCCCACCCGTGTCCCTTCCTTAGCCCCTTATGTTCCGGGCCAGCGGTAACCCTTTCGGACAATCCCGCTGACCCGGCAGGCTTCTCCTCGATGCTGACATCTCTTTGAGGCGCGCGTGGAACACGTACGCGCCGTCCGGCAAAACGACACTTTACACAAGCATACGGGTTCGAAAATACTTTGCTCGTACTATCATAAAATTTCATTTCTAAAGGAGAAAATCGTCTTTGAATAAAGCCAAGTGTATACAATATATATACTTATGGTCGTGACTGTACCTATTAAATATGAAAGTTAAATCATTCAGAAAATACTTGCCTACCTATCTTGTTTAAAAGCAGTATGCATAGATAGAATCCCTTAAAAATCCTATGTAATTGCTATATCACTTTCGAGAACAATTTCCAGTAAATTTAAACTTCACTCAGGTCGAAACTATCTAATTGTTACATAGACAAATAGACCTTGTCGTTTTGTGACGTGCAGGTAACATTCAACCTTAGGGTGATACCCACTACTGTTTTCCACAGTATGAAAGTATCTTTGAAATAGCAAACGGTAGAAAAAAATATCAAAGAAACATCAAAACAGAAATTCGGATTTGTAATCATATTTTTACGCAGCTTTCTGCGCAAAATAAACATGTCGCGTGTGTAAACGCGAAATTTATTTTACCTTTGCCAATACAATATGACTGAATCAATATACACTACATACTACCTTATTTCAGTTTAGTATTTGACGATGCTATGGGCTATGCTTGGAGGTTCCCTACGTGATCGAATCAGGAATGAGGAGATCCGCAGCAGAACCAAGGTAACCGACATTGCCCGAAGAATTGCCAAACTTAAGTGGCAGTGGGCAGGGCACATTGCTCGCAGAGCAGATGGCCGATAGGGCCGAAGGATTCTGGAGTGGCGACCGCGTACCGGAAGACGTAGCGTTGGAAGGCGTCCCACAAGGTGGTCCGGCGACCTTGTGAAGGCCGCAGGAATCCGCTGCATGCGGGAGACACAGAACCGGTCGAAGTGGAGGTGCTTGGGGAGGCCTATGGCCAGCAGTGGACGTCTTTCGGGTGGTATGACGATGATGATCGTCAAATCATCATCATCATTTCAGCCACGTGTGTGTCACTTTTATCCGACCTCTTCGGTGATTTCAGTACCTTCGTAACAAAATTAGACGTCATATTTGTGTCCTCGCCTGTACAAGTAAAATACGGGGTGGATTCGAGTGTCTTGGATTGATAATGTCAACAATTGGTGTCGTGTTTTGTTCTATTTCTTTATTGTCCTCGTAATATTGAGAGGTGCGGGTGAAAGATAGGGGTGGGAAATAATATTTTTGTGTACCTTTTTTTTAAAGCAAACTTTATAGGTTCGTCAGAAAACTTGGGTACAACTTGGGAAACCCGTAAAAACAAATGTACAGACGCCAGCACATCAAGATACCTGAAACTGTCAAATTTTCCCAATCAGCTTTAGCGATAAAGTTGAAAATCTATTAAATAAATTTGACAGATTGTAGTAGCTTGATGTGCTGGCGTCTGTACGTAAGTGATAATAATAAATAAATAAATAAAACTTGATTAGTAAATACATAGATTATCTATTTAATTATTCAGTAATGGTACAAATAACAGCTTTAGATGGCTATAACATGCTAAATTGACGTAGTACGTGCGTCCAGTGTGTCCGACAAAATGCGACACACTACTGCACAAATCGTCTGCCTAGCCTTTACCCAACTAGGTTGCGGTCGGCTTCCAGTGTAACTGGATGCAGCTGAATAGGTACCAATATTTTACATACAGCGACTGCCTATCTGACCTCCACAACCCAGTTACTGGGTAGTACGATACCCCTTGGTAAGACTTTAAAACATTCAAGTTGACAACAGATTGTAAGAACAACACTACTGGTTCCACGAAGGTGGACAACCTACTCGTATACCGTTTATTGTTTATTTTTGTTCTCGAGTTCCAAATACGGATAGCTCAGGTTGACGTAAACGATCCGATATCGATAGAATTCGAGGAAATTAGCCTCGCATCCTCGTTGCATAGACAATACGGTTTTATAGTCTGTCCCAAAAGTGTCTGTTGAAAGTGTAAACAAACCTTGTTCAGGTTAAGGCGCTGCCCGAACAAAGGACACCGTAAAACGCATTTTTTTTGTCGCTCTGTTAGTCGTATTGATACATATTACAAGCCAGAAATAAATTGAGTGTATTGTCAAATGTTCAAAAAAAAGACATAATCAAGAAAATTTCATAAAAATGAAATAGTATTTTGAAACAATAGTACCTAATACTAAAAATTATTTGTGCATTTGTTTAAAAATTAATTAAAACTGCATAATTACTTATATGTTGGTGGTCAGCGATGCGTTTGATTTTAGTTGAATCGATCATTTTGATTCAAACGCATCGGGGTGTTTTGAACCTTATTTGTTGCCGCGATGCGCTATTATTGTCCATTGCCTAAAAACTGGCTTCTTACCGCGCCTTAAGGGTCTTACATGTCCTAAAGCGCGGTCACTGTCGGATTGCATAGAAAAGAAAGAGAAGCGCGGTGACTCAACGCTCGTAATTTATTGCAAAATATGAAGCAATTATTTAATTACAAAAAATCTGTTGTTTGGACTAAAAAACTAAAACACTAGTACCTACTTTGGTACCTATGTTGCTTGTAGAATAATCTGACAAAAAAACAGAATGATTGTGTGTATATTATTAATGTATGGTTTTTATTGTAAAAATAAAGTTTTTAGAGGTATCTTCATGATTTTTTTCTATCGTATCAAATTAGTTGTATTTATGTTTTCAACACACTATCTACCTAGCATATCTCCTGAAGAATATCATATATTTTTTTGATTTTGTTTACTGGAGTCGATCATATACTTTTGATGTTTCTAAAACTTGCGTTTTTTGCGTTTTAATAATAATAAATAAAAACCTTTATTAATCCTTTACAAGTATTGCAGTACATGGGTATATAAATTATACATGGTAAAATTACAGGTTTGCTACAATTGTAGTGGGTGCAGTTCTGATCTCCTAACTAGGTTACAGTATAACCTGTATGAAGGAGTGACAGTTCCGATCCCCCTTGGATTACAAGGATTTGTATTTTTACTGTTTGCGTTTATGTATTTGACTGCTATATAAAAATATGGTATAACTAATTGTTTAAAAGAAGAGATAAAAAAAAAACTATTTTTTCATGTGTGTGTGATGGATGAGTACTCATATGTGTGTGTAAATGAGTTTTGGGTCCTGTAAGCCCCTTAAGTAGTCAAATGATCAAATCAAAGCACTCAATTTGTAAGCGGTACTATGATTTGGCATCCACCGGTACGTTTTCTGATCCATTTGTTTTGCTGTCGGGAAATATTTGGATGACTTATTTTATAGATTTATATATTTTATAGATTTTCAAACATTCGAGTCGCGCGACCGCGTCGTGCGTTTGTCAGTTAGGACACTTATTCGAGTTCAATATGTTTGATCGCGCGTTCGTATGAGTAAAATTCGCGCGAACCTACGATGATCGCGCATTCGTATTCTATTAGGACGATGCCTTACGATGTTGCGGAAACGGATGTCCGAGAAGCAAACATTTGAAGACATGTGACATCTATCAACCCGCACTGGGCCGGCGTGGTGAATTACGGCCCATGGCTCCTGTGTCCTATCAGTGGGAACATTATAGGCTGATTATGTTACGTGTAGTAAGTTCTTAGTGTTTCTGCTTATTAAGAAGATCACACTGGGGAAATCGTAGTCCCAGATAAATATATACGAGTAGTTAAAATACCTATCTTTTCTTCATCTTAAAACAGGATAAACAGGACAGTTAGTTCTTGAACAGCTGGAAGATTTATTTATCTTTAATTAAAAGGAGCGACGGAACAAAGTGCAGTTTCCTTCAAACGGGAAAAGTTGAAATAAATACTAGCCACCTGGAGAGTGCCAAGTTGTTCTTATGTCGCAGTTAAGTGAGGTTTTAGTAGAAGGCTGTATTTACTAGATTCATAGGAAACTCAGCAAGTGGCAAAGTATTACCACCGAAGGGCGGCCTACTGTATAACGTAAATTAAATCTAAAATAAATGTTGTTTCTAAAAAAAATATATCCAATCTTTTGGCAACCATTCGTTTTTATTAGTCATCCGTTTTGCGTGTGTTTTACAACAGTAATTAATAAATTCTTAATAAATTCAAATCTTTCATTAAACGTAAGCGCCAGAAAGCCAGAAAGCCTTTTATACCGTTAAAGATTATATTGAGGACAAAAAGGCTTGGGATTGAGCTGCTTCCAATTTCTGCATTTTGAATGTTTTTTTTCTTTTTTATATACACATTGACATTGATGATTTTTTTTTAAACAATGACATTTGCTTACTTTGTAAAGTATTATATTATTTTTTCATTGTGAATGTGAAGACGATGTGGGTCATTTTACATATATTTTTTTTTTATTATTCTCTCTGTTCTGTTAGTTTTTTTTTTTTTATGGTCTGGCAGTTTGAGTAATTTATGTGGCCTACCCAAATGTCCTTTCTTTGGTATTGTTCGTCGAATCGTTGAGCTCCTTAAGTCTTGAGTTGAGCTGCACGATTTTTGACAAATGCGTGCACTGACTGGACAGGTCCTCTCAATCTGTGTGGTTCTTTCCTCAAAAGACCACCTCAGACATCGATCTACATGGTCTTCATATAACCTGACCAAGATTATGTCTGGACTTTAAAAGAGACTGTGACCTCTGAGTTTGTTTCGGCCTTTCTTCTCAGAGTAGTCAGATAGGAAACGCCGACTTCATCTAGTTAAATATTTCATTTCATTTCACGTCCGTCACTTCCTGGGCAGTCAGCCTTATTACTAACAGTGCTGACTGGTTAATTTTCTCACTAAGACATAAACTATACTCGCGCTTCTCGTACCGACACGAGATAAGATTCTATTCAATAATTCAAACTTTTCCAATCGCGAACTTATAATTACATGCCCCAAGAGACATGCTGGCGTATTATTAATCAAAATAATTAACTGTACATGTTTATGTTAGACAAAGTGATGAGTCAAACGTTTCTTGCTACGTAAACTTAGGTTAACTTGAGTGATTGCTTGAGTTTTGGGCTTTTTACCTCTGAAAGTTTAATGATTTAAACTTACTCAAAGGTGCGTCAATAAGCATTAATCGTTGTCGAAATCAAAGCGTGTTTTACAAAATAATGTTGATTGCAAAAATTTTGGAACTGCCTACAACATAGGAAGTTAAACAGAAAAACGACTAGTGTCTGCAACTTGTCTGCAACTTAGAGCATAAAACTGTTGTAGTCAGATGCACTTAAGAAAGACAGAAGGTTCATTTAATTTTTTTCAGCGTATAATGCCAACTTCTCAAATTCCCGACTATTCAAACGCCAACAACTCATGATTTTTCCATAAATTGTATTATATAGTATTTTTATCTTACAAAGTGAGGCGCCCTTTGCTTGTGGTAACTAACCCCCTTACTAATAAACGTTGTATAGCGCCTGTATAGTTACACAACGCTTTGTCTTCTTCTTTCGAAAGTCAAATTACTGACGACTGAAAGAGAGAAATCGGTGTGTAATACTCTTCATCTGAATGTGTGTATAAGCGCAGGAGCTCTGGGTATTGTCCGCGTCCGAAACACGGGCGAAGTCGGTAGTATTTGTTTGTTATGTGCTAAAAGGCGTGTCCCATCGTGAGATAAAAAAAATCTGCATTGATTTTATATTTTCCTTCGAACTTAATAATTTTGAAGAGCTTTCCATTTCAGTCGTTGTTTTTTAAACAGCAATATTTTCAATAATATCCATAAAAAACAACAAAATGGTTTTAATTTAAAGTGCCCTATTCGCATAAGTACGCAAATTTCATTAACACATGCTTATGTTATAGACTTCCTTAAACTCCATGTAAAAAGTTCCCAAAAGGCGCGTCCATTTAGACTTCTCTTTTGGGCGCTTTTTCCATTGAAAGCGATACGGACAAATTTTTTGATGCCCAAAGAGCTCGTCCCGCTTTTTTATACTTGTTCATACCTTATTAACGTGTGAGCTTGTATAGTATATTTAATTAAATTTCACTGTAAAAGTAAATAAAATCGAATAGACTTTCTGCCTTTCTCCTCTGTGCTAAAATTCTGCATAATATAATTAAATAAAGTGTGCAACTCTGCAGTCTGATTGTAAGTAATTAAGTGCAGAGCGCTGTTATCAACGCTAAGGATTTGAAATTATTTTAATAAAATTTGTTTATGTGAGAAACTTTGTGATTTATTAGTTTTATGGACTTGGTGTTATTAAAAATTTGGTGTTGTTTTATCTAAAAAAAAATGCGATTTTTAATAGCAGGTAAGTAGGTAGGTACTTGTTGCTTAGTCCTTTCGTTATGCGCAACCCATGAATAAAATTAGATTTGCAGAGAACTAAAAATAACAAAGCCGGACCAATATCATATTTATATGAAGTCTGACTTTGACCAAGAAGATTACGACTGTTTGGATATAACTCGTAAAATATCAAAACGTCACGGCTCAGTTATACCTATTTTTATTATTGGCAAAAACAGCCGGGATGGTGTTGAAAAAAGCCAACAGCGATTATCAACAAATAAATAATTTGCAGTAAACAGCTATCATAGAGTGGCTGCCTTTTACGTAACTCGAACACTGATACCTCCTAACATTTTGAAATTCGTAAAAAACGGCCATATAGTTAGGCTGACTTCTGCAAAATAGGTATTTTAATTTTTGTCAAAATTGGCTGCATTTTACATGAAGATGACTGTTTTTTTACAATAAACATTTGTAGACATGGCTGCATTTGACGGCTCATATCTCCGTGATAAATAGAAATATCGACATGGCTGTTTTTGCAAAAAATCGGGCATGTCGAAATTAGTATGGCTGTGTTTATACTCATTTTTGGAAAAAGTGCCACATGGCTGCTTAACATGGTCCTATCTATATATAGGGTGACTGGTAATTAGTGACCGATACTTAAACACGTGATTTTACTCATCATTATGAACAACTTTTACTATGGGACCAAACCTGAAATCGTGAAAAAAAACAGTTGTTCTCTACATTTTGACGAGTTAGACGAACATAAATGTAGGGAACAGCTGATTTTGTAGTATGTTTTTTTTTCAGTATGTTGAGGGCATTGAGTGATCGGTGGGACTGCCCGATGCTTGGCCGGTGGGTGAGACTGCACACACAGGTCGGCCTTAAGTAGTTTATTTATATAATGTTTTGAATTTATTTATTTTATTTTTTCTTTGTTATTGTATGTATGTTACTAACAATAGTTAATTAAGTAATTTTATGTAAATACTAACATTATGGACTGTAAGGTCTGCAAATAAAAGTTTATTATTATTATACCTATGCTTTTGTTCCATGTTGGATCAACACACTACCCCGTAGGAAAAACTTAGAAGTCAATCAGAGAGCAAGTTCCTCAACTTGATACAATTCTATTCACAAAAGAAATATCAATACCTACATCCCACACAAACATCCAAACGCGAAACAACAATATCTTCAGACCTTTGTTCCGTGTTGGACCGAACCGAACTCACTTTCCTATAGGACAAAACTAAGAAGCCAATCATAAAACAAGTTTCAAAATTATTTTCAACTTGATACACTTCTTTCTATTCACACAAAAAATCGATACCTGAAGGTCGAGTTTTATACCCCTCCAAAGTCAGGGGTAAAGCACACAATACGTTAAGAGGACAAAGAGCCCGTAACGGCAGGTGAGGAAGGAGTACGCAACATTCGGGACGCATGGCTTTACGATCGACAGAACGCTCGCCTCGGCGGAGACGCGGACTCAATGGCTTGAGAAATTATGCCGTAGATCTAGGAAGATTGTGGAGTTGGCTTATGTTGGTTTGTGTTTTGATATATTGTGTAAGTATTTACTTAATAATAGGCAAAGACTCGCCTCCTATTACATCATCATTTCAGCCGAAAGATGTCCACTGCTGGACATAGGCCTCCCCCAAGCACTTCCACTTCGACCGGTTCTGTGCTTCTCGCATCCAACGGGTTCCTGCGGCCTTCACAAGGCCGTCGGTCCATCTTGTGAGAGGCCTTCCAACGCTACGTCTTCCGGTACGTGCAGTGGCGGTACCTTCATAGAAGCAGAAAAGCCCGGCTTGCCCTAATAAAATCATAATTCACAACAACAAAATCAATAAAAAATATATTCAAAAAATTCCAGTCAATTAACTCGAACTCAAACATTCATGACCTAAAATACAATTTCGAAATCCGAACTAGCGCTAACTTTGGGATAGGTTCGCGCCAAATTCGGAATTCGGCTCTAAACGCTATACAATGCGTTCAAATGCGCCATCTCGCTCACACTAGTCTGGCTTCTTACCTGGCTTGCCTTTCCTTTCTCTGTCTCGCAGTTTTCGCATACAAATTGCTATAGAAACGTTTACATTTGTTGATATATTGGTAAGTACTTATACACAGAGTTCTATGAAATGAAAAGCCAGGCTTTTGAGAGGCATGAAGTTCGCGCAAATGCACTATCCGCGCGTTGCGTTGACCCGCGTAAAGTTAGTTGCGAAAGCACGTGTGGCGGGCGCGATGAGTCGATGACACGACGCGACTCAAACAAATTGTTATTGTTTTGAAGTTTTGAATACTTACTTTGAGAATTAGTTTTATTATTTGAAAAAAATATTGATTGTGGTGATTGGTGATGTCATTCCCTATGATTTTGTAAATGGTTAATGAATATAGTGTTCTTTTATCATTATGTGTTCGGAATCTGTCATCGAAAAGGTACGTAAATACATTGAGTTTTCTGCAATTTTCTGCCAATAAATAACTCTTTACTTCACCGTAGCCAATCTTAAATTACTGTCGGACTGTCGGTACTTCTCGGAAATAAAAACAAGTATTTTTGTCAGTCAAGAAGACAGAATAAATAAAATAGGTACCTACTCATTCGATCGTTTATTAGGTATGAATATGATATGACAAACCTATGTAGTGGTTCATGTTAAAATTATCAATTGACTTTAAAAATGTAAGTACCTAATTCATAAAATAATGCGTACGAGAAAATAACAATAAATCGATAATATTTGGAGGCCATCTAGTGCATTTTGATTGAACAAATTTTGCAAGTGACAAGCAAAATGAAAAAAGGTCCGGCTAAGCGTTGTGGTTCATTTATTTTACGCATTCATTAGTATAGATGGCGCTTATGACAATTACGTACTGATGCTTGAAATAAGTTTTTCTTACCAAAATTATAATAATGATGTTAGTACTACTAACAACCATTAACAACAAGAAAATCAGCCAATCCCTCAGTTGGGCGTTTTTTTTATACCTTGAAAATCTGTGGGCTTGCCCTAATTTTGACCCCTAGGCACGCCACTGGGTACGTGGTCGCCACTCCAGAACCTTTCGGCCCCATCGGCCATCTGTTCTGCGAGCAATGTGCCCTGCCCACTGCCACTTAAGTTTGGCAATTCTTCGGGCTATGTCGATTACCTTGGTTCTCCTGCGGATCTCCTCATTCCTGATTCGATCACGCAGGGAAACTCCAAGCATAGCCCTCTCCATTGCCCTTTGGGTGACTTTTAGCCTTTTTTTTTCCTATTACATACTTGACTTAAACATAACGAAGCAGTAGTTGCACTAGACCCTTTAGTAGTATCATGTATAAAATAAAATAGAATATCGGTGCTCATTCACTCACACAAATTTTAACTAAAATACAATCGTGTGAATAATTCAATAAATAAGAGGCTTGTGGCTAAGTAATAACATCCGCACGGGTCGATCGGTCCGGTTAAGCAACGCTTGCTGCGGTTGGCCCGTGGGTGGGTGACCCGTACCTCGGAAAGCACGTCAAGCCGTTGGTCCCGGCTGTCATTCGTGGATCTTTGACAGTCGTTACGGGTAGTTAGAAACCTGAAAGTCTAATAATCAGTCTTGCCAAGGGGTCGTATTACCCAGCAACTAGATTGTGGAGGTCAGATAGGCAGTCGCTCCATACAAAATACTGGTATTGAGCTGCATCTGGTTAGACTGGAAGCCGACCCCAACATAGTTGGGAAAAGGCTAGGCCGATGATGACAGCCGTGTGAATAACTTAGGTGAAGATAATATTCTATCCGCGACTTCCTTCGTAGCTCTCCTTCCAAGATAGAATTAGCATCATTATAATATATACTTAGTCATCTATGTACGGTATATGTATGTACGTAAGCAAGCCCTAATGACATCCACATTGTAAAGTGTCTGCGAGCGGTCGTTTGATGATATCATATTCTAAGGTAAATATGTACGGCGAATAAAGAGATAGGTATTTTTACCTTTTTCTTTTGGCGTCTATAACTAAAACTTATTTGGCTAAAATTTATGGATCAGGGCAATAAACTCTCCTCTGTTACAGGGGACCATTACCGTAACTAAATAATTTATAACTTTAAGTACCTACTAATAATAAAACTGAAGAATTTGTTTGTTTGAACGCATGGATTATGATAATTCAAAATAATTCATCATCATCATTTCAGCCGAAAGACGTACACTGCTGGACATAGGCCTCCCCCAAGTATCGCCGTTTCGACCGGTTTTGTGAATCCGCTGGATGTATCCAGCGGATTCCTGCGGCCTGCATAAAGTCATCGGTCCACCTTGTTAGGCCTTCCAACGCTACGTCTTCCGGTACGCGGTCGCCACTCCAGAACCTTCCGGCCCCATCGGCCATCTGTTCTGCGAGCAATGTGCCCTGCCCACTACCACTTAAGTTGGCAATTCTTCGGGCTATGTCGGTTACTTTGGTTCTCCTGTGGATCTCTTCATTTCTGATTCGATCACGCAGGGAAACTCCAAGCATAGCTCACCATTGTCATTTGGGAGACTTTTAGCCCGTTTAATAAGGCACATTGTAAGCGACCTACACTACACAGTTAAATGTGATATAAAGATTATATTCGGGCCAACTGCCCGCGCAGTTGCACCGCTACGAACCTTATTGGCTTTGTGAAAAAAAGAAAGAAAGAAAATAAGTTTATTTGCGGCAAACATGACGGAAAAAAATAAAAAACAAACAAAACTAACAAAATAACAATTTGGGAGAAAGTATGTGCACAAAATACAGATAGTACAGAAGGCAATCTACATACAAAGTGCGCTCGAGCAACGCACACATAGACACCGCTCACGGACACGTTATCTCGGACGGGTTGGGAGTAGTGCGAGCGCGGGTGCCAACCGCTTGAGACACGCGTCTGTGAAGTGCAAAAATGGAGCAACAAAAAATGCCTATCTAAGCTCGATTTATATAACAGTTTCCTATTTTGAATCAGTATAAACGAAGTAATTTTTTGTAAGGTAAATTCACGCCACCAACTTTTATGTAAGTTGAAAATATGATTTTTTGTTTGTCTATATATTGTGTTATTTTTAGTGTCATTTGTTAGGTTTAGGTCTAAAACGGATAGGGCAAAATAAATTGTGTAAATAGGGTAATCCGTTTTGAAGTTAATAGGGATTTTCGATAGTGAAAATTGACAAAATAATGTAAAATTTTATGTTTTTATTCTGTAAACTTTTTGTATTGTAATATTAAGTTTATTGTTTTGTTTTAATATTGTAGAATAAGCTCAACAATAAATCAAACAACTAGATACGAGTGCCACCACTACCACGATAGTTTTTTGTGCATAAGCCAAAGTTGACAAGTGTATGAAAGTGAAGTAGGTACATACATGTGATTGCCTTCGGTACTATTTGTATTTTGTGGTATGTATGCGCCAGACGTGTCTCTTTCGTGGAAGCCATTTCAAAGTTGCATTATTTTCTTTTATCTTTCGCAAGCATTATTCTAATGAAGTCCACTGTTACCTATCGTATTATTTTCCAGAAAATTGTATCCTCAGAGAAGCTTAATAGAATTAAATTACAAAACATAGCCAGAACTAATAAAGTCCGTTTTTTATAGCTAGAATTTATAACTAAGGCTGGTCGGAATCGTTCTTTTTAGGGTTCCGTACCAAAAGGGTAAAAACGGGACCCTAGATGATGTATTTCTGTTGCCGCTATTGCTATAACAACAAATACTAAAAATAGAATAAAATAAATATTTAAGGCAGGCTCAACAAACGTGTTTTTTTTTAGCGTTTTTGCCTTATGGTACGGAACCCTTCGTGTGCGAGTCCGACTAACACTTGGCCAGTTTTTTTACTATTTTATTCAGTCTAGACTGGTAATCTAATCTAGATTAAACTTCAGTGCATATTGACTTTAATTTTAGAGTCTTGCAGTTTACGGTGAAGCTCAAATTGTTGAGTTACAAAACGGTTTTTTGTGAAATTTAACTTTGTAAATTACGTTACATTGTAAATATGAGTTTTTCTCGAGATCATTTTCGTTTATTGACAAAAAAAAAACTTTTTTAGTTCCTAGCTCTACTCTCTTCTCGTCGGTTAGAGTCTGTCTATTGAAAGCTGAGAGTGAAAATGAGCGGCAAATTTAAAAAAAATAGGTTGTGTATCCCCGGATCAACTAGGAAAAAACATATTTGATAGAAATTTTAATATATTTTAAGATATTCAAGAAATTTTAAGATATTCAAGTATCAAATATGTTTTTTCCTAGTTGATCCGGAGATACACGACCTATTTTTTTTAAATTTGCCGCTCATTTTTACTGTCAGCTTTCAATAGACAGACTCTGTTTCTTTTATCCACCCCGAAAAATCCACTCTAAGGTGGATTCGCGGTAAGGCATGTCCGAGAATCCACCCTAAGTCAATAAATTGCGTTTATTCAACTAGGCCTTTTTTTTTTTTTTTTTGCGGATGGGAAATCATCAAATGACCCCTCCCGCTCTGGGTGGAGCGGAAGGGAGTGTCAGACTCTTACTGACTAAAACCCACCCGTGTTCCTTCCTTAGCCCTTTATGTTCCGGGCCAGCGGTAACCCTTTCGGACAATCCCGCTGACCCGGCAGGCTTCGGCCCTATGGGGCCCCTCCTCGATGCTGACATCTCTTTGAGGCGCGCGTGGAACACGTACGCGCCGTCCGGCACGGGCCTGGTCCTGATCGGACGGTGAGCTACCCATTACTCTCCGCCCGCAGGCCCGCGCCTACGGTGGCCGGGAGTCGTCGCGCGGCTCCCGACGCCCGGAGCGTCTCCCGCGGCGGCTGGGACGGGAGGCTCTCTCCCTGAGCCGTCCCGCCACCTCCTTCGCTAGCATGACTGCTTCGCAGAAGGAGGTGACTGCCTCCCACTCCCTCTCGCCCCGGACCATGGCTTGCACCAGGGCCGGGCGCGAGAGGTCGCCGCCGCTGCCGATCGCCTCTACGAGGACACGGCGGTGCTCCGCCCAAGCGGGGCAGACCTCCACCGTGTGCTCCACCGTGTCCTCTGGGCGATCCTGGCAATGGTGACACCCGGGCGTTTCCTCCCGCCTGATGATGTGCAGGAACCTCCCGAAACTTCCGTGTCCGGTGAGGACCTGCGTCAGGCGGTAGGTGAGGGCGCCGTGGCGCCTCCCTAGCCACTCCTCAAAGAGGGGTCTTATCGCCGCTATCGCGGCGTGCCCTGCGCTGGGTTGCGACAGTCGTTCCTTCCATGTCGCCATGAGATCGCGCCGGAGCTCAGTCCGCTCCGCAGCGATTTGCCGCGGAAGCGGAACTTCCCCCCGGCTTAGTGCCTCCGCGCGCCACTCATAGACGCGCGCGAGGACTATCGCCTCCAGATCCCATGGCGGCAGTCCGGCAATGAGGCTTGCCGCCTCGCCAGAGATCGTGCGGTAGCCCCGGATAAGCCTTATGGCTACCACCTTCTGGGGCGCGTTCAGGTAGTGGGCGGCTCGCCGCCGCAGTGAACGCGCCCACACCGGGGCCCCGTATAGGGCCATGGACCGCACGACCCCCGCGTAAAGCCTCCGGCAGGAGGCGTTTGGCCCCCTCAGGTTGGGCAAGAGCCGCTTGAAGGCGGCCCCGGCCCGTTCCAGTTTGGGGGCCAAACGTCGGAAATGCTCGACGAAGTTCCACCGGCTGTCGAGGACGAGACCCAGGTACCTCATCGTTGTCTCGACGCCGATGTGAACCCCTCCTACCGTTAGTTGGGATCCCGATGGTGGCGCGTTCCGGGGCCCATGAAACGCCATGGCCTCGGACTTGTGCAATGCCACCTCGAGACCCAACTGCCGGATCCTCTCCACGACTATCGCAACCCCGCGTGTCATCGCGTCGGCCGCCGCCTGATGCGACCTCCCCTGCGCCAGGACCAGCGTGTCGTCAGCGTAGCAAACCACGCTGACGCCATCAGGGAGGTCGGCCCGCAGCACCCAGTCGTAACCGATGTCCCACAGGAACGGCCCCACGACCGATCCCTGTGGGACACCGCACGACATCTCTCGCCGGTTCCACTCCCCATCGCGACCGGGGTAGCTGACGGCTCTGTCCGTCAGATACGCCTCGACTATTCGACGGAGGTAGGGCGGCACCCGGTGATACCGGAGTGCCTCCACAATGCAGCTCCAGGGCAGGGTGTTGAACGCGTTGGCGATGTCGAGTGACACCGCCACGACGACCCCACCCTGGGACACCGCGTCCCCCGTCGTGAGGGCTCTCACGCGCATGATGGCGTCCACCGTCGAGCGCCCCTTGCGGAAACCAAACTGGCTGTCCGCAAGATCCGGCCCCGTCCTCACCAGGTGCCCGACGAGGCGGCCCACAATCACTCTCTCAAAGAGCTTGCCGACCTCGTCGAGCAGCACGATGGGCCGGTATGCGGACGGAGAGTCCGCAGGGCGCCCTGGCTTCCGAATGAGGACCAGCTTCCCCGTCTTCCAACGGAGTGGAAACTGGCCTCTCTCCAAACATGCGCTTAAGAGCGCCTCCAGTCGAGGCCCGAGAGCCCTCGAGGCCAGGACCCAGGCTTTACCCGGCAAGCCGTCGAGTCCTGGGGCGGTATTTTTGGCCTTCAGCCTTCCTACCGCCGCTCTCAGTTCTACCCCGGTCACTTCGGGGATGTCGTCGTCGTCGTCCGCGTGGTCCGCTTCGGGCACCGCAATTGGCGGAGCCATGGGCGGGGGGGTGTGCACCCCCCGTGAAGGGAACAGAGCGCTCACCACCTCCTCCACCAGCTGGGGGCGGAGACTCTGCGTCAGCGGGGGGGCCCAGGTGCGGAGTTTATTCCGCACCATTTTATAAGGGCGCCCCCACGGATCTCTGTTCAGAGTCTCCAACATCTCCTCGCGGGCCATATCCTTGGCCCGCTGGACAGCCTCTTGGAGGGCGGTCTTCGCTGCTCTGTACCCCTCGTACAGCTCCGCCTCCGTGGCTTCCGCATCCGGAGGACGAATGCGGAGCCTGCGGTGCCTGGTGTACCGGTGTCGCGCATCGACGCAAGCCTTGCGTATCGCATTCAGCTCCTGCGACCACCAGTACACCTGACGTCGGGCGCGTCCTGGCCGGACTCGGGGCATTGCCACGTCGCAAATCTCGGACATGGCCTCCCGGAACCACTCCGCCTCCTCGTCGATATCGGCAGGCCTGTCCGGTGATGACACCCAGGCCTGCACGATCGAGGCTTCCAGGAGGAGCTCCCGGTCCAGCTGCTTCAGCGCCCACCGCGGACCACTCGGGGCCCGTTGGACCAGCGCGCTAGAGGTCTGGGCGGAGACGTCGAACCGGATATACCGGTGATCGGAGTAGGTCTCCACCTCCTCCATGACGCGCCAGTCAATGACACGCTGTGACAGAGCGGGGCTGGCGAACGAGATGTCCACCACTGACTCACCCCGCATCCGCACACACGTGGGAACAGAACCCCGATTTAGGACGACCAGGCCTGTTTCCAGAGCCCAGTCCTCCACCATCCTGCCCCGCACATCCGTGCAACGGGAACCCCAGGCCAAATTAATTTCAACTAGGCCTAGGGTGGATTTTCGGACATACGTTTCCGGGTATCCACCTCAGGGTGGATTTTTTTGGGGTTGGGTAAACGGAATAACCTCTTCTCGTTAATCGCCGCAGGGAAGTGGCAGTGCGACAGGTGCCTCAATTCTAAAGAGTTCCTGATTCCAAGAATCCCTACTAATCTTTGCCCTCAAGATAAAATAACTGACATAATTACAAAATGTCAAGAGCGCCAAAGCCAAATGAAATACAAGGCGCCCACTTCCACTTGCAATTCGCAAGACACCCACTTACTTCTCATTGCTTACCGCCACCACAAACTAGAAAAGTATACAGAAGGCCGGCTGCATAAAACGAGTGAAAACAGACGCATGCACACATAAACGTGTACCTAAGTGCGGTGATCTCAAAAAAATGCCATTCGCGAGTGCGCTTGAGTGTTAATTTGTGGCAACATCCCTCTACCTAGCCTTTTCCCAACTATGTTGGGGTTAGCCTATAGTCTATCTGGCTGCAGCTGAATATCAGTATCTTACATGGAACGACTGCCTGTCTGACGTCCACAATCCATTAACTGGGTAACACGAAAACCTTAGGTAAGACGTAGATGAAGTAGTAATCGGCTAAACATGCTTTCCGAGTGTTCTTAAGTAACTTTTTAAACCTTTGTATCCTGCTTATGCGTATGGAGTTTCATTAAAATCGGTTAATAAAAAACAAGGGCTTGAAAGTTTGTATTAAATGCCGTAACGGCGTAAACGAAGGAAGGTTATGAAGGTCTCTATCATGCGGCCATCTCATTTATTTATTTATCAATATTTTTTGTTGTATTTTTGCAATGTTACTCAATATCACACTATTTATACGAGTTATTCCTGTCCGATCCGCTGAACCCCCCTCCACCCCCCTCCTCGATCCCCTGCTAGTTCTTCTTCTGTTTTAATATCTGTCTTATCCACTATAAACTTTCTCATTCCGGTTTGATCCGCTTTATACATATTCGTTACTGTTTTTACCTGACACTTTATTTATTTATATATGGGCTGATTTATCAATCGACCGATATTTTTTATTGGTGGAATAAAATTGACGTCTGACAGTTTTTGTATGAAAGAACTGTCAAAAATTCAAAATTATTCCTCCGATAAAGTTATCTGGCGTTGGAAAATCAGCCCTAAGTTGCATACACACGTCACGTTTCAGTATAAAACTGATCTACATCCGTCACCTCACACATCAGGTCCTGTTGAAAACCAGCGTCATGTACTAGTTGTCTGGTACTTTTGCTGAACTGGGCCTTTTTGACGCAGCCGTGAGGCACAATTTCCTGCTAATTTCTGACATCGGACTTTACACTTTTTATTTGTTTTTATCTGATGTATGTATCTGGTGTATTGTGTGTCTTTTAGTCTGTGCTAAATAAATGTATTTTCTTTCTTTCTTTCATGTGCGATTTTTATCGATCAATTCGGATTGTGAGGCGATTTGATAAACGACCAGCCGCACGGTGAAAGTCGACCTAGTGTAAATCCCCATAACTCACGCACTTGTTGTATGAAGCTAACCTTCTGTACCTTTCAAGCTGCCATTTTTTCTTTGCAAGTCAGAATCCCTTTGATATCGCTACTAGTCTGTCAACTTTAATTAACGACGCCTTATCTTGTGGTAATAAACTTCTATTCAGATAAAGAAGTAAATATACGTTTAATATTTCTTTTTGTGCTGTTTATTTTGCGGTTTAGCTGCGGGTGTTAATTACAAAATATGGGATACTAGCTTCTGCTTGTGGCTTCGCTTGCGTGTTTGTCAGAAATTATCCAATAATAATAATTATACAGTATATCTGGAAGAGGGCGTGGACACGACTGACCGCGGCGCGGCAATAGCTTCTGAATTGCTCTAAATTAAAAAAAAACAGCACTTTGACAATAGATTTTCATACACTATTTCGACCCGCAAATTTGTACAACAGTAATGACGTACTTTCTGCCTCATTTTTAAAAAAGTAAGAAAGTACTTTCCGAGTAGGTTTAGTATCAAATCAATATCAGAATCAAAGCCTCTCTAATTGTTCTGTACACGTATTATTTCACTTTAATTACAAACCCGTATTGCATGAGACAAAAAAGAGGCGTGATTTAAGCATCCTTTTTAAAATATCAACACGTGAAAATACGTTCGAAGTACCTGAAAGCTGGGCTTTATTTCTGAAGCACAATTTTTCGACCCATCAAACTTTGCAAACAATGGGCGCTGTACCAACTTACATCTGCCGTTCCCCACACCTTATTGACATTGTTATAAGGTTGATATTTCTGTGTTTTTGGTGATGTTTAAAATTGTCAGGTAGATACAGGGTGATCAATGTTTGCGGAGCCATCGACGGTGGCTTGTGTGAACGCTCAATATCGAAGCTTTAAGTTAAATGTACGTGATTTTCTTCACATTTATATCGTCTGTTCGTACATGTATATTGTAATTGTGAAATTATTGTTGATTAAAACAGCTGATGTTTTTGAAGAGTATTTTGTTAGAATTTCTATATTGTTATAAATATCTCTACCTACCCACATCATTATTGTTGGGGATTTATGCAAAGAAGCTTTCGGTAATTTTATCAGGAGTGTATTTTTATGGTGTTGTCAAAGTAAAACAAAAAAACTGTTGCAATTAAAATTAAATAATTAAAAACTCAAATATAAAGATTTAACAATAATTATCACCATTATTCTCTTGCCTTTATCCCAATTTATTTGGGATCGGCGCAACAAGTCTTTTTCTTCCATACTTACCTACCTACATGAGTAGCAATAATTAAGGAGATTGAAAAAATGTGGTTTTCCTATTTCGTGTAACTTGTTAAGTATGTGAAATAGGGATCTAACATTTTTGTAAATGTTTTTTAACTCTTTGGTCTAGTATCATGTAAAAGGAATACACGATTCAATGAATTTTTCTTGATACACAAAAATTCCAAAGTTGTATCTATTTTTTTTCCTTTTTTCGACATCACGGCGGCGCACTATGGGACCAATCGGTATTTTCCATCTCAAAAATCGATAACTCTGTTGTTTTTTGATTTTTCTCCTTGAAAATTTTTTCACGTATTTGTGAATATCTAGGCAATAAAAGAAATCAAACATCATCATTTAAAAAATTATATATTTTTCGTAAAAAAATGACAAAGATAAAGTTATACGAAATTTCATACAAAAAATTATACAGTTTTATTAAAATAGCAATAAAAGTTACACTTTTGCTTAAAATAAGTTTTAAACTAAATTATTATTATTAAACAAACAGTTATATGATAAAAAAAATTTTTTTTTTAGCGCTTATCCTTTTCACCACTTTCTATTTCCAACAATTCTTTAGCTTCGTCAAACAATTATTTGGATATTAGAAAACTTGTTTTATTTAAGCTAGATATATAAGGATCAGATGTATATAACAAAATATGCAGAACGTCTTCGTTTGTTGCTGATCTGAAACACTTCCTAGCGTGATGTAACCTATATTTCTTGTAATCTTTATTTCGGGCTTCCTGGGCATCTTCGGATAATTATTGTCCTATAGGCAAAACTGCATAATGCTCTATTATTTTAGCACTATGTATAAGTACTTTATGGACCGAAGATGGCATGTACCTAGTACCAGTTATATTTGCTCACATATTGCGCGGTTATCAATGTAGGTATACTGGTCGAATTTTTCTGCGTTTATAGGGAATCCCGATGACATAGTTTGAGGAATTACATATAATCTCTTGATTAATTCTTCATCAATTCCGGTTATCTCTGCAGAACATTGGTAATTTTGGAAAAATCTCAGTCATTGCTATTACCGGAACCTTGACGTGGTTTATCAATGTGCAAACCAAGCACTTATCGGAAACGTTTTTGGACATATTTTTTCTTGTCTTCTTTAAGTTGCTTGTTTTCTGGAGTTGTTGCAGACCACTTCTCAAAACCTAAATTGTAAGAAATATGGAGGTATGGAGGATATGGTGATTGTAATTAATTACCACAACAGATAAATAGAACTTCCGCAGCAATATAGTTTATCATACTTGTGGTTAAGGTGATCACGGCAAACAAAAGTGCCATGGGAAGATTCTTTCAAATATAATAGTAGTATATTAATTTGTTAATGTTATTCTATCATAGAAATGGAAAAGAAACAAGATAGACATCAAAATATAATAATTAAAAGAAAAACCGTAATTTTTGGGGATTTTTTCATTTTTCCCCGATTGACATTATTGCTTCTTAATCACCATTGGCGCAAAAAACGCGCAAGTTTTTTTTTAATCCTTATATTACTGAATAGATAAGGTCTCTAATAGAGTGATTAACTTGACACCGGCAGCTTTCGGCAACAATGAAAACTCCAATTGAAATAAACAAAAACGAAAATTTTCTTTACTTCACTAAAAAAATATTAAAAAATAAAACAAAAATATTTTCGACAAAAACCGTACGTGGTTGCAAAGTGTACATTCTAAGCTATCTAATGATGTATAACACTAACATGCTTCCTTGGAAAACTTCCGAAGAATTTTGTGTTGAACTTCCTTAACGGTAATTTAATTGGCATGAAAATATTTATGTCTAATGTTTGAGGTTCATTTTATAAACGTAAAAGTAAGTTATTTACATTTTTTTGTAATTTATTCGTAAGTTCCATCCTTTGAGAGTATAAAACCATAAAGAAATCTATGGATTTAAGACTTTCGTCAAAACCATTTTTGAGATGGAAAATACTGTTTGGTCCCATAGTGCGGCGGCGGCGGCGTAACGCTTAAGAGTTATTCAATGGAATTTACTTTAAAACAGATAATTATCATATCAAAGTTTACTCAAAGTAGTTTTAAAAAGTAATTCATTAATTTTAATAAAAAAGGAGTACTTAAATTAGTTTTGGCACATACGTCGTTTTATTCCGAGCGCACGCGCATTATAGCCTTGCATCACTTTCGCTCGCTTAATAGATCAGTCGCTACGACTTATTTTCGAGAGACGCAGCTTGAGCAGTCAATCCTGTTGCTGAGCTTGCGGACCGGTCTTTGTACTGCAACATATACAATATGTCCCGGAATTAACGCACACCATCAAACACCTCAATTAGAATAATTATGTTATATTCATAATATTTATACTGACTTTTTACTATTATGTTATAATACATTGTTTTTTATTAAATTAGTTATAGTGATTGTGCAGAATTTTGTGATCACACATTGATTTATATCAATGTGATCACATTAAAAATTTATGAACGCACGCCCACATCATTATTGTTGGGGATTTATGCAAAGAAGCTTTCGGTCATTTTATCAGGAGTGTATTTTTTATGGTGTTGTCTAAGTAAAACAAAAACACTGTTGCTATTAAAATTAAATAATTAAAAACTCAAATATAAAGATTTAACAATAATTATCACCATTATTCTCTTGCCTTTATCCCAATTTATTTGGGATCGGCGCAACAAGTCTTTTTCTTCCATACTTACCTACCTACATGAGTAGCAATAATTAAGGAGATTGAAAAAATGTGGTTTTTCTATTTCGTGTAACTTGTTAAGTATATGAAGCAAATTTTTTTTAACCACAGACGATTTTTTTCAGAATTGATTCAGAAACTCGTAAACCTAAACATACATTAATAAAAACAACATGCAGACGAACATAGAACCACCTACTTTTTTGAAGTCGGTCAAAAACAAAATGCTGTCTACAAAACACAGCTAAATAATCGCAGGAACATACAATTTCAAACGTTCAGATTGCATCGTCGGCGTTCCCATTTCTTTGCAATATCCTTTTGAGACGTCTTACTTCCTCGGCCGTATGAGCAAAAGATTCGATGGAGCAGTTCTATTGTTGAGTATTATCCCATGTTAGAGGGATATCGAAGGTCTTAACAGCGCTTTGAGGATATGGCTGCATTTATATGGTAGTTGTGAAAGGTAATGGTTTGAGAGCCTATACTACCTCAAATGGCTTAGCATGATCCTCCGTTAAATTTAATTAATTTTGAAAGAAATATATGCTAAAGAATGGCTTAGCATGATCCTCCGTTAAATTTAATTAATTTTGAAAGAAATATATGCTAAAGTTGAGGATTAATGTAAGGTCTTATGTTAGACGAAAACACGATTCCATAAAATTTTCTCGATAGAAAAAAATTCCAAAGTTACCTCCAAACCGAACAATAAACCGCTGATATTAAAAAAATACTTCAAATTAGATCATGAAACTTTGCATATTAACTGAACTAACTATAAAGCAGGTCTTATGTTAGTTAGTTTTTTTTGAATTACCTTTATTTTCACCGTAAAAAGCAAATACCTAAACTATTGGCGCTGCCTCCCGCCCAGCACCGCACTCTGTCTCGCTTTCACACAGTCCGCGAGCAGTATCGTGCGAGCGAGATAAAGAGTGAATTTTAGCTGAGGTAGTATAGGCTCTTTGTTTATTGCAATACCAATAAAATCAGCGGTGCTATTCTGTAAAAATCTCACCGTGAAAACTTAGGTGAAGTGAGCGTGGAGTGAGCTGTCAATAGTGTCAATTCCTAGCAAAAACAAACTCACTTCACCTAAGTTTTCACGGTGAGATTTTTGCAGAATCGACCGGCAGGTATTATTGTTTGTGTATGATTTGTGAAGAAACTAGTTGTGCGGATTCACCCGCATGTCTCAATTCCGTGGGATTATGGGATAAAAAGTTTTCTATGTTCTAATACATGTTATGGTCTACATAAGTGCCATTATAGCGTAAACGCATAACAAACAAACATGTAATTTATATGGAGTACAGACGCCAGCACATCAAGCTACCTGAAACTGACAAATTTTCCCAATCAACTTTGAACCTTAAGCTGTACTTAGTGATAAAGTTGAAAATTGATTTCGGACCGAATAAAACTTAATTTGATTTATAGAAAACAAACAGTTCATTTATCAAATTAAATTTTATTGGAAAACTTAACTACACTTAATTAAACTTCAACTATATCCGACGACCCTGGTTACTTGTCTCTTTTGGTGACTGTACGAATGTACACAAGACATGCAGAGATTTGGTACTTATCTAGTGAGCTTATCTTATTATGGAGACAAAGGGACTCCGATAGCAACACATAAAAGTTCAATGAAACCACAGAGGGCTTAGGTAAGAGGAAATCGCTTTCAAAGCGTTTCGAATTTCTACCACAATGACTTTCAACAGGATTCACATTTAAGGTAAAATGGGTAGTTGAGACCGCGAAATTCAAATTTTCTTATGCTTTTTTGCTATTTTCAGGTCAGTATCAGGTTGTATCTTGATCAAAATATGATTTGCAACAATAACAGGTACATATCTAGAGAATTATAATCATTAGAATCATTAATCTTACATCTTTCTAAGTTAGATTTCTATCATTAACACTTTTCTATAAGAGATTGGTGGTTTGTAACGGTGCAGCTGAATGTCTTTGGTGCCTGGCCCTAACATCAAGCAATGGACAAAATTGTCAACATTTTTAAGCTCGAGTACGAGGCTTTTGACTACGTTGTTTGTGTATATTTTGTCTTTTTTATTTGCAATGTGCGTTTTGTTTTTGTGCAGAATAAACAGTTTTTCTTTGTTTCTTCTTCTAATACCAGGATTTTACATAAAGCGACTGACTTTCTGACCTCTACAACCCAGTTGCTAGGTAATACGATATCCCTTGGTAATACTGGTGTCGACTTTCGGGCAAATGACGACCCGTAGCGACTGTCAAAGATCCACGAATGACAGCCGGGACCAACGTCTTCACTTGCTTTCCGAAGCACGGAAGGGTTTTGGTATGTAAAGATCACCAATCCACGTAGCTGAACCTGATCGATGGACCCGTTCGTCTGGTATTACTTAGCCACAAGCCTTAGGGTTATTTACTTAAGGGTTATTTTTTCCAACGCCAGATAATTTTATCCGAGGAATAATTTTGAATTTTTGACAGTTCTTCCATACAAAATCTGTCAGACGTCCATTTTATTCTACGAGTAATAAAAATTATCTGTCGATTGAAAAGTTTGCCCTAACATAAATAAAAAGCCAAAATTATTCCTTTAGTTCCCAACTCACCAATTTACTAAGCGGAATTAGAAATATAAATCAAATGGAAGTAGAATTTCCTTAGCTAAAGCAGAATTCCTTATTAAAATATAACTCAATCAAGAGAAGTCAGTGACATTAAGATTAGTGGACCGGTTCAGGTCCATATTTCTGTATCCCTTAGTGTCGACTGCGGAAGTTCGCCGACGGAAATGAGAGCCCCGGGCGTCCAGACATGGACTAAGCCTGGGGAGAGTAGGGTGACCCCTTAAAGATAGCCCAATGGACGAGAAAGTATGAGAGATTAAATATGAATTACCTATGAATATTTTTTATTATTGTCTTTAAGAATAGAATCGTTCCAGTGTGTCCAGGTTTCCATTAGGCAGTTTTACATCTTCAACAACTCTTTACTACCTTTTCAACATTTAATATCTCACTCACTCATACACACTCACCCACACACACCGACTTACTCACTCCCATTCACATTCTACAACTCATTTAATTGTACCTAATGAAGTTCTCTTTTTTATAATCTAAAATACTGTATTTTTAATATATTTTCTGTAGATTTAACACAATTGTAAATGTTGGCTAAAATTTTCCCAGTCGAATAGCAGAGTGTTATGGCACTGTATGCCGAGATACAGGTTTTTCACCTAGTTCGGCTACAAATGTTCCCATGTTGTGTTATTTTGATTATAGCCTACATCATTTTTAACCGACGAAAAAACGGAGGAGGTTCTCAAGTCGACGCATATATATATTTTTTTTAAGCAGTATAAAATAATGTGTGAATAATGTGTGTGTGTGTGTGTGGGTGTGTGTGTGAGGGGGTGTGTGTGTGTGTTTGTTATAATGTTAATATTGTTGATGTCAATAAATAGATTATTATTATTATAATAGGTATAAAAAGACGGTACGCTTACCGAAGCTGAGAGTTGCTAGTACTCCCCCTAATTGTGATATTTTTTGGGCTGGACCATATCTGGCAACCTCGTGGTTGCCGTGGCGGAGATATTGAAAGCAAAAGTATCACCTTTTTTACTGAAATAAAAGCAGTTTCCAAGGATATTTTTTGCTCAATGTTGCTTAGTACGATGTACCGAATGCGTAGGTAACGGCAATGCGTTGGGTATTTACACACCCTGTATACATAATCCCACCAAAAACATTCTGTAAAAAACTAGCCAAGTCTCAATGGAGCTGCTTGTTTATCTCTAAAAAGTAATGAAATCTAGACAAAGTCGTACCAAGTCTAAGGTTCCTTACTGCGATTTCTTTATTATTATAGTTAATGTTGTGTGACTTGGCCGTTGAACATTCTTTATATACGTTAAGTGGGTACAAGTCAATTTTGTTTACACGTAATGTTATATCTGTTATAACTACCTATGTTTGTTAAGCGAGATAATTGCCCATACTGGTATTGGTAATTGGACGCTAGTGTCTCATTTTAGGCTGTTGTTGATTGTGCAACACATGCATTCAGCATTGACAATGCTGACTTCTGCTCTCTTCTTTTTGGTGCGTCAAATCGACCACCGATCTAACATAAAATAGACGTACAGACGGACTTCTATCAATGATTATAAGTCCGTCTGTACTGGAAATAATTTTTAATACTGTTTGTTTCAGGCTCGCCTATACATAAGTATTATTGAAATACGCAGCTTTATCAAGCCTACAATTGACTGGTTATTGAATCAACGTTTTCCAAGTGGCAATTTTCCATCGTCAATGGGTAGCGGTTCTGGCGACAGATTGGTGCAATGGTGTCATGGGGCACCTGGTTTTGTACCCTTGTGTACCCTTCAACGGCCAAGTCACACAACATTAACTATAATAATAAAGAAATCGCAGTAAGGAACCTTAGACTTGGTACGACTTTGTCTAGATTTCATTACTTTTTAGAGATAAACAAGCAGCTCCATTGAGACTTGGCTAGTTTTTTACAGAATGTTTTTGGTGGGATTTCACTTCTTTTTGTAGAAACGTATTATTACGTATTCTTTTTGTACGTATATTGATTTATTTTATTAGATTTTCTTATTAGACACAGTTTTTTTCTTTTTAGGAGTAGTTTTTTTATTATTACAAATCTTTCTTTTCTTTTTTTCCGGTTCTGATTCTTGTACAGTAGCAACAGTTTTTCGTATTGCCCATTCGCGTTCATAATTTATTATTTTAGACGGTTTAATTTCTGAAAGATCGGCGCGGTATTTACGCCTAAGCCGGTTGTATTCGGTGATCGCTGTAGCTTGAGCTTTTATACTCTTGAAGTCAACATTTATGATGTGCACCCCATGAATATTGGTTACTCGTGAAAGCGCCACGTAGGCTTGGCCACAAGAGAATATGGAGGTGCCAATGTCCGTGAGGGCATTTTTTAGACTTAAACCTTGGCTCTTGTGAATTGCTAGGGCATACGCCACACAGATTGGGAATTGTTCTCTGTACCACGTATGCCCGGGGTATGATCTCAAATTTTGACTTAAAAGGTAATAATTCGTGAATCAAATTATTAGCGAATTTTACTACCAATTGTTTAGGCTTTGTTTGGTCTTCCGGGTCCCACCTCACTTTTTGTACAATGACTATCGACCCATTCACTAAACCTAAACTAATATCAATGTTTCTCCTAAGCATTATTTTAGCTCCCTCTTTAATGATTTATAATGTACTTACAGCAGTATCTGATGTTACAGAATTTAATGTTATGGAATCAAAGGGGGAAGAAGATGGAGAGGCATCTCGTATAGGAATGAGTACATCGTAGTGGCCGCTTAAGTAACTACCGGTAAAACGTAAACACTTTTTTTGGCCAGCATCGCCAAAGGAACCTCTTAGTATACCGTTCTCATACACTTCAAAAGTGAAGGGTTAGATTTTTCCAGCAGGCATAAGCTCAGAAGCTGAGCCGTAAGTAGTGGGTTTCATCATATCGCTCGTGTAGGATTGCGCGCTCGTGTATACGTCACCATCAGCAACACACGTGTACACTTGCATTTCGTCCCAATGTTCAGCAACGTATGCAACTATAACAGATCTGATACTGCAAGTTGAGTCAGTTCTACCATACACCAAGAAAGATATTGTATGGAAGAGACAAGACCCGTCTTTGGGCATACCAACTCTTGGTAGCCAATAAGTTCATCGTCGTCTTTTAATATTATCGACATTTTTTACGATATTATCTTGCGAAATCAAACACAAATAAACTCAACGACCTTTAGTATATGGACAACAAATCAGAAATACCGATAATATTTAGACTAAAACAATAATAACCTATATCTTTAAGACTTCTTTTGTCTTAATAAAAAAGAAGCTCACTATTCAAACTATTAACAAAACGTTAACTCTTAATTATTAGACAAGTGTCAATATAATAATTAATTATCAATGAACTTTCTACATACCCCGAACATAGCCCGAAGAATTGCCAAACTTAAGTGGCAGTGGGCAGGGCACATTGCTCGCAGAACAGATGGCCGATGGGGCCGAAAGGTTCTGGAGTGGCGACCACGTACCGGAAGACGTAGCGTTGGAAGGCCTCCCACAAGATGGACCGACGCGACGTAAGGAGGATGGGCGTTTTGGTACCCGAAAACTAATTACATCCAAAGAAAATAATTTATAATATACAGATTGAAAGGTCTCATTATGTAGAACAATACGCACCTTCGGTAGAACAAGGGCATAATTGCAGTTTTTGCTATTTTGCATTCAGTGAGGTCTTGCTCTGTTAATATTGCTCGAAAGTTTTTCTTCTTTGCATGATATAAACTATATACTATATCCTTTTTAGGCGTATAGTTAACAAGAATTAAGAACTTTTAGTTTTTTTTCAATTAATTTTAATTTTAAGGAAGGGATACATTTGTGCCCTTGTTCTACCGAAGGTGCGAATAGTTGTTATGGGGGATAGTCCCAGTTCGCTGTCCGTTCAGAGATATACAACCTTTAACACTATACATTTATGTTAGGTTAGGTTAGGGCGTTTTGGTACCCGAAAACTAATTACATATAAACAAAATAATTTATACAGATTGAAAGGTCTAATTATGTAGAACAATAGTTCTTAAGGAGGATAGTCCCAGTTCGCTGTCCGTTTAGAGATATACAACCTTTAATACTATACATTTATGTTAGGTTAGGTTAGGGCGTTTTGGTACCCGAAAACTAATTACATATAAACAAAATAATTTATACAGATTGAAAGGTCTAATTATGTAGAACAATAGTTGTTATGGGGATAGTCCCAGTTCGCTGTCCGTTCAGAGATATACAACCTTTAACACTATACATTTATGTTAGGTTAGGTTAGGGCGTTTTGGTACCCGAAAACTAATTACATATAAACAAAATAATTTATACAGATTGAAAGGTCTAATTATGTAGAACAATAGTTCTTAAGGAGGATAGTCCCAGTTCGCTGTCCGTTTAGAGATATACAACCTTTAATACTATACATTTATGTTAGGTTAGGTTAGGGCGTTTTGGTACCCGAAAACTAATTACATATAAACAAAATAATTTATACAGATTGAAAGGTCTAATTATGTAGAACAATAGTTGTTATGGGGATAGTCCCAGTTCGCTGTCCGTTCAGAGATATACAACCTTTAACACTATACATTTATGTTAGGTTTAGGTTAGGTTAGGTTAGGGCCTGGGGTGGTCACGGCGTGCTATGTGTTCTGGTGCGCCGGTGATGGGGAGTACTCCCCGGAGGAGGGTCCGGTGACGGACAGCCGCGGCGGGTTCACGGATGAGTGCTAACGCGTGCCCGTGTTCCCGCCATAAGCGGCAGAGGAGGACACCGTGGAGTTTTAGTGGGTTAGAGTCCCACATAACTGCACTATCTCCCCGTGGTAGTGCAGAATGCATGAGCATTTCTCCACGTAAAAAAAAAAAAAAAAAAAAAAAAAAAAAAAAAAAAAAAAAAAAAAAAAAAAGGTTAGGTTAGGGCGTTTTGGTACCGGAAAACTAATTACATCCAATCAAAATAATTTATACACAGATTGAAAGGTCTAATTATGTAGAACAATCGTTGTTAAGGAGGATAGTCGCAGTTCACTGTCCGTTCAGAGATATACAACCTTTAACATTATGTAGGTTAGGTTAAGGTTAGGTTAGGGCGTTGCGGAAGGATTGTACGTTCCCGCGACCCCCAGTGTAGTGTAAATGGAAAAACGGGGTAAAAAAAAGGTAGATATAATTCAATCACGTCACGATAAAGCAAGAGTCTATTATTGTTACTTATGACCTAACCTAACGATAACCTTTTTTTTTTTTTTTTTTTTTTTTTTACGTGGAGAAATGCTCATGCATTCTGCACTACCACGGGGAGATAGTGCAGTTATGTGGGACTCTAACCCACTAAAACTCCACGGTGTCCTCCTCTGCCGCTTATGGCGGGAACACGGGCACGCGTTAGCACTCATCCGTGAACCCGCCGCAACCTAACGATAACCTAACCTAACCTTTAAAGGTTGTATATCTCTGAACGGACAGCGAACTGAGACTATCCCCCCTAACGACTATTGCTCTATCTAATTAGACCTTTAAAACTGTATATAAATTATTTTGTTTGGTTGCCATGTTTTTCGGGTACCAGCTTCCATATATTTTTGCCCATCCTCCTTTGTCAGATACTTCAGACCTTCGATTTTTCACATCAAATGAAGCAGCCCACCCAGTTAAATATTTTTTGTAAAGGCGGTATGTCGATCTCTAATAGTTTGGTTGGGCTTTTGTGTTTTCTAATCAGGGTCACCAGGTACTCCAGATCTTCGATTATCCTAATTTTTATAGTTTTCCCTTTATATGGCCATTAAACCCTAACTCTGTACCAAATTTCAGCACTCTGAGTTTATGGGAAGTACTAGTTCTATTTTGATGATGAGTGAGTGAGTGTCTTAAATGCGAAACTTTGCTGTCGCTTAACTTCGGAATTGAATAACCTACAGACTTGAAATTTTGGATTATAAGTACGTGAGTATAGCTTACTGGATGACGAAAATTTCTGCGTTCTGGTCTTATCCAGAGGTTCTCAAATAGGGGCCTGAAAATGCGGCGAAATGGTTCCTGTAAAGGATGGTACGGCAGTTTGCTTCGCGCTCGACTTGGCGGGGGCACTGCCGTGCCCCCCGATACAATTTACTGTAAAAAAAAAGCAATAGTTTAGTGAACTTATAGTTTATTCGTGGAATGAATACGGTCTCAAATTCAATTATGTCGGTGAATTGCTACGAGCGTAGCAAGCGTAGCAACTTCGTAGCCGCACGTAGCTAAATCGTAGCACTAATTTATATTTTTTTATTCGAGGCAACACTTGAACACTTTTTGTAGCTAAATTGTATTATAATGCGATGACACGTAGAACACACTTATGATATTCCCTATGAAGTTTTCAAATTCAAATTCAAATAGCCTTTATTAACAAACTAAAAAAACTATTTTTACATATTTCTGTGTGAATAGCAAATATCGGTTGGTTTGTCTTGCTCACCAGCATAGGCCTCCCCCAGATCCTTCCAAATTCCACGATCTTGTGCATTTCTCCTCCACGGGGCGCCTGCTGTCGAACTGAGGTCATCCTCCCATCTACGCACTGGCCTTCCGCGTTTCCTCATCCCCTCTCTCGGGTACCATTCAGTGACGTCTTTGGCCCACTTCTCTATTCTGCTTCTGATTGTGTGGCCTGCCCATTTTAGTTTTTTTATTGTGAGTGTCACGTCTGTAATATGTGTTTTTTTCCTTATAAGTTGCAATTTAACTTTATCCTTTCTCTTCAGGTTCAGTATGCTACGCTCCATGTTATGTTGGCATGTTTCTAACTTTTTTATATTTTCGGAAGTAAGAGGCCATGTTTGGCATCCATACGTCATAACCGGAAGAATGCACGAGTTGAATGTTTGCCTTTTTAGCTTGAAAGGTATAGACGGGTTTTTAAAGATTTCTTTTAACGACCTACCCTACCTTACCCTATGAAGTACTGTAGGATTAATATCCATGAAGTTATTACTTAGAATAGTTCTTGTACAGACGGCAGCGCATCAAGCTACTACAATTTGTCAAATTTCTTTAATAGATTCGGTCGATCGATCAGGTTAAGCTACGCTTTCCGCTGTTGCTCTGTGGGTGGGTGACCATCTTTACATACGGAGAACCCTCCGTGCCTCGGAAAGCACGTTCAGCCGTTGGTCCCGGCTGTCGTTCGTGGATCTTTGACAGTCGTTACGGGTCGTCAGAAGCCCGAAAATCTTGACAACCAGTCTTTCCAATTGGTATCGTATCACCCTGTAACTGGGTTGTGGAGGTCAGATGCCTATCTGACCTCCTAGAGACTGCCTAGTTTCTCCATCTAAATTACTGGTATTCAGCTGCATCCGGTTAGACTGGAAGCCGACCCCAGCATAGTTGGGAAAGGGCTAGACAGATAATGATGAGTTTACTTATTATTATGTGTACTTATTTCTGAGATTGCTGGTAAACCTATAATTGGTGACTGTGTAAGACCGAGACTATTATGATCTACTAGCTGCGCCCCGCGGTTTCACCCGCGCAAATGTCGATCCCGTGGGAATATCGGGATAAAAAGCAGCCTATATATATATCCAGGGTGTCAGCTACCTTCATAAGTCC
Organism: Oligia strigilis; assembly: GCA_951800025.1. Lineage (NCBI taxonomy): Eukaryota > Metazoa > Arthropoda > Insecta > Lepidoptera > Noctuidae > Oligia > Oligia strigilis. The sequence goes on along the minus strand of OX637563.1, from coordinate 4,629,602 downwards.
ATACAAAATTTTGTCAAAATTGGTCCAACCGTTTGAGCGTGAAGAAGTAACAAACATATAAACACACACACACTCACACACTCAAAAACTTTCGCCTTTATAATATTAGTGTGATTATACATAGAAATAAATAAATCTTTATATTTATTTACTTTAGACTCTTAGGCCTAAAAGTATGTTGCAGGGATTTTTTTTTTAATTTTGATTAACTTTATTTCAATATCAATCAATCAATCAATCATTTATTTGCTATAAATATGGTACATGAGTTGTTATAGTAACAGTTATAGACCGAGACATATTTCACCTAAATTACAGGTATATTTATTAACCATCTGCAGCAACAATTACCAATATCCTATTCTAGGTTACCGCATGCGTATTATCCTCACAAATAAAAATAAGGTGTGTCCATACGACAGAAGTGAAAACTTACGACTGGAACCGAGTATACCCGATGCAGCGTCACCGACACGAGCATGACGTTTCAGTTTCGTTCGGATATCTATGGTCCGGAATGAGCGCAAAGTGCGCCTAAAGAAGTTTTCGCTTCAAAAACACAGAAAAGTCCAACTTTTTCTTCATAATATCCCTCCTATAAGAACGGTATTAATGTCCTCCGCCCTGGATTACGTTTGATTTATTATTGTTTTTGCGATAAATACCGGTGTGTAGCGATCAGGAAGGTTTTCCTACAAAATATGGCAATAACCTCGGATTAGGGAACCGTTTGATGATATTGAATAGGAAGGAAAAAGTGTTTTGGGGAATATATGTTTGCTTTATTTTGGTATTCCTTAAAGTTATTTTAGCCCTGTTGTAACGGCCGCGACCTACGAGTTGTAGATTGTAGGTTCGAACCCAAGCAGGCACTTTACTTTAAGTTTATTATTTTAACACCTGTTCGGGTCAATCACCGAACAATAATAAACATGTCAGCGTAATTGCGACACCGCGCTTTATGCCTTGATTATTTTATGTATTACCTAAGTAATTACACTCAGTACGTATTCGGATAGCATATCGAGCGCGACTCAATCTCATCTCATCCACCTCATTAGTTTTAATCGTTATCCCATTTGTATTACTGAAATATATAGTATCTTTATAATCTTCAATCTTAGTTTATCTTGATCTCACCCCAACCCCGAACATTGGTCCTTCGAGCCATCGGAGCGGGACCATTACGCGTGTATCTAACCGTACTGTGTGAGTGTCTCGCTTAGAACTTATTACCAGACCCTGGTAAGCAGAACTGTGTGGATTTACATTCCAAAAAGTTCATTATCCTGCTGATCCTGTTTGAACCTGGTTTACGAAAGCATCGCGTCATCTCATCGCGCTGTTACTCCAGGTTTGTTCTTGCAGCCATCGCAAGGACATTTGATCTCTAAGGGAGCCTACAGAACAAGTAAGGTCTCTTTTTTATCTTTATAATGTCGAAAATGGATGACATTTTAACAACCCAACAACAACTAATCGAAGCCGTAGATAAGCTCTTCACCAATTTCAAGAAGGATGGTGCAGAGCGCAAGACCTCAGACTATTTGCGTCGTCGATTAGCTACCTTGGAACAATACTTTACAGAGTTCCATAACAATCATATGACGTTGCTATCTTTTGGTGATCAATCTCATGCATATTTCAGTACTAATCAATACGATCAAATGAAGGAAAAATATAAGAACATTAAAACTACTATTCAGAACTATACCCCTCTCGCAAACAGACCGCAAACCCCTGAATTGAAACCTCCTACGTTTCAACCTACTGCGGAATCTCAATCCTCGAACCTCGCATCTCATGCTGCTACTAGCACCCCTGCTTTTGAAGAGAGAAAAGCCGAAGGTCTCTTTAAAAAGCAAGCTACTAACTTTAAGGCTTTCTTGAGAACATCATCTAATATCGACCTTGAGCTCGTCACGGAAAAATGGGAGTTTGAAGACATCCTGAAGACGTTACAATCTCGTTGGGCAGCTATTGACTCGCTTCATTGGGAGCTGGACAACGAGTATGGCGGATCAAACCCAGAGTACGAAGAGCAATTTACTCATTATGAGAAGTATTATAACAAAATCAAGAAAGACATCAATAAGAAAATGTGGTCCGTTGCGCATATTGAAAAATCTACTCCTAAAATGGAGATAGTCACCTTTGAGGGAAACTACAATAAGTGGATTTCGTTCAAAGATCTTTTTACCGAAGCTGTGCATAACAACCCCTCTTTGTCGAATGCACAAAAGATGCAGTTTCTAAAGAGTAAGATCAAAGGTGAGCCCGAAAAATTGATCCAACATCTCCAAATAAGCTCCGACAATTATCCTGTATGCTGGAATATCCTCAACCATCGCTACAATAATAAGCGACTGATCTTCACTTCTTATCTTAACAATCTCATGAATATCCCTGCGAACCAGCAACAATCATCAAATCTTATAAAACGCATTCACGACACTACGTACGAGAGCGTGAATGCTATTAAGAATCTGGGAGTCGATGTGTCTTCCTGGGACCCCTTCCTGGTATGTATATTGTCTCAAAAATTGGACTCAGATACATACGAGGATTATCTACAAGCCTTAAAATCCCCGCGAGAGTTGCCCGTCTTAGAAGATTTCCTTAATTTTTTGGAAACTAAGTTTATGATGCTGGAAACTTCACGTAAGAAGCATGAAAATTCCACGCAGAAATCATCCCCATCTCAATCCAACAACAATAACAAACCATCATCTTCAAAGGGTTCCAATTATAAACGAAATGATAACAATCCTAAAACAAATTACTCAACAAACCAAGTTTCGCAATCGTCAAAGTCCAAACGCAAAATTAACAAACGCAAGCAATGCCCTATTTGCAACTCCAATGAACATCGAATCCATGCATGTCAAAAATTATTGGAATTGCAACCTAATGAACGTAAAGATGCTATTGCTAACTTGAACCTCTGTAGTAATTGTTTACATTATCACGAAGGCAAAAAATGCCTTTCTGAAATAAGATGCAAAGAATGCAATAAAGAACATAATACCATTCTGCACGAATCTTTTACGTCACATCGATCTGGGACAAATGCAGCCACGATTACGAAATCACCACCTGAGCAGCAAGTAACACAGTTGCATCGCTTCTTAAAGAACCCTCAGAAATATTGCTTGCAACAGCAATAATTAACGTACAAGCGGCGGACGGATCTTACCAAAAAATGAGAGTTCTTGTAGATCAAGGATCACAGACATCCATTATTAGGGAAAGCGCAGCTCAGTTGTTAAGACTACCGCGACGAAAATGTAACGGTTATATCTCAGGAATAGGAAATAAGGAAAACAACTGTAAGGGCATGATTACCATCAAATGTTCGTCGTTGGTTAGCGATTTCACCTTCGAAACGGACGTATATATAATGAACAGACTCATAAATAACTTACCAAGTTGTACCTTACCTAAGCCAGACTGGCCTACTCTTAAACAAATAACTCTAGCAGATCCCGAGTTTTACAAAAGTAGGCCTATTGATATCTTATTTGGGGCAGATATCTATTCCACTATCCTTATGGATGGTATCTGTCGATCAGAAGGTACGTTGCCCATTGCCCAACAAACTCAGTTGGGATGGATCTTAAGCGGCAACTACAAAACGTACCATTGCAATGTGATCCTAAATAATATCGAAGAGATTCAGCAATTCTGGGAAATGGAGGATGTACATGAATCTCCAGCGATATCGGAAGAAGATCAAAAATGCATCCAGTTTTACCAATCTTCGACCTCTAGACGGGAAGACGGAAGCTACGTCGTTAAAATACCATTCAAAGAAGATTTTGAGAAAAATATTGGCGAGTCGAAAACAAAATCGATTGCTCAATTCTTCCAAATAGAGCGGAAATTAAGTAGGCAGCCAGCACTGGCACGTGACTATAAATCGTTTATTTCTGAATACTTAGAGCTCGGACATATGACACCCGTTGCGTCACACAAACATCCGGACTGCTACTTATCGCACCATTGCGTCCAACGATCTGAGTCATCAACTACCAAATTGCGAGTTGTCTTTAATGCCTCGGCAAAAACCTCGACTGGATACAGCCTCAATGATCTTATGTGCCGAGGACCCAATCTTCAACAAGACCTTCAGACCCTTATCTTAAAATGGAGACAATTTAGATACGCGTTTACTGCAGATATCGAAAAAATGTTTCGCAAAATCTGGCTACATCCCGATGATCAGAAATATCAGAAAATAATCTGGCGGAACCACCAATCTCTACCTTTAAAAGAATACCAGTTAGCGACAGTTACCTATGGCACAAAAGCCGCACCTTTTTTGGCTATGATGACACTGAAGCAACTGGCCATCGATGAAAGACCAAACTATCCACAAAGTTGCGCTCCTGACATCTTAGAAAACTCGTTTTACATGGATGATCTCATGCATGGTGAACATTCAGCGAGAGCAGCTAAACAGCTCAAAGCAGAGATGATCAACCTCCTAAAATCTGGTGGGTTTAATCTCAGAAAATGGCGATCAAACTTGCCGGAAATAATAGATAGTTCCAATGAACTTCAAAAGGAAGACTTTGACTTTAAGCAGCCGGAGTCAACCAAAACTTTAGGTCTTCGGTGGGAACCAAAAAATGACCAATTTATCTTTCATCCTATAGAATTTATCTCTCAAGACATTCTTACAAAAAGACAATTCTTATCTCAAATATCTAAAATTTTTGACCCTTTGGGCTGGCTAGCACCAGTCACAATAAAACTTAAGATCTTGTTCCAAGAGTTATGGAAATCAGAACTGGGTTGGGACCACCCTGTCCCGCAAGAAACCGCGTTAGAGTGGAATACCATTAAAGCCGATCTATCTCATATATCTCGATTTAAAATACCACGTTGGATTCAAACCCAGGAAAAAGATACCATCGAACTCCATGGCTTTTGCGACGCTAGCACAAAAGCATACGCTTGCGTCGTGTATTGCAAAATACAGAGAGAAAATGAAACCTACGTGACTCTTATTGCTGGGAAATCAAAAGTAATACCGCTGAAAAAACCACAATCGATCCCACGTTTGGAACTTTGCGGCGCTCTCTTGTTGTCAAAACTTATGCGAAAAATCATCTTATCCCTATCGAGCTACAAGGTGCATGTTTATGGTTGGATTGATTCAACGGCTGTGCTAGGTTGGTTGTGTGGCGAACCGGCGAAATGGAAACCTTTTGTTGCGAATCGAGTGAGGATTATTACTGAAATAATTCCTAAAGATAAATGGAGTTACGTAAAATCCAAGGAAAACCCCGCAGACTGCGCAAGCCGCAGTTTACCTGCTGCTCAATTAGCCAATCACTCGCTGTGGTGGCAAGGGCCCAACTGGTTACCACAATATAAGCCTAAAGAATCTCACAAGATGCCGATTTATACAAGTATTAATTGCGAAGAACTCAGAAAAAAAGAGGAAGTAATCACGGTCATTGTTAACACCGAAAATTGTATAATTAATCAACTATTAACAAAATATAGCACTTTGAGGAAAGTTACTCGAGTATTAGCTTACATCAACAAGTTCATCGACATTGTTGTTTACAAGAAAAAACGCACATATTTTCTTACTCTGCAAAATATAAAGACAGCAAGAGAAATGTTAATTAAGCAAGTCCAAAACGAATATTTCGACGAAGAAATATCGCAACTGAAAAATAACGAACCACTAAATAAGAAAAGCCAGATTCTTAATCTCAATCCCATACTAGACACTAATCAAATGCTCCGTGTCGGTGGCAGACTTAAACATTCGAATCTTGATCCCGAAATGAAGCACCCCATCATAATCCCGAATCAATCGAAATTGGCAGATCTTATCATAGATGAATCCCACGAACTTGTATTTCACGGTGGAGTAAAAATGACTACTGGATTTATAAGACACAAATACTGGATTCTTGGAGGAAATAGGGTCACAAAGAAACGATTAAGAATGTGTGTCAAATGTAAAAGAAATGATCCCATACCACAACATCAAATCATGGGTGACCTACCTCCAGCACGATTGATTCCTAACCGACCTTTTTACCACACTGGAATAGATTATACCGGACACATCCTTATTAAGGCAAACAAAGGTCGCGGCATTAAAACCTGTAAAGGATATGTCGCAGTTTTTGTTTGTATGGTAACTAAAGCCATACATTTAGAAATCGTCTCAGATCTCACAGCGTCAGCATTTATTGCCGCACTTCGACGAATGTCGGCTAGAAGAGGAGTTCCTGGGCACATATATAGTGATCAGGGAACTAACTTCATAGGAGCCAACAAAATTTTAAAACAAGAGTTTGCCGAAATCTCCTACATCTTGTCTGACCAAGAAGTAACCTCGACAATCTCTGAAATGAATATTGAGTGGCACTTTAACGCTCCATCATGGCCATCTGCTGGCGGACTCTGGGAGGCTGCAGTGAAGAGCCTAAAACATCATCTCAGGCGAGTTGTAGGAGAGCAAAAATTAACCTACGAGGAATATATTACCCTACTATCCCAACTCGAGGCTTGTTTGAACTCCAGGCCACTGTGCCCTCTGACAGAAGATCCTGAGGATCTGGACTTTTTGACCCCGGCCCACTTTTTAGCAAGCGGCCCCAATTTAACGATTTTCGAAACCGAGCATGATCTCAGAACACGGTGGCACCTGACGCAAAAAATCTATCAAGATATATGGGACAAGTGGAAGACTGACTACCTCTCGCAGCTTTCTACGAGGTCCAAATGGCGACAGCATCAAAAGGATCTCAATCTTAACGACATCGTTATTATAAAGGACGACAACCTTCCACCAGGAAAGTGGAGTCTAGGTCGCGTAGTAACGCTGCATCCTGGAAGTGACGGACATGTAAGGGTCGTCACACTTAGAACCAAAAACGGGCTCTTAAAACGCCCAGTTGTAAAACTGTCCTTACTACCAACAAATAAAAATGATAAAGATACAAATGCCACAAAAGTTGATAAAGAATCGCCAGCGGCGAAGAAAAAACGTCCTATCTCATTCTCAGCTGTGGTTTTATCTTTGACATTATTTTTGCTGTCACTAATAAACACCGCTCAAGCATCCTACAACTTCACCCTGCTGACAAACAATAGTGTCTACTTTGACAAAATATCTAATATGCATCTAATTAGAGATGATTGGCATTTAATAGTCTATTATGACACAAATCCTTATAAAGAAGGAACGGCGGCATTAGTAAAGTATATCAAGTATCTTGAAACCCTATGCTCTACGATTAGAACACAAACTCCTTGCGACGGCGTCATGTTACAACTCGAGCACGAGTTCGAAGTAATGAAACATTATGATAATATTGTCATGACAAACGACCCGTTTATGACTAATATGAAACGTCGGCGACGCGGCTTGATAGACGGAGTAGGCTACGTTGCAAATAGTTTATTCGGAGTGTTGGACCAACGATTTGCAGATAAATATGAGAAGGACATTGACCTTTTAAAGCATAATGAGAACCATTTATACAACCTCTGGAAAAACCAAACGTCGGTCGTAGAAGCTGAATTTAATCTCATGAAAAGGATGGAGAATACTATAAACAAACATCACAAAGTAATAAATCAAAAGCTTAATCATCTCCAAGATTCCTATAAAAATCTCGTTCAGCAAGTGCAAAACGTAACTAGCATCACGGACTTCATAACCACGGCATTCACTGCCAACAACTTGTTGTATACCCTTCGACGAATCCAGGACTCAATTTTAGATACAGTAACTGATATTTATAGTGGAAAATTGGATTTTCATTTGATATCTCCGAAGCAACTCAGATCAGAGCTAAGCATAATATCAGCACAAATATCTGGAGACTTGGTAGTTCCTGTCGACAACTTTAATCTTAAAGATCTTTACAGCTTGCTCAAAGTACGAGCCAAATACTCAGGCAAATACCTAATTATAGAAATAAAAATACCCCTGATTGAAAGGGATATTTACGAGGTATTCAATCTTATCCCGGTTCCACGCATTGTGAAAGATAACATGATGATGAAAGTCGAAACTATCTCTGACTTAGCAGCCATCAACATGAGAAAGGATTCGTACTTAACTGTCACAAACACGGATCTGCAGTCATGCGTACTACAAAACCCTGTGACTATTCTCTGTCAGATCAGAAAGCCTATTCACCACATGAAAGATGATCATAGCCTTTGTGAGACGATCCCAGGCACAAGAACTTGTAAAACTAAAACAACCTCGTGCAAGAATGACTGGAGAGAGTTAACGTCAGAAAACAAATATTATTATTTATGCTGCAGTGAATGTAACGTCAAACTTCTGTGTGAAAATCAAGTTAAAGCAGTTAAGTTATCAGATGCTGGTCTGTTGCGTGTTGGGGAAGGCTGTTTAGTAAAAACAGAAGATTTTATGGTGTATTCAAACAAAAGATTGTCTAGTAAAATTAGCACGACGACAAAGATTATCTCACCAGAAATATCACCAATCAATCACATAATAAATATCACTATGCCAGAAATCTCATATGAGCTCTATCCCAATAACTCGGACAACCTGAGGCAATTTGAAGCTATTAAGAGAAGTCTTGAGATCATGAAGCAGAGTGAACCTTTGAGCACTGATATCTCCTACCACGACATCCACCAGTATACTGCTATATATCTCATCATATCGGGAATCTTGTTACTGGTGGCAGCTTACTGTTTCAAATGCTGGCGGCAAAGGCAACGTAAAGGAAATCGTTCCACGTCTACAGCAGAGCGGTCGACAGCCTCTGCGGCGACTGCGAGGCCATCTCCACACAGCGTTCCAGAAAGTGTTGTGATTGAATGTAGTGAAATTAGGGAAAAAGGGCAATCTAGTAGTAAATCAGTGAAATGTGATCCCAAGCGACTAGCGCTATCTAGTGAGTGCTTACAAAAAAAGGAAGATAGAGGTTCTTCACCGATCTTTCGTGTGTTTTCTCTTCCTGATTTACACTGTAGTGATTCTGTCTAATTTGTAATGTTACTTTTATCTCATCTATTAACATAACTAACCCTACATAACTATTTTAGTATTATTTGAACATTGTTCTCACCTTGTTAATATTAATTTCATTACCCATTCAACTATAACTACTTACTAACCTCATCTTTTTCTCCCTCGGGAGCATGTTCGGGTCAATCACCGAACAATAATAAACATGTCAGCGTAATTGCGACACCGCGCTTTATGCCTTGATTATTTTATGTATTACCTAAGTAATTACACTCAGTACGTATTCGGATAGCATATCGAGCGCGACTCAATCTCATCTCATCCACCTCATTAGTTTTAATCGTTATCCCATTTGTATTACTGAAATATATAGTATCTTTATAATCTTCAATCTTAGTTTATCTTGATCTCACCCCAACCCCGAACAACACCGTTGCTCTTAAAACGGTGAAGGAAAACATCGATGTCCTAGAACCAAGAATTCGAAGACATGGGACATCTACCAACCCGCGCATGGTGGATTACGGCCCACTCCCTGTCACCAAGAGAGAGAGTATTAAACTCTATTTCCCTGCTTTATTAGATACCTATAACAATTGCTGTTATTTAAAAATGTGAAATCTTAAAGTAGGTTAGATTTGACTTGGCCAGTTTTCATAACATCAGTCATTTTATAAAGTTATTCAACATATTATGATATATATTTTAATTCTGATAAAAACTGGACTGGATAGTAACTAATTTCCAAGGAATGATAGCTTTCAATGATGGATTGTGTGGGGAATGATATGAAAGAGAAGGGAGTGAATGATAGCGTGACGGTTGACAGGGGAGAATGGAAGAAGAAAACGTGTTGCGCCGCCACCAAGTAACATGGGATAAGGGACGGAAGATGATGATAGTTTTCAATTAATTTAAAAGACCGACTCCTACCTAAATAATGTAATTGACGACGATGACGGCACGGTTGGCGCAGTGGTTAAGCGATTGACTGCTGCGCCGCGTGTCGCGGGTTCGATTCCCGCACGCAACAAATATTTGTATGACCTACAAGTAGTTGTTCCGGGTCTGGCTGTTTGTGTATGTGAGTTTAAATGTTTGTAAACGCACCCACGATACAGGAGAAATTCCTAGTGTGGGGCAACGTTTTTTCTAAACAACATTTTTTTTCTAAACAAATAAATTTAGTTTTTTTTATTTCCTTATGGAGTGGCATATACGGAAATAAAAAAAACTAAATATCAGAATACCTATCTGCTTCGGTCTCAATCAATATGATTGCCCTTGAACTACAAGCAGGTGTACAAAATTGATGAGCCTTACAATCGATTTGTTTGATCATCGTTTCTTGGAAAGACAACAGCAGACCAATTTTCATAGCAAAGTAGATACCTTGTCAGCAAGTCAAGGTTGGTAGGTGAAAGAAAGAAACAAAGAAAAATGCGTTTATTGGCAGGAGAACATAGGTATATAAGAAAAGGTCTTGGTACAGACGCCAGCACATCAAGCTACCCGAAACTGTCAAATTTTTCCAATCAACTTTGAACCTTAGGCGTTAGTGATAAAGTTGAAAATCTATTAAATAAATTTGACAGATTGTAGTAGCTTGATGTGCTGGCGGCTGTACTTATAAAGTTATACAAGGTGACTTGTAATTTGATGTATTTCTTTCAGGACGTGGTAGTGTGACGCATTTGCAACAATTAAGCACCCCATAATGCCTACGCGAAAGGTATGAGTTTATGATTCGAGAAAATCCAAAAAACAAAAATTTTTTTTACAAAATTCCCAGAATTCGTAACTAAATATCACTTTTTTCTAAATTCTCAAATTGAATGGCATTCAATCCTGTTCCATTGGGTACCTAATACTTCGATAAACCTTTCAATGTATAATATCTATATAATTTTCTAAAACATCAAACAATTAAACGTTAAAGGAAGAAGTTTATTAACCATTTTCACCCCTTGACCTCGACCCCTTGACAATTCAAAAGTGCCTGTAATTGGTTTATTTGGACTAAATGCTTTGAGTTTGAGTTAAAAAATCATCTACATGAACTTCACAGAAAAAAAAAACATTATTCGTTACAAAAAAATATTCCAGTTTTTACTTAAAACTAAAAATTTCGAAATAAAAAAGTAATTTAAAAAAATTAAACTGACTTCAAAAACAAATGAACTCAAAATGATGAAATAACTTTAATTTCGGAAGTCGGTGTCTTGGGATCTGTATTTAAGTTTTAGTTTTTTGCCACCGACTTCGACATTAAGTTTTTATTGAGTTGAATATGATAACACTAATTCTATTTTGTTATTTCACAAAAAAACGGTAAAGCCAAATCAATGTTATTACAGACATCTCTTTCAACCACCAAAAGTAAAACAAAACAGACTCCGTTTCCAGTCTTATTGCTTCTATAAATAAGATCTAGAATGGTATCCAATAATTCTAAAAGCCTGACAATATGTGATGCAGTCTCACGGCCTTGCATGTCTATTGTTAGAAGATGTAGCCAGCTGAAGAGTGACGTAGCATAAGTGAACATTTTGAAATAACTTTACAGTCAGCTTATAAATGTTTTACTAGAAATTGTTGCAATACCAAAGCTGTAACACAGAATTAGAATTTATTTATTTGTAAGAATGTAGTTTTACATAGTATGGTCTTAATATTTTTTTATTTCCTTATACTTAACATAATATGGTGTACAAATATTCAAATGTCATTCTTATATAACTAAGTTCAAATCATTTTAAGATTTGTGATTTACAATAAGTACAATATGAATTAATATTATTAGAATTGTATACACCAGCATAAGCATTGAGACATAAACCAGCACTTTCAGTTTTTCCCGAATTTTGCGGGGAACTTTTCCAATTTTTCTTTCTCTCTATAGGTACCTTATTAGCTTTTGCCCACATCTTCGCTCGCGTTACACTCTAAAACACAAACAAATTCGCGACAATAACAGGTACGTATTTAGAGAATTAAAATCATTAGAATCATTAATAACACTTTTCCATAAGAAATTGGTGGTTGGTGGTAGAAATCTAACTTAGAAAGATATATTAATGATTCTAATGATTATAATTATCTAAATACGTACCTGTTATTGTCGCGAATCATATTTTGATCAAGATACATCCTGACACTGACCTGCAAATTGCAAAAAACGTAAGAACATTTGAATTTCGCTGTCTCAACCTTAAGACAAAACGCCCGTCCTTCACTTCCTTGTACTTTTGCTGGGAAGAAGAAGTGGCGCAATAAACTCCCCAGCAGCACAGCTATCTGTTTACCAGAACTTAACATTATAATATGTAGATAGATCCTATATCTATCAGTATTTCGTGCTCCAACGTCCGATAATTTCAACACACAATTTCTTGAAATAGCAATTTCTGGACGTGTGCCAATATTGGATAGCCGGTGTAATATCTAGCCCAGAATCTAGGGTACCTCAGTCCATCTGATATAAGCCGCTTCAAAAGCGCTGGTTACTTCCACAACCGACATTGAAAACTTCTTACAAAATTGCAATATTATTTTAACTGAATGAGGATTTTATTTCGTATATTTTTCTCTGTACCTACTTGGGTTTTTGGGTAGGTTCTCCTGAAATCCTGAAAGGAATATGTCCTGAAATTTATTCATTTATGACATTTGCAATTTTATAATAAATAACTATTCTTTTATACTTAGTTTTATTCTTAGACGGGTAAGACCTTTGTTGGAAGATAGTTCGGAAGTGCCCCCGAATGGACCCGAACACACGAACCTACTCTCGTTCGTTATCAGGTCCCATCGGACCCAAGAATTACGACATACGAAATCCTAAATATGTATTGTGCTACCCATCAAATCTTATGAATGTGCGGTAATTAAGGTAAAATATCGGATATCTATGGTAAAATAAATGTATTTAACGGACCAAAGATTTTAATATAAAGGAGTGGTCCCGGGAGCATATTATGCGATGAGCGCTATTAATTACACGTGACGTTATTGTATTGTACGTTTATAAATCATGAATGTATTGACAACATCCTTATGCCACAAAGGCTGAAAAGCCGAAGTAGATTTTTAAAGTTGTGTCGTGGGAGCTCACTCGTGAACGATCTCTAGAAAGACTGAAACTGTGGCGACCCGGTGCTTGAAAATGTTCTTAAGTAAATTTTTTGACATTCGTATCCTGCATAAAGAAGCGCAGAACCGGTCGAAGTGGAGGTGCTTGGGGGAGGCCAGCAGTGGACGTCTGTCGGCTGAAAATGATGATGATGATCCTGCATAAGCGTATGAAGTTTCATTAAAACCAGTTCATTCATTTCGAAAAACAAGGGCATGAATATTTGTATGAAATGCCGTACGTCGTAAACACTTTTAAGAACAGAAAAACCCTGAAGACAATCTAGATTTGATGGTCAGAAATACCAATAGCCAATAAGTAACACTGGTTATCGAAGCTAGTTAGGTACTTGAGGAAGAGGCTTTTGCCCTGCGGTCTGAGGCCTTTGTATACTTTGTAGCACGGTTTCTTCACGATAGGTCGTATAAACCGCGCCGTAGAAAAAAACGTGTTCGTACAAACGGCTTTTTTTTTGTGGATGGGAAATCATCAAATGACCCCTCCCGCTCTGGGCGGAGCGGAAGGGAGTGTCAGACTCTTACTGAGTAAAACCCACCCGTGTTCCTTCCTTAGCCCTTTATGTTCCGGGCCAGCGGTAACCCTTTCGGACAATCCCGCTGACCCGGCAGGCTTCGGCCCTGTGGGGCCCCTCCTCGATGCTGACATCTCTTTGAGGCGCGCGTGGAACTCGTACGCGCCGTCCGGCACGGGCCCTGGTCCTGATCGGACGTAGCGGTACTCAAACAAAGGGCCTAACAATTGAAAATTATTTGTCTAACAATAAAATTGCAGGTTCAGTTTCACGATTGTTCAAGTATTCCTACTTTATCGACTTTATAGAAAAAGTCTGCCAAAGAAAATGACGTCTTCTTTATTATCTAATATTTCAAGTCACCAGGCGATATTCACTTAATATGATACAGAAAAGTTCGCCCCGACGCGATATCACACTAATATTATAAAGGCGAATGTTTGTGAGTGTATGTGTGTGTGTGTTTATATGTTTGTTACTTCTTCACGCTCAAACGGCTGGACCAATTGGAATGGATAAAATTTTGTATGGAGGTAGCTGACACCCTGGATTAACATATAGGCTACTTTTATCCCGATATTCCCACGGGACCAACACTTATGCGGCTGAAACCGCGGGGCGCAGCTAGTTATTTACTAGAACTCTTCAAGGAATCCTCAGGACAATAAGTGAGCAGTGTGTCTTTTTATTGTACCTTCAGCTGCCAAAGGAAAATAAACCTAATGTCAATGGTGTAAAGTTTTATTTTATGGTCAGTTTTAGTGTGAGTTTCTTGGCAGTAGATAGATCATTAGTCCTGTTTAGATATCGAGACAGCGGAAGATGGATGATATTTTTTTAAAAGGAAGTGTTGGGAAGAAAAACGTTTAAATTCTGGAGACGATTAATTTAAGGGGCTTACATGACCTAGAGCGCGGTCACTGTCGGACTGCATAGAAAAGAAAGAGAAGCGCGATGACACAAAGCTAGTAATTTTTTGCAAAATATGAAGCAATTATTTAATTACAAAAAATCTATTGTGTGGACGAAAAAATTAAAACACTAGTATTTTAGTACGTTTCTTGTAGAATAATCTGACAAAAAATTAGAATGATAGTATATATATTAGTATGGCTTTTATTGTAAAATGAAAGCTATTTTGGAGATATCTTCATGATTTTTTTCTATCGTATCAAATTAGTTTTCAACACACTATCTACCTAGCATATATCCTGAAGAATATCATATATTTTTCTGATTTTGTTTACTGTGGTCGATCATATACTTTTATTGTTTCTATAACTTGCGTTTTTTGTGTTTGTGTCCTGTAAGCCCCTTAACACTCTCACCGCCATACGGTCCGCCAGCAGGACGTATGTTTTCGAGTAAGGCACGCCAACTTAAATTGCACTAACCGAGATCAGCAGGCCGTATGGGCCGCCGGCGTACCATATCTTTCGCGCCAGAATCTAACCAAATTTCCGTTACTACCTACCAAAAATATCGAGTCTGTCACGCCACTCATAACAATCAATCATTAGGCCGCCGGCGCCCGTACGGCTTGCAACGGTCGCATTTTCGCGCACTTATTGCGTAATTTCACTACTTTCTTCTAATTTTTGTTACTTGTGCGAAGTTTTTAACATTATGTCGGACTCAGAGGATGACCCAGACTAGAAGAATCGGAGAGCATGAGCAGACATTCTGATGCACTTTCTGAAGAAAGCGTTGAATTACCTACTAGTAACCAACATCAACATTCGTCAGAAAGCCGCAAGACCTCAGAGTATGCCGAATTTCATTCCGAATTTTTTCATGCCGAATTCATCAGATGGTTCAAGAAAAAAAACAGTTTCTGTTTAAGAAGGTTTGACAAGTGTAGAAGCATGTAAAGTAACAAAGAAAGTTAATACGGTGTGCTTACTTTGCCCTTCAAATCCCAGTGTGTGCTCCGAATGCTTTGCCAACTTCCATAGTGCCATTATATGGCAATAATAATGTCATTTTACTAATAAAACTAAGCTTTTTCATTCCTGTAATCAACCCTCTAGTAATCCTATAAATTTAAAGATAAAGCAACAATTTTTTTTTTAAATTGTAGGTAATAAAGTAAACTTTGCATCGGTTAGCTTCACTTTTCTGGAACAGCAGGCCATACGCTGTAAAATTAATATGAAATTGCGAGATCGTAGCGGACCGCACGGCCTGCTAGTAAAAATACACAATGAGCCCGCCGGCGGACCGTATGGCCTGCTAAACTCGTTATAGATTTTTCGCCGCGGCCTGCACTGGTAGGCAAAGCTGCAACCCGCCGGCAGACCGCATGGCCTGCTGCACTGACAAATTCTATATATGGGTGGCGGTGAGAGTGTTAATAATAGACTTCTATGGGTTACTAGCTTCTCGCGACTTCGTCCGCATAACATTTTTTGTGTCCCTGACCCACTGCATCGCATTGCATCGCCCACCCGCGCTATTCCGTCGTTTTCGCTTAGCGTTCTTTCTAACTTTTTTATTTTTGCTCGGCTCGTAAGGGTCGTAGCGTAATGTTATATACCTTTGTCGAGAATTGGGCTTTCAAATGCAAGAAGATCTCAAATCCGACTGGTGTTCCCAGAGATTATCGCGTTCAAACAAACATACTCTCAGCTTATTTTTTAGGGTTCCGTACCAAAAGGGTAAAAACGGGACCCTATTATTAAGACTTCATTGTCTGTCCTTCCGTCTGTCTGTCACCAGGCTGTATCTCATGAACCGTGGTAGCTAGACAGTTGAAATTTTTAAAGATGATGTATTTCTGTTGCCGCTTCAGCAACAAATACTAAAAACAGAATAAAATAAGTATTTAAGGGGGGCTCCCGTACAACAAACGTGTTTTTTTCGGCGTTTTTGCCTTGTCGTACGGAACTTCGTGTGCGAGTCCGACTCGCACTTGGCCAGTTTTTGAAATTTAAGATAATTTATTCCTGACAGTAACTAGCAGCAGCCAGCAGCGCTAGCTAACTCGTACTAGCAGTATAATATTAGGTATAAGTATAGATTTATACCCATTGCTAATTTAAACTGTCTGCTAAATGTAACATTTTCGAACTTAGACCCATGTGAGCCTATCATATTAAACATGAAAAATAAACTACGCGACCTTAGAAGTATAATAAACTTCTACAGAGTTACTAATGGGATATCAAGTTCCAAGAACTAACATAATACCACATTCTGTGAACGTATACGTAGCCAGCACGCACGCAGATTTCAAGAAGGCAATTTGATGCCTACTTAATCGATGGTAGATTTGTGGTAGTCACAATCTAATTTCTGGGAATTTAAATCTAGCTAGTATGAGTACGCTGAACTCTGGAAATCAGGATACATATGCGATGGCAGCTTTGGGACTATTACGTGGTGCGTTGCGAATTGCGATCCAGGAAATTCGAAGATTTCTTTGATATTTGTCTTGGAATGTTGACAAAAACATGAAAATACTGCATCGTTCCCAAATTTTTAGAATATTAAATAATAACTTTTTTTTTTTTATATTACAGGAAGGGTTATACAAATAAAAACATAAATGCAAATAAAAACTAAATGTTAAGCCACAGCCAGAGCATAAAAATGAAAAAAATAATTATTGAGTAAAATCTGTATATTCAAATAGGTAAGTATAACAATAAAATGAAAAATATATAAATACATAATAAGTATGTAGTGTGTAGGTACCTGTAGAAATGAAATAGGTAGAACAACGACCAGTTATAGTGATATCTTAAAAACAAAACAAGAAGTAAAACAAGAAGTCCATAAAGACTATATCAATCAATTTCTATCACAAAATTCAAAAGAAAAGTTTCAAGTGTTTCAAGGCTACACCGCCGGGGACACCCATCACGCTGCCATTTGCGTCACTTAACGAAATTCATATTAATTTATTGATATTATTAATCAAAAAGTGTGTTTCCCTCATAATTAATAGTCTATATGAATCAATACAAAACAACAACGCTTACGCAACGTTTTATTTAAAGAAAGAAAGAAGAAAAGAATACCTGTCACAGATTTCTAAAGTCAACTTCAAGAGTCTACATTCACAATTATTATCTTCTAAAGTAATTCAAGGCTACACCAGCAGAACACCCGTCACGCTGCCGTACAATTTGCGACACATTACGAAATTCATATTAACTTACTGATATTTTTTTATCGAAAATTGTATTTCCTTCATGTTTAATAGTCTATATCAATCAATTTCTATCACAAACTTCTAAAGCCAACTTCAAAAGTTTATATTCACGAGTATTACCTTCTGAAATGTTTCAAGGCTACACCAGCGGGACACCTGTCACGCTACCGTACAATTTGCGTCACCTAAAGAGATTACGTGTCTCACTGTAGTTTAACGTTTATGTCTGGGAATAATCTCAGCCACTTTAAGGTTTTAATGGTAGTGTCTTTGGTTGAAGATGTTTGTATTAAGAAATGTAATTAATACAAGGTGGCAGTAAGAACTTCATCATCATTTATTTATTCCAAATTGTATTAACAGTTTGCACCACACACACAAGTTATCGGTCAATATTAAATTATATTAGATAAACGAAGATAAAGATAAACAAGATTTTTTCTTTGTTGATCTAATAATTAAAAAAAAAATATTGTTGTTCTTCCCGATATTTTCGACACTGACCGTACATATGTAGGTACCATTGCTGGACATTGGCCTCTCTAATTGCACTCCATTTAGTTCGATTCTCGGGAACTCTATTTCAGCTGCTAACAGCCACTAGGCGAAAATCGATGCTCCCCTAGCCTGAGGGCATCCTACCTGACGTTTGCCTCAAGAACACGTCTATACCAACGGTCATAATATGGCCGCCCCATTACCACTTCAGCTTGCTTATTCTGTACAATTTTGGTTCGATGCTTACTTATTTTCTGTTAAACAGCATTTTCGTGTTCCTATAAGAAATTCAATACTGTCTCTAAGGACAGCAGCGATTCGGCAAACTCCGTAGGGAGTTTCAGGTGATCACATTTCTTTTATACAGCGTGAAGTGTGGCGTGGTGGGACAATGACTCGCAAACTGTAACCATGAATTCAGGACATGATTCTAGAGCCCGTAGCGTAGACATTATTCGTCAGTTATCTTAAAAAATCATCAGCTGTTTCATAGAAAGTGCAATAATCACGCGGTCAAAATGTATGGAACAGCAATTTTTTTACATAATCAGCCTATAATGTTCCCACTGCTGGGACACAGGCCTCCTCTCGGTGAGAGGGAGTGGACCGTAATCCACCACGCGGGCCCAGTGCGGGTTGGCAGATGTCACATGTCTTCGAATTTTTGGTTCTAGGATATGCCGGTTTCCTCACGATGTTTTCCTTCACCGTTTTGAGAGCAGTGGTGATGAAATAATTTACACAAAGTAAAGCGCCTGTCTGGGTTCGAACCTACGACCTACAACTCGT
The DNA here is from genome assembly GCA_951800025.1 of Oligia strigilis. Lineage (NCBI taxonomy): Eukaryota > Metazoa > Arthropoda > Insecta > Lepidoptera > Noctuidae > Oligia > Oligia strigilis. The sequence goes on along the minus strand of OX637563.1, from coordinate 4,610,506 downwards.
AAGTCGGGGCCGTTACCACTTGGCTAGCACTGCTCTTTTTTTTAATAACCCACAAAAAATACAAGGCAGGTTCAGAATCATGTAAAATTAAGGGTAACCCTTAATTTTGACCAAACCTTTTTAAAACACTCTGTATATTTTGTAGGTATGCCCTCTAACCAAAAAAGTGAAAATGAATTTCCTGAGGCTGATCAAGTGATCACCCTGTATCTGACGCTCCAATATGCACACACTGGATCTTTGATTACCTGTCTCCTATGATAACTCGTCCGTCCATATCCGTGGAAGGTACGTATGTACGGTCAGTGTCGAAAATATCGGGAGGAACAAAAATTAATTAATTTTTCAAAATTATCAGTGCAACAAAGAAAAAATCTTCTTTATCTTTATCTAATTTTATTTAATATTGACCGATAACTTGTATGAGTGATGCAAACTGTTAGTACAAGTTGGTTATTATTAAAAAAATAAAATAAAAGTTGAAACACAAAGGGTTTAAAAGAGAATTATTTCATTTTATTTCAATGTGTTAATTCTGACCCTTTGTACACGACAACCGTGCTTCTGACACAAATTAACAGATAGAGATGAAGTTAATTTTTTTTAAGTAGCTGTGATCATTTTGAACAGTCAGATTTTTGATCATCATCATCATTTCAGCCGAAAGACGTCCACTGCTGGACATAGCCCCCCCCCAAGCACCTTCACTTCGACCGGTTCTGTGCTTCTTGCATCCAACGGGTTCCTGCGGCCTTCACAAGGTCGTCGGTCCACCTTGTGGGAGGCCTTCCAACGCTACGTCTTCCGGTACGCGGTCGCCACTCCAGAACCTTTCGGCCCCATCGGCCATCTGTTCTGCGAGCAATGTGCCCTGCCCACTGCCACTTAAGTTTGGCAATTCTTCGGGCTATGTCGGTTACCTTGGTTCTCCTGCGGATCTCCTCATTCCTGATTCGATCACGCAGGGAAACTCCAAGCATAGCCTTCTCCATTGCCCTTTGGGTGACTTTTAGCCTTCTTTTAAGGCCCATTGTGAGCGACCACGTTTTAGTGCCATAAGGTGCAGATTTTTGATGCTGATAAGGAATTCAGTATAAGAAAGAAGAAAAGGAAGTCTGAAAGTGCCACCATTGATTGAAAAGTAGTGTCATGGTATGCATGTGTTGAGGAGGAATGGGGAAAAATGTCGTGAGGAAAATTATGAGTACGAATGTGGATAGCAAGAAGAGTGAAGAAGCCATGGATGGACTGTGTGAATGATGATATGGTTAGAAAGGGAGTGACTACCTACCGGTAGGACCACTAATAGAGACAACGGCGCCGGCGGGAGAATCATTAATAGATATTGATGGGGAGCCTGCCGTTTTGCCGAAAAGATTTTGCCAAAATTTCACTACCCAAACAAATTTTCGCAACCTTTTATTATACCAATGCAATGTTTGGAATAATTTTAGTATGCACATTTTCATTTGGTCGAATTTTTACTTGGCAGAATATTATTAAGAATAATGTCATTTAGGCATTTGGTCTTTAATCAAATGATTTATTACGGCAAACAATCTTTAGACAATAAACGTTTGGTCAAACGATTTGTTATGACAAAAAATATAAAGGCATAAATAAGATTTTTTGAGAATTTTTTTTTTGGGAATTAAATAATTAAAAAATGCAATTTTTTTTTTAAAATAATCATTTATTTAATACAAAATATTTGTAACTTACTATTTTAATTTTTTTGCAATGGACATTATCGAGAACCGAATTAGTTACGAGGTTAATTAAAAAAAAAAATGCTTAGGTTAGGTTAGGTTAAAACTGTGACCTCCTACGCACGAGCCGAGCGAGCGAAGCGAGCGGTGCCGCGGTAGCGGCCGGCGAGTGCCAGAAACGACTAAATTATATAGAAAAAAATATGGAAAAAAGAGATTATTTTTAACAGGCTATCGAGAACCGAATTAGTTAGACGAGGTTAATTATTTAAAAAAAATGCTTAGGTTAGGTTAGGTTAAAACTGTGACCTCCTACGCACGAGCCGAGCGAGCGAAGCGAGCGGTGCCGCGGTAGCGGCCGGCGAGTGCCAGAAACGATTAGATTATATAGAAAAAAAAATATGGAAAAAAGAGATTATTTTTAGCAGGCTATCGAGAACCGAATAAGTTAGACGAGGTTAATTATTAAAAAAAAAATGCTTAGGTTAGGTTAGGTTAAAACTGTGACCTCCTACGCACGAGCCGAGCGAGCGAAGCGAGCGGTGCCGCCGCAGCGGCCGGCGAGTGCCAGAAACGACTAGATTATATAGAAAAAAAAATATGGAAAAAAGAGATTATTTTTAGCAGGCTATCGAGAACCGAATAAGTTAGACGAGGTTAATTATTAAAAAAAAAATGCTTAGGTTAGGTTAGGTTAAAACTGTGACCTCCTACGCACGAGCCGAGCGAGCGAAGCGAGCGGTGCCGCGGCAGCGGCCGGCGAGTGCCAGAAACGACTAGATTATATAGAAAAAAAGTCTACCCGAAACTGAACTAGTTAGACGAGATTAATTATTTCAAAAAATACTACCAGAATACTTAATATTATTATTACCTGTTTAGAATTTGTCCCAAGTGGAAAAAACACCCTTGTAATAAAACGTCTTCAAAGTTAGATCTTATGCTTGAAATGGCTGCCTTAAAACTGCGAAAACTGACGATACTAAATATTTGGCAAATGTAATTTTGCGTAAAATGAGTTATTCCAACTGAAATATTTGACTAAATAAAAATTGGTAAAAGTACTAGTTGGTAAACAAGTTATTGTTTAAACGTTCACTTGCCAAACATTAGGTTTGGGTTACAATTATTTTTGAAGAGATTTTTTGCTAAGTAATAATTTGGCAAATGAAATTATGCGGAAAATTGTTTGGGAAGTGATAATTTGGCAAAATCTTTTCGGCAAAACAAGGGAGACCCATATTGATGATACTAATAATAAAGCTGAAGAGTTTGTTTCTTTGAACACCCTGATCTCTGGAACTACCAGTCGGATTTGTAAAATTGTTTTTGCATTCGTTAGCCCAATTCTTGAGAAAAGCTATTAAGGCGAGTAACACACGGCACCGCGCACCGCCGCGGTAGGCGGTGCCGTCCGCGCGGTGAAGCGGCGCCTAACACACGGGGCGCCGCATAACCGCGCGGATCATCGTAGGTGCAGGACGTGTTGCAATTTAAAAATGATGAAAAAGCGACCAAACTGGTCAAAACCGTGTTAAATCCATCCGCGCGGACAGGCGCGTAAACCGCCTTACCGCACGGGGCACCGCTACGAAATCCGCTTTACCGCCACCGCCCTCCGCGGCGGTGCGCGGTGCCGTGTGTTAATCGCCTAAATATGCTATTTAACATCATGTAACATCTACGACCATTAGGAGCCGAGGAAAAAAAAAGTTCGAAAACGAAGTAATAGCGCGGGCAGGCGATGCGTTGCGACGGGGTGGGTCGGGGGAACAAGAAATTTCACGCGGACGTATTCGCGGGCAGAAGCCAGTTCAATAATAATTATTACGAAAAAATCATCGACATAAGCCGCTGACAGTACCTGTACATGAGTAGGTTCATGTGGTGGAATGTTCCCGGTAAAATAATTTGATTTGCCAATTTAGGGACGGTAGGTGTTATACCTACTTTACATAAAGGTAGGGTTGTGAGTTTTGTTGGGTTGATTGAATTTGGTTTAGGACTTGTTAGCGGTGAATTGATTGTGATTCTGAATTCATACATAATACAGTGTGGTAGGAACATTGAAGCGCAACTATAGCCATGAATTCAGCAGATTCTAGACCCTCATCATCTGCCTAGCCTTTTCCCAACTATGTTGGGGTCAACTTCCAGTCTAACCGGAAGCAGCTGAATACCCCCCTTATTCTAGACCCACTGAGTAGAAAATTAAAAAAAATTGCTATTTCATACATTTTGACTTCGTAGGTATTGTACAGACGCCGAAACTGTCAAATTTTCCCAATCAACTTTGAACCTAATTCTTTAGAGATAAAGTTGAAAATCTATTAAAGAAATTTGACAGATTGTAGTAGCTTGATTTGCTGGCGGCGTCTGCAATTTTCTATGAAATTGCAGATTTTTTTATTATAACCACGAAAACTTTCTGCGCAGGGTCGTCTAGAATCATGTGCTGTTACTCATGGTTACAGTTTGTGGATTAATGTCACACTATGTATATCTCCTTTTACTTTTGCATGAAAAGATTTCAGTTCTGTAATGAAAGAAATAAGCAGTAAATAAAATTGAAAAAAACTTTAATCTGACCCAAGGGCTGGCTTTTACCTTGGCCAGAGGCTAAGCATCGCCATACAACGTGGTAATGCCGCCAGTCTCTTGGGTACATTACCAGTCGACAGCGATGCGGATGAGTTTTTCGACGCTGTTTTCAAGTTTCTGTATAGTTTTAGTTAAGGGGGAAGCTCTAAGGTGGCCTGCGAAATTCAAATTTTCTTTCGTTTTTTGCAAATTGCTGGTCAGTATTAAGTTGTACGTTGATTAAAATATGATTAGCGGCCGTAACAAATATGTATTTACAGAATTATAATCATTAAAGTCATGATTTCATGAAATAGTCATTCTTGGGGATTACATGGTCTTGGAGAGTTGTCTCCAAGACCATGTAATCCCCAATGATTATAATTCTGTAAATACATATTTGTTACGACCGCGAATCATATTTTAATCAACGTACAACTTAATACTGACCAGCAAATTGCAAAAAACCTAAAAAAAAATGAATTTCGCGGGCTACCCTGGCGCTTTCGCCTTAAGTTAGAATTTAATTTTGTTATTTTTACCTGTCTAAATAAATTACCCTGTTTTAATCTGAACTGCTTTAAACAGTTCCATATGAGCAAACTCAAACTCAACTCAAACTCAAAGCATTTATTTCAATTAAACCATTTACAGGCACTTTTGAATTGTCAAGAAGTAGGTCAGTCAGAAAAATGTGAAGCTAGTTGCCCATTCCAAAGCGTAGGTACCTATGGAGAAGAACGGGCAAGAAACTCCATGGACACTCTTTTTAAATTATATTTTACAAAAATATTAGGTACATCATTACTTTTGAATTTATAATTAAATAATGTGAGAACGATGTATAAATAAACAAGACGTAGGCGTTAAAAGCGTCCAGAGTACAACAAATAGTAGGTACTAAAACAACAATCCAAAAATAAAATAATTAAAAATAAGCCGAGGCAGCTAAGTGATGACCAGCCCCAACTGACGGCGCCCGTTCACGAGCCTAACGTTCAAAACAGTATTTTTTTTACTGATACGAAAACAGTTAAAGCTTGAGGCGAAATGGTCACAAAATTAACTGTTTTATTTATTTGGTGATATTGTTCACACCATTGAATTTATTTACATTACAGTAAAGGTGGTTTTCCTGTTTTTTTGTTGTTTTTTTTTCAGTAAACAGTAGGTATGTTCAATCATTAAAAGTTACTGTTTTGTCTTTTACTGTTTTACAAACATTTCTTCTTAATGTATAAAGTCAGTAAGTCTTAATGAAATCGTTTTAATGCGCTGTCGTAAGAAATTATTTTTTTTCAGTGTATTTACTTTCTAAATTTTTATCTGCAAGTGTGGCTCTTGGGAGTAGGTACCGTAACAGTAGATAATTAATTAATTGCCTACCTGCTTTTGTTCATAGTCAAGAAAGTTGATACAATCGTTATACAACATGTCCTGGAATTACCGGACACCAAAAAACAACCCAATTAGGATTTATCCGCCCCTAAGACGACCCACGTACCTACCTTATGTTATACAACGTTATTTTTAGTATATGCGAAACCTGAATATAGTTTGTTCAGAATAAGTAACTGAATCGATTCCAATAATTTTTACCCCATGTTATATTTTGTTCCAAAAATATTTAAAAAAGGTTAAAAGTTGGACACCGAGCGACACTAAGTAGGTTATCCAATCTCCGCGCCGAACGGTTAGGTACCTAGGTATTATCAATGAGCGCAAGACGGCGCGGCATGGGTGAGCATGTTTTTGTACATAGATTCTTTACATAAAAATACACAACACGTGTCTAACGTGTTTCGGGTTTCGCATTATATACTAAAAATAATGTTGTATCTAACATAGTAGGTACTTCACCCATTTTCGTTTATTTTGTTTTAACTAAAACAAACAGCGGAAGTGTGACAGTAATTTACGTAATTTTAATTATTTTTGGGATAAAAATTACCTGTATTCAAAATGACAGATATCGATTCAGTAAACGATTATCTTCCTTCATACTTGCATTAATTCAGTTACACATTCTATTGTTGCTTATATTACCTTACATCCATTTAGGTGCTACCACGAAAATAAATCGTAGCGACTGATCCACTAAGCGAGCGAAAATGGTGCAATTACTTATGAAACGCAAAAGATGAGAGATGGCCACAATGTGCGTGCGCTCGAAATAAAACGACGTATGAGCTAAAACGAATTTACTCCTTTTTTAACAAAATAATTTATTTAAATTTAAAAATACTTTGAGTAAACTTTGATATTATGATAATTCTCTATGTTTTAATGTAAATTCCATTGAATAACTCTTAAGCGTTACGCCGTGATGTCGAAAGAAGTAAAAAAATTGATATAACTTTGCAATTTTTTTGTATCAAGAAAAAATCATTGAATCGTGTATTCCTTTTAAATGATACTAGTCGAAAGAGTAAAAAAATATATACCAAAATGTCAAATCCCTATTCCACATACAAGTTAAGAAAAACCACATTTTTTTCAATATATCACCTTCAGAGAGACAAGTACGATTCCGAGTGACTTAATATTATTCTTAGCCACAGAGTAAATTTTTTTCTTGCTTTTCCGACTTAAATGGTCAATAATAATAATCAGCCTGTATTGTCCCACTACAGGGCAAAGGCCTTCCTTTCCTTTTCCCACTCAACTCGATCCTGAGCCAATATGGATCAATCACACTAATATTATAAAGGCGAAAGTATGTGAGTGTGTGCGTGTGTGGGGGGGGGTGTGTTTATATGTTTGTTACTTCTTCACGCTCAAACGGCTGGACCAATTTTGATAAAATTTTGTATGGAGGTAGCTGACACCCTGGATTAATATATAGGTTACTTTTTATTCCGATATTCCCACGGGATCGAAGCTTATGCGGGCAAAACCGCGGGGCGCAGCTAGTACCTCATATAGGCGTCAAGTTCGTCTCGTCATCTACGCCTAGGTTTTCCACGATGCCGTTAGACGTTATTACCCATGCTGAAATGTAAATTTTTTTCGTAATTACAAAACAAACCTCGTTAGTGAGTGACATAGGTAGTGACAAGAACATAAATATAATGTACAACCATAAATTCATTAAGAGCAAACTACCTTGTGGTAATGAGATGTACCGTCGGCAGCGAAATGTTCCAGGGAAATGAATGCTTATTACCATAGAATAAAAAAATTGTACAGAAACGAATCAGAAATGAAAACGTGTTCGAATCAGAAATGAAGACATCCGCAGGAGAACCAAGATAACCGACATAGCCTGAAGAATTGCCAAACTTAAGTGGCAATGGGCAGGGCACATTGCTCGCAGAACAGATGGCCGATGAACCCGTTCTAACGGGTTTCTTCGAAAGAATTGTTTATTCTGCACAAACAAAACGGACAATCCGTTTTGTTTGTGCAGAATAAACAATTCTTCTTTATTTCATATTTATATATACGTTATTGTATGTACACCAGAAAAATACAATTATCACTACAAAACTAACAATGGGCGGCTTTCTGCGATCTCTTCCTGGCAAACTTTCTTTTTCCTTCCTTTCATTCGTTGCCCATTTTGCTTAGCTGTGTGTCTTGAGCGTGTGACGTGTGGGATTGTGGCGTGTGTGTGGTGCGTGGGTGGTGTGTGTGTGTATAAGTGTGCGTATTTGTACGCGTCGTGCTTCGTTTGATTCGGTGTCAGGTCGTGGTCTTCATATGAATTGTACCGAGTCATCATAATCAGTGTTTTGCAACATTTCTTTATATTTTTTTTTTACAAATGAAATAATTTGGATGTCCTGTAGTGCCTTAGTAGTAAATACGCTTCAAATGTGTAGGTATTTAAAAGTGAGGTGCCAAAGTTTTGCTTCTACCTATTCGTAATCTATGACATTACTAATTTGAATAATTAAATATCGTCATCAAAGGTATTTGTGTCAGTATTTCAGGGAATATGAATGTCAGGGAAATTGTAGCGGTAACGAATTCTAGGAATGTGGCTGGTGACTGCTGTCGTCATTGTGATTTAATTACTAGATGTACTGATAACATTCATACAGAGTGGGAATTTGAATTGCAATTCGATTGTTTTTATATATTGATTAGGTACCTACTTATTAGTTTTGGTGCAAGAAATGATATCGTTTTGCAATTTATTTTGATCGTTTTTAGGGTTCCGTATCCGAAGGATAAAAACGGAACCCTATTACTAAGACTTCGCTGTCTGTCCGTCCGTCCATCCGTCCGTCTATCTGTCACCAGGCTGTATCTCAAGAACCGCGGTAGCTAGACAGTTGAAATTTTCACAAATTATGTATTTCTGTTGCCGCTATAACAACAAGTACTAAAAACAAAATAAAATAAATATTTAAGGGGGGCTCCCATACAACAAACGCGATTTTTTTGCTCTTTTTTGCTCGATATCAATAATGGCAACAGATAGGCACTTGAAATATTCACAAAATACTCAGTTGTATTTTTACTTTAATAATAAAATTTGAATAAAATAAATATTTAAGGGGGGCTCCCATACAACAAATGTGTTTTTTTCGGCGTTTTGGCCTTGTGGTACGGAACCCTTCGTGTGCGAGTCCGACTCGCATTTGGCCAGTTTTTACATTTTCTTGTCAGATTTCGGTCTTTCAGATTCTTCTGAAGTGGTTTGCAAAGACTTGATCAGCTGCAAAAAAAAGTAAAACAAAAAAAAAAACCCGTGAAAATGTCGAGTAAGGTTAAAATATAGGGGCAATCGACTGATTGACCCTATATTTATTTTATAAGGCGAGGCAGATTGACTAATCTGCCTCGCCTTTTCCTAGTTCTATCTATGTAAGGGTCGGCTTTCTGCCTAACCGGATGCACCTCTTTTAGGCCTCATCCTTTTTATTAATCAGTTCATTATTATAAGACCAAAAGTCACTCTGCCTAGCCCTTTCCCAACTATTTTTATTTTATTTTATTTTTATTTTATTTGGGAAACAAACAGATGCAATAACAAACTTAAGTATACAAATAGTTTAACCACAATCCAGAAACAGTTTCCACAGACTACGTACTTAACTATGTTGTAGTTGGCTTCCAGTCTACCCGAATTCAGCTGAATACCAGTATTTTACATGGAGTGGCTACCTATCTTACCTTCACAACCCAGCTACTGGGTACCGCGATAACCCTTGGTAAGACAATCAGTCTTACCAAGGGGCGTCGTGGTCGGTCTTCTAACTACCCGTAACGACTGTCCAAGATCTACGAATGACAACCAAGACCAAACGGCAAAACGCTCGATATGTAATGGATGGTCACCCATCCACGAACCGACCGCGGCAAGCGTAGCCTAACCATTAACATAATTTAGCCACGAGCCCCTTAGAGTGTAACCTACACGATTGACATAAAGCCTGTTACTGACATCAACATTATTGGGAATCAACAATAATTTAAAGTATCAAATCGCTTGCGCTGTCTAGTTAAAAAAAATACTTGTAAAAGAATTTTTTAACGATGAATTTACAAAAAATGTGCTAACAGCAAATTAGGTAGATATATGTTTTTGACATCTATCTGAGATGTCAAAACATATCTTATTAATTTTCTACCAACTCTTGACATAATAGTTATTTTGCTGACCGTACACGTTCATCTCATTAAAGGCACACCGGGACGCAAGCGAGCCAAACAACACCACAATCTATACCGCCCACTAAAATCATTTACAGCAGAGAACTCAATAAATTTTGATCAGGGGGCCTAAAAAGGCCACTTTGGCAGAATCATAAAAGGACAACATTATGAATCATAATGGACAGTTAACTGTTAAGTTAATCGTATCTAATCCCATTGGGCTTCCCCATCTAGTTTTTAAAAGCTGATTGATGTGTAAAAGTGTTTGTGCAATGCAAATCTACTTACAGAAATAAAATTATTTATCACCCAGTTAAAATCATACCTTAAGGCTTACGCAAAACTTCAAGTTCAGAGTATACTGATTAACAAAACTAAGAAGCTTATCTTCATTAATTAGTCAACAGTTATAACCAGCTAAAACTTGTGTAACTTTGACAAAGGTAACCCAAAGATTATAATCTAGGGACACGAAATTGCTATCTAAGAGAACTTTAGCAATAATTTAGCTTATTTAAAAGTTTGTAGCCTTGATTCGGAGTCGGTATTTTGGTTTTAATTTTGATTTATTGTTCTTAATAATGGAGAATTAAAATTTTAAATAGAACTTTACAAAAGGGTTAAATGCTTAGCAATTTCTTAGCGACTACCACGTAAGCGTGGAGACCTGTAACTTTTTTAATAAAGGTTAAAGTGACTATTTCTGTTTGTTATGTTAAATACATGTAAAATACAATTTGGTTTAATTTTAGCAAAAAGTAAACTTATTGCCGCTAAGTCCCGAATTTTTTAACACTTACATAATATTTAATGACGCCTTTTTGCCTTGGTAGAAAGCCAGAAACTACAGAACGCCACCGACATCTATATATAGCTTCCGGAAGATAAAAAAAAGTCAGCACGCTTACAATACCAATTATAAAGATCAGACATACGGCTTTCCACCCAAGTAGAATGAACCTGAATGACGATAAACCGAATCACAAAATGGTTAATTATTCATAAGTCCAGCACTTTATTTTACGGTTTTCTCTCAAAAACCTACCCACAAACTAATTAGGCAAATGAAATCAAAGCAAAAGACTAAACCTGCCTTAGTTTCTGACATAAATCAAGACAAAGATAGGCTTTGCATGAACGGCTGTGTAACCGCAAATTAGCAAGAACTACCACCTGTGGTCTCGGAATAATTGGGTGATACTGACATTGCCGAACTGAACTTTGATCCAATGGAATAGGGTCCTGAATTGTGTGTGTCGTTTGAAGAGAGACCCCTAATTACTGCCTCTGTTTTGTTCATTTGCATATAAGTGGTAATATAGTTAGAGAGAGCGAGGGCTTTATATCAAAGTGAATGGAATGGATTATTGGTTTAAGCTTTTATTCTTTTGAAAGAACCGCCCGCGCCCCTAAGACGACCCACTGACCGAAATTTCTCAACCAATGCTTCATATGTTTGAAAAATTCGTCTGCTTGCTAACGTAAATAACTCAATGAATATGGTCGAATTGTCGAAATGAAAGCGATTACAGTTATTAGTGTAGTATAAACATAATTAATCAGCCTTTAACGCTAACTAGAATTTTCTGCTCATTAGTCGATTCGCACGAATTTACTCGCCCGGAACGGGCGAGTTGTCACTTTTAAATAATATTATTCTTTCTATAAGCGACTCGCTCGAAGTTAATTTATTTGTGGGCGAGTCAACAACTCCAGAAATATACAACATTATTTTTAGTATAATTATGCGAAACTCAAAACACGTGTCTAGTATTTTTATGTAAAGAATCTATGTACAAAATTTGAAAACTGTATCATGAAAAATCACAAAGTTGTAACCTTGTTAAGTTACCTGTTTGTCCGTACAAAAACATGCTCACCCGCGCCGCTCGCACCGCGCCGTCTTGCGCTCATTGATAATAATAGTACCTAGGTACCTAACCGTTCGGTGGCGGCGCGGAGATTGGATAACCTACTTAGTGTCGCTCGATGGCCAACTTTTAACATTTTTAAAATATTTTTGGGACAAAATATAATATGGGGTAAAAAATATTGCAATCGATTCAGTTACTTATTCTGAACAAACTATGTATATTCAGGTTTCGCATAAACTAAAAATAACGTTGTATATTAAGCAATTGGCACATTTGAAGTTAAGAAAAAGTACACGTTTTAAAATATTTTACTCTTCTCACTTTTCTGCGCTAAAAAGGACTAGTAGTCCTTTTTAGGGTTTCGTACCCAAAGGGTAAAAACGAAACCCTATTACTAAGACTTCGCTGTCTGTCCGTCTGTCTGTTACCAGGCTGTATCTCAAGAACCGCGATAGCTAGACAGTTGAAATTTGCACAAATTATGTATTTCTGTTGCCGCTATAACAACAAATACCTACTAAAAACAAAATAAAATAAATATTAAACGCCGAAAAAAAACACGTTTGTTGTATGGGAGCCCCCCCATACAACAAACGTGTTTTTTTTCGGCGTTTTTGCCTTGTGGTACGGAACCCTTCGTGTGCGAGTCCTACTCGCACTTGGCCAGTTTTTCTAGGAATACCTACTTGAGTGCGAAAGCCGTATCATCGAATTTTGTTTCTTCGAAAACCTTTCAACGGCATCTCTATACTGCGATCGACGCCTTGTTACTGCGATATTTTGTTACATCGAAAAACTGTACTGCGAACGATTTTACTGCGTAAATATTTCTATACTTTATTGCCGAGTTTTCAAGAACGATGTAGAAACCGAAAGCTAGTAAAATTAAATAAATATTTTATAGCCTGTTTACTGCCACACTTTGAGTGCAGGTGTTTAGTACTAAATGGAAATATAGTACTGCTAAAGATATTTTTAAGTGCTCTGTTGACGGAGTTTTTATGATTATGGTTGAAGCAATTTTAATGTGTTTGTAAGTAGTCGTTTTATGAGAGCTATTCTGTCCAATAAAGAGATGACCGGTGATGTGTCGTTTATGTTGAATCTCATTTCATCATCATCATAGCCTATAATGTTCCCACTGCTGGGACACAGGCCTCCTCTCTGTGAGAGGGAGTGGGCCGTAATCCACCATGCGGCCTCAGTGCGGGTTGGTAAATCTCATGTATTTGGGGTGTTGAAGATCCGTGGCATACCTACCTGTCTTTTTTCAAAATGGTGACCACGCATGAATCTTACATAAATGCAAAAAAAAAAACATAATTAGACGAAATCCCGTAGTGTCAAGTTTCCGAGATATTAACGTTCAAAGTTGATCACGTGACGTCCACATTTTTTTAACTTTTAAAAATTGTATTTTTGTTATAGACTTTAATATGCATTTAGTAAAAAGTTGTTATTTTGAGATTATGAACAGACACTTTTTTATTTGTTTGTCATCATCATCATCTGCCTAGCCTTTTCCCAACTGTGTTGGGGTCGGCTTGCAGTCTAACCGGATGCACCTGAATTATTTATTTGTTGGTATTGTATAGAAAACGATTAAGCTAAGACCAAGAAGAAACCAAGAATGACAGCTATGGAGTTTTACAACAAATTGAAAAATCATGCGGAAGATTTCCCTCAAGTATTTGAAGTCGCTAACTGACGAGGCCTTTGCTCTATATCGAAACAGAAGACGTAATTTACTAAGATACTGTGTTTGATATTTCAAGGATAAAGGTCACAGCACACGTATCAAACCGGAAAGGGATCAGCACTATAATAAAACTCCCTACTGCAATGCACACTAATCGGTATCGTAACGTAATCGCCTCGCCTCGGGACAAGCTAACAAACCGCGGTGCGGTGTGTTACGGCTCATCATCCCCGCGCTTACGGCTCGTCGTCCCCGAGCTTACGCCTCTTCGTCAACCCTTGCCCCTCTCACCCCTTCGGCCTGCCTGCTGCATCAACCAGCGGTCGCCGAGCCGACGTATCGGAGCTTCTCATCCGCTCGATTACGTGCTTACGTTGGGTTGACGCCTGTTTGACGGCGAGGCGAAAGGCGATACGGTGCCGGTCCCTTTCCGATTTCATACGTGTGCTATGATCTTAGTTAGCTATTAATCTCCCAGAGTTATTACTTCTGTGAGTACTCGTATACCCTATGTACCTTTGACAATCGCGTCCTTGACAGGTATATAACCTTGTAATAAATAATAAAACCTTGAATGACGGGTACACAATAGGCCCTTCATTTGGTAAGATAGCAATGCAAATTTTAAGATATCTGTACTAAGATGGGATGGTTGATAATTATTAATATTCGGGGAGCGTTAGTTACGACCTATTTGAATGCAAATTGGTGGAGGATCGTGCCTTAGGGCTGGACTAGGGGTGTAAACCTGCGATTTCGAGTTGTTTCGAAAAGATGATGAATTTGTTGTTCAGGTGACGATAAAATACTAGGAAAAAATCAGGCTGACATCATAATTATAATTTTACTGTGTTTGGGTTGCTTACAGATATCAAATGCAGAAGTACATGAGATAATTGACGACAAGCTATTTACAAGCTTCCACAGTTAGCAATAGAGTATTGTTGTACACATTTTCAAATTGACTAAGTTTTCATTAACTATAACAAAGCATTAAATTACTTAACTAATAAAATAAGTAGGTAGGTACCTGCAGACAGATGCATGCGCAGCCGCCATTAGAGTGTATCAGAAACAATAGGTATATACTGTTTGTTTAGATAAAACAGTAGTGATGGACGCTAAGCTGCTTGCAAACAAATCAATTGAAGTGTGTTTATTCCTATCAATTTGGTTAAAAACTTTGACTGAGCGAATCATGAATGGCTACGGTAAACTGTGCTTCTCAAACGAGAATGCCGAGGTGGAACACTCAGAGACAGCTTAGAAAGAAGTTCAGGATAGTCAATCCTTGATTGTGCTATTTTCACTGGGGACCGATAGTCACATATTTCTTGAGTTACAAGAGGAAGTATTTCATAGAAGATAATTCATCATCATCATTATCATCACGGTAAAATTTTTACAGAATCGACCGGCTGTTAATAATGTCAATCCCTAGCATCAGGTGGAATGACAGCTCGCTTTCAGCTCACTTCACCTAAGTTATCACGGTGAGATTATTACAGAATAGCAACGCAGGACAGTATAACACTACGATAGTGCAGTCAACGAGAGAATGCGTGGGTACATGACACCTGTCAGTTTCATTCTCCTAGAATTGTCGCACTAACAGAGCGACAATTCTCGTTATTTTGAAGTCAGTCTCAGTCTCAATCTGTCAAAATACCTCTAATTTCCCTACATTTCTGACAAGTTTTTGACATTGACTGTCGCTGAGATGAGATTGCGACTGTAGTACCAGAATTGACCTTCATGTGTTAGGAACGCAAGGACTGTACTTACTGCGACAAAAAGTCGCCCGTCTAATACAAAAATCTTCATCGCTACGCTGACATAATTTTGATGAATCTCTAAATGTAAATGAGGCATCATTTAGCCTGTAGAGTGCCATAGACCCTAGTAGAGATGTGAATGATAACAAAATGCACAACTAAGATGTAACAGAGGGTACTTCACCACCTGTGTTTCACAATAATTTTGGTAGGGACGCACTTATTTATACCTCCACTCCTCCTCTCCACTTATTTATTTTTTTATCTTAACTTGAGACACAGGTAGGACATTCAGCTAGGTTATTGCGTAACACACTAACAGTAGCAATGGCTTTCATTTTGACAGTTCAACAACATTCATTGCGTTATTTACGTTGTTGAGCAGATAAATATTTCCAACATTAAGAAGCAATGGATTAGCAAAATCCATCAAAATGATTCAGATTGTGATTGAAATTTGGGTTACACGATTTCACACATGCCATTTGAATCTAAAAGCATGTACAGACGCCAGCACATCAAGCTACTACAATTTGTCAAATTTCTTTAATAGATTTTCAACTTTATCCCTAAAGCATAAGGTTCAATGTTGTTTGGGAAAATTTGACAGTTTCGGGTAGCTTGACGTGCTTAAGCAATATGTAAACTTTCCAATAATACCTATAAAATGATGATACAGATGCACATACACAGATGCTTTTTTGTTTTTTGGAAATAATCCCGCTCTGGGTGGAGCGGAAGGGAGTGTCAGACTCTTACTGACTAAAACCCACCCGTGTTCCTTCCTTAGACCTATATGTTCCGGGCCAGGCAGCGGTAACCCTTTCGGACAATCCCGCTGACCCGGCAGGCTTCACATACACAGATGCCTTGTATACACGAATTTAAAAGATTTTTTCGGGGCCTTTTAAATTAATTGACGATACTTCATACTCGTAAAAAATAATCAGCGCTTCTCCTCCACATTTAATAGGCGCACAACCAAAGTGTTGAACTCTTTGCCAGCGTCTTTGTTCCCTTCCACATTTATCGCATCTGCCTTCAAAGCAATAGTGAACAGCAATCTTCTGGGCTTGCTCGTTCCATCATAGACCTCATCCATCGATCTATCGGGTGTGATCGAGATTAAGAGCAGGCCCATTCAGCTATAAAAAAATACCTACTAAGATTTTTTCTTACACATTAATTAATTTAAAAAAACCTTATTTACTAATGTATTACAATCTGAAAAAGAATTAGGTATATATTTTTTTATTCACTGACGAAATTTAAATAATAACGAAATGAATTCATCAGACCATCACAATTCTTCCTTTTCAAGAATCATTGATTAATTATTTCCAAAGTTTCAAACTGGACTTGTGTTCGTGACTTTACTTTTTAATTATTTGTCTTTGTGAAAGAGTTCTTCACTCCATTCTTCCAAAGTTTCATTCAATTCAAGGCCTTAATTTGTCAATTGTGGACCGTTCATTGGCCATGAATGGTTCATATCTCCCAACTCATAGGTACCAAATCGAATAGAAGATTATGGATTAGGTATGAAGATTATGGTGTGAGCGCCAGTTCCTACAGTTCGCCGTCCGGTCAAGCAAGAGCAATAATATTGTGTTATTGCGTTTCTTCCAAGTCAGTGTCACTTAAATTTATTTTTTTCTTTTTAGTTCGCGTTAATCTTTCTTTTTTAGGTTACGTTTTTATTTAACTAAAAGCTTGTTTTTAAAAACTTTTTTTTTTATTTTTCAATCGTTTTTAATGTTTCTCCTGTATTGTGCGTTTACAAACATTTAGAGAGGGGGGCCCACCATTACTCATTTCCTTTAATTATATTGTTCAAATCCACCATTGTCATAATATAGGATTGGAATCATCACTGTCTGTCATATGTCTTTTTTGATTTAAGTCTTCCAATATTAATAAGTCTTCCCACACGTTAAAGAAAGCATAATTATTCATTAGCCTAGGTTCGCACGGACACGTTTTTCCCGCCTCGATGTTTTTTTACCGACTTCAAAAAAAAAAGGAGGTTATCAATTCGATACGTATGTATGTAATATTATTGGAATTGCATTATATTCACATATGACAATCTACTAAGGCTTCCAAACAAATATACAAAATTTCATAGACGTATGTATGTATGTATGTATGTATGTATGTTTGTCCACGCATTTCTCAGCAACTATTAATCGGATCGTGACCATTTTTTTGTATTAGCTTACACTTACTTCAACTTAGGGAACAGTGCAAGTTTCATCAAAATCGGTTCAGTAATTTTCAAGATATGGACTAATACGTGTAAGTGTGACGGCCTGGCGTATTGATACGAGCTACGGGTGTAGTGTCAAAGGGAAAACATCTCAAAACCTTGGTCAAATTCTAGCGCAAAAACTAAAAATTACAAAATAAAAAGTAATTTAAAAAAATTAAACCGACTTCAAAAAGAAATGAACTCAAAATTATGAAATAACTTTAATTTCGGAAGTCGGTGGCAAAAAACTAAAATACAGATCCCAAGACACCGACTTCCGAAATTAAAGTTATTTCATAATTTTGAGTTCATTTCTTTTTGAAGTCGGTTTAATTTTTTTAAATTACTTTTTTTTTCGCACTGAATTTTCAACGCACGTCTTAGAGCCAAGAGTTGAAAATACAACAGAGTGTTAGTTGATGCGCTGGGATGCGCTCTGTTGGATTCTCAATGCTCGGTTCAACACCGAGAGTTGAAAATCCAGTGCGCGATAGAATCCCGTCCCTGTATGTTTACGTCCGTGCCGTGCGTAAGAGAACAGAGTCATATAACAAGAAACTCCTTTGCGTAACCTCAAAAATATCACTTATATGACAGAAGAAAAAATCCTCTCGCGTCAAAATTCTGTCAACCTGTCAAAACAAATATAAAGCTTTGGAAAATGTAAATTCAATGAGTTCTCAAATCATATTTAGATATAAAGTGTGATAAAAACCGAACACGATGAAGTTCATGGACGGATTGCCGACAGTTATAAGCTGTTGCTTCTGCTGTTTCCTCAGAGCTGGTTGTGTATTGATAGCCATCTTTTCATTCGTACGTACCTCACTTAATTTTCTGTAATAATAACTATATAGTTAGATACTACACTGAAGAAGAAGTTAGATATAAATAGTCCAGTACCATTGACTGCTAAAAACTGACTGTATAAATTATTTATTATAAATCATGGAATATAATATTAATATAATTTAAAAGCTAAGTCTTAAAATAATAATAATAGTCCTGCACCACCCGGGGGTTGTCCTTGGGTGCACTTGCATAGTGCATACAGGGATGATCGTCGGGTGGTGCCTCATTTCATTCAAAACCTCTAACGGGCCCCAGGGTCCCGAGAAATGTCCGAATTAATATACAAGTAATGCTGCCAGCCTTTTGGGTACTTTTGCTATTGACAGTGATGCGGACGAATTTTTTGATGCCCTGTAATCATTCCCCATTGTTTTTACAGGTCGTCGGCGTGTTGTTTGCTCCAAATGTAAGCCATACGCCTGGCTTCTTTGATATGAACATGGTGCTCGCAAACTATAGTGAATTCACGGAGCTGGTGGTGCAGATGACGCTTGGCATAGCCTCCATCATGCTTTGCCTAGCAAGCGCCTTGCTACTTATTGGTTCCTGCTGTGTAAGAAAAAAATACAAATTTTTAAGAGCGTGCATTCTGAAAGTGTGGCCCAGTGGTAACGGCCGCGACTTACGAGGTCGTAGGTTCGAATCCAGGCAGGCTCTCAAAACAGTGCAGGAAAACATCGCGAGGAAACCGGCATGTCTTAGAACCAAAAAAACGAAGACATGTGACATCCACCAAACCGCACTGGGCCCGCGCGGTGGATTATGGCCCACTCCCTCTCACAGAGAGAGGGCCTGTATCCCAGCAGTGGGAACGTTATAGACTGATTATACTATGATACATTTTTTTTTATTCACCCCCTATAGGGGTAAGATAGGAGATGAAAGTTGGTATGGAAGTTCGTCATTTTTGCAGATAGGACATCCTATCGGTTAGACGGCTTATTCTCAATAAATATTTATTTATTTTATTATTTACTAGCTTCCGCCCGCGGCTTCCCGCGAGGTATGTCGATAAAAACTATCCTATGTCCTTCCCCGGGATGCAATCTATCTCTCCGCCAATTTTTTTTTTAAATCCGTTCAGTGGTTTAGGCGTGAAAAGGTAAAATACAGACAGACAGACAGAGTTACTTTCGAATTTATAATATTAATACGAATGTAAACACGGTAAAATAGCTACATAGGCATAATGACATAATAAAAAAAGTAATTTAAAAAAACGAAACCGACTTCAAAAAAAGAAATTAACTCAAAATATGAAATAACGTTATTTCATAATTTTGAGTTAATTTCTTTTTTTGAAGTCTGTTGTAATTTTTAGTTTTTGCACTAGAATTTGACCAAGGTTGTGAGATGTTTTCCCTTGGATACTACACCCGTAGCTCGTATCAATAAGCCAGGCCGTCACACTTACACGTATTAGTCCATATCTTGAAAATTACTGGATGTATTTTGATGAAACTTGCACTGTTCCCTAAGTTGAAGTAAAAGTAAGCCAATAAAAAAAATGGTCACGATCCGATTAATAGTTGCGGAGAAATGCGTGGACAAACATACATACACTAGCTACCGCCCGCGACTTCGTCCGCGTGAAATTTCACCCTCCCCCCATTCACCCTCTTAGGGGTGGAATTTCGAAAAATCCTTTCTTAGCGGATGCCTACGTCATAACATCTACCTGCATGCCAAATTTTAGCCCGATCCCTCCAGTGGTTTGGGCTGTGCGTTGATAGATCACTATATCAGTCACCTTTGAGTTTTATATAATTCATAGAAACGTCTATAAAATTTTGTATATTTGTTTGGAAGCCCTAATAGATTGTCATATGTGAATATAATGCTATTCCAATAATATTACGGACATACGTGTCGAATTGATAACCTCCTTTTTTTTTGAAGTCGGTAAAAATTAAAAAAATATCTTTGTAATAACTTCTTTTTTCTTTCCCAGAATATACCGGTGCTGATCGAGATATACCAGTGGGGCGCAATATTATACAGTGCCACTGTGGTACTGCTCTTTTTTGTACTAGCTATCTTCTGCTTCTTTGTTCACGCTAACTGTATTATTGCCGGCAGTGTCCTGTGTGGCTTAATCGTGCTCATTATTTTGTGTGAGTTCTCTTTAATCTTTTATTTATTTAAAGTATGTTGGGGTAAGATCGGCACTGGTATAAGACCGTATGAATCAAATTCCCACCTAATGTGGCAATGTTTTTGTTTACATTGGTCTTCTCCATCATTATTTTTATTCTGCTACGACGAAGATCAGAGCAAAATTTAATTTTGCTGGCAAGGATTTGATTCCTACGGTCTTACCCCAGCAACGATCTTACCCCAACATACTTTATACGTTTTTTGCGTTGGTACGACAAGAATCGCATTTTTTTTTATGCAAGCCTTTTTTTATCCACGTGTATTGTAAAGGCCTATTCCCGTGTGTGTCGTAAAAGGCGACTAAGGGTCGTACCGGAGAGTGGGCAGCAGCGTTCTCTATGCATTCCACCACTATACCAAACTGCGATCGCCAACCCGCCTGCCAAGCGTGGCGATTATGGCAAACCCCCCCTTTTTGGGGGAGGCCTATGTCCAGCAGTGGACGTTTTTCGGCTGAAATGATGATGATGAACTACTTTTGTGTCCCTATGTTTTCCTTTTTGATGATACATTATTTTTATAAGCACTGGAACCCTCAAAAATTGCCGATTTAAACCGCTGTCAACAGAGGCCTAGTGTAGGTCAACTATTAATGAAAAAAAAAAGAAACATTCGTATTAATTTTATGAAATATCTTTTAAATTGGTCCAATATTGGAGGAGGAAATAGGCGAGAGCCAAACCTCGAATTATGATGTTTTACTTAGGTTTTTCAAAAGTCTCTCCGACCGCATTTCCTCTTAATTATAAGTCCTGGTTTCATTCTTCATAGATGTCAGTGATGTTCAAGATAAAATTGAGTTTAAAAAGTCACATTTGTACTTGCCCAGACTAAAACCCACAACCTCGTGCTTGAGAGGTGATGTGATGGCCCAGTGGTTAAGAACAGCCCATAAAATATCTCCCCAGCGAAAGCACTTGGAAGTGGTGAAGGGCGGGCGTTTTGGGGGACTGTCTTTTGTAATTTTGACGTTCGAAAAGTGCTGATATAAATGACTTTTATTGTTATCATGAGCTGTCGAGAATTTATGTTTTTTTTTCTTTTTCAGTGACGGTGTACTTCTTAATCGTGACGAACAGTCTGAGGATGTCGCTTAAATTCCTTTCAAGTAATGACATTGTACTCTGAACATATTTTGACTGCAAATTGGTAGTGATTGTTGTCCGTGACTGTGAAACAAGTTTGCATTACGTTGGTGTTGACAATAAAGTATTTGAATTTTCTGAAGTTTTGTTGTTTAAAATCTTCTTCTTAGCATGTAACTGACAATTTGAATGGACTCGGTCCAGAATTCGGCTACGTGTTTGTTCCCGTCACTAGCGACCATCAGTTACAGTAATGTGCAGACGACAGGACACGCTGGACACGATATTAACCGTAGACAGAGTAATCTATAGACTCATGATATCCGTGTCACCGAAAGGGACAAAAAATCCCAGCAATCTTCATCATACTATCATTTTTACTACACTGCACCTTACCATTTTCACAGTTGCCCAAATGTACTACTATTAAATTATTGAATTGTATGCACGAAAAAGATCTTATTTTCCGTTTAATCGCGGTGTAGTTTTTATTTATTATTTCATTCATAAACGTCAAATTTAGTTGTGCACATTGATGTGCTTAGCCGACACGCAGTAAGGGATAGAAATATTCTTACTCTGTCTCTTTTCTTTGCTAGTGACGTTAATATATTTCTCTTTTTCTTGTGCGAATGAAAAAGAAGATATGCAGCAGTCTATAGTTTACTCTGTCTACGATATCAACTGTCCTACCGTTCGTGGAACAGCACCATATTTACACTCCAGGGTGGAGTCATCTATGAATCTCTGCCAGAACAAGTTTTCTTAATTCATTATTGAAAATGTTGAACAAGAACAAAGCAAAAAAAAAGTTCATCGTAGTACCTACAAGTTTTGGTTAGTAATAAGTACCTAATTTATGCTTCCGGCTTATTCCGTTTATCCACCCTAAAACAGCTACCTTATGGTGGAGACTCTGATACGCTTGTCCGAGAATCCACCATAAGCCTATTTTCGTTTATCCAACTAGAGGCCTAGGGTGGATTCTCGGTGCGTTTCCGCGTATCCACTTTAGGGTGTATTTTTGGGGTGGATAAACGGAATAAGCCCTTAATTCAATATACAGGCTTATTGGAAAAACACCAACAACCTTTTAAGAGGTCATTGTAATCATCAACAACTTTTACTATAGGACCAAACCAGAAATCGCGAAAAAAAAAAACAGCTGTTCCCTACATTTATGTTCGCATAACTCGTCAAAATGTAGGGAACAGCTGATTTTTTTTCGCGATTTCGATATTTACGTACATATATTTACAGGTCCTACACTAATAAACGAGCACAAACAAACACTCATTCAATAATATAAACATAAAACACTAAACAATCATTATTAGCATTCATTTGATCACATAATACATACAACCCGCAAGATTTAACTTAAGACTTCGCTCGGTTGACGTAAGCGCGCGGTATTGAGGCGTGTCATCTTATGCGGGCCACTCACGGTCAAGTTCACCGTCAAGTTTGCAGCGGACTTGAAGCCGCGTCCAGTAAACTTGACGGTGTCCATACACCGTCAAGTGTGACATGACACATGGACATGGACTTATCATGCATAAGTACCCATACCCATGTATGGGTATGCATGATAAGTCGACATATCGGTGAACTTGATCGTGAGTGACCCGCATTAGGCGAGAGCGGTAACAGCCCGGGGGTCGGTAGGGTCCGCTCGGGTCTCATGTTAACTCTTGTTGTTGTAATTACGTAATCCGCTCGGCCCATCCACATAACAATAGTACAATGCTACAAGGTTGGCGCGTGGCCAAAATCGGAACTAACGTCGCCATCTTGTTTTTTCTATACAATTTTCAAATATCCTTGTAGTACTCGACACTGGACGAAGCCCTGATTTACACGGTGTGTTTATTTCCACTCACGTGTACCACGTGACGTCGCCTAGAATGTCCCCGAACATTTTTTGTTGGCGCGCCTGGGAATTTCTCAGTAGCATACAGGTGTATAGGTGCAGGTGAGTTTACACCTCTTTAGTACTTTATTTCTCTATGTTTAATTTATGCTTACAGAGAATTTTCTTTTATTTATGGTATCAATGTCATGGCGTCAGCGTCATTTACCAACTAAAATATAGATTTTTATGAATTTTATTTACATTTCTATCAACATTGCGTTCCAAAATGTCACATTATTCATGAAATAACGTAGTAAAGGCACAATCATGTGTGAGATTGTCCCAGAAGTGGGTAGCTGCTGTGGGGTAGCATCTATTCGAGTCGGGTTGATACTAATAGCAGTCCTATCCATAGTGAGTACCCGATTTTCCTACTATTATCCAACGATGCACTAAAAAAATACCAAAAATATAGACACCAAAAGAAAATATCTGGTGATCTAATTTTTTTTGTATTTTAAATAATGGCCTGGCCCGTATTGATACTAGTAAGTTGGTCGAATGATTTACAATTTTTTGTTAAACTTGATTTATTTCCGTCACCAAAGATCGAGTTGTGTTTTACAAGATGTCAAAGTAATTTTTTATTACTTGAGTAGCAAGTTTGATTACTTTTGGACAGTCACACCCAACACCTTATTTGACTGGCCAATTCTTCCCTGGCGGTGGTAGGGTTTACGTCCGCCTGGATTGCGACCACCCTCTCACCGGAGTCCGGCGTCAAACAGCCTGCTGTGTTTCGTCGATGCGTGGAAGTTCCAGTGCCTTAGGCATTTTCTGGGCTTGTTCGATCCATCATAGACCTCATCCATCGCATTCCATTAGGCGTGATCGAGGTCAAAAGCCATTCAGCAATAAAAATAAAATAAATTTTGTAACTTACAATTTCGTCATGTTGCCGTTGGTTTTTTGTATTATAGTCAAACGGGGTGAATACGGATTAAAAAAAAATTAGTAGCAAATTAACTTGCTACCTAAGAAATTATATAAAGTAAGTAAGTATACCATTTAGCAAGCCATTCAGTTTATTAGTAAACCGGACGGCACGTATGCCAATTTAAATCGCGCAAAACTACAGCCTACCTAAAACCAATATGGCGGGTGTTTCACGCTTAATCCCAAATTAGAGCGTGTCCTCGACACACCGCAACCACAACTGTTCGTTTGCATGTCGAACTACATAATTTATAATATTATAAAGTAAACTTTACACCTATGAGCCCCGCAGGCTTGAGCAGAGATACCTACCTATAATATAGGAACATACAATTTCTTATAAAACACTACTCCTCTCCCCCCTCTCTTTTTCTCTCCTTTTTCGTGCCTCGGAAAGCACGTTAGCCGTTGGTCCCGGCTGTCATTCGTGGATCTTTGACAGTCGTTACAGGTCGTCAGAAGCCCGAAAGTCTGACAACTGATATGTATCGCACGCAAAACATTGTGTTTATGGGTGTATGCAATGGTACAGGAGTTTATTTTATTTAAATAAGGTTCACCAACAGTTGTAACAGATATTACCTACACAGATAGGAACATACAAGTACTTATGTCTTAGATCTTACTGCACATCCAATTACAGGCAAACACCACATGCACAATAAGATAAGATAAGATAAGATAATGCTTTATTTCTCACCACAATATATAGGTACATCAAGGGATCAAAAACAATACATAATAATTTAACTTGGGAGACTGGTGCCTAAGCTAGGCGTAAAGCCTGTATTTCAGGACACCAGGTCTCCACCCTTACAGATGCAATTACATTTAAATCAGATTATGCACTCGCACACAAATGCGGCAAGTTATAAAAGCAAAGAGGAAAAAAGACAAAAATTAAATGAAATTAAAAAAAAAAAAAAGTAAGGAATACACAATTATTGATCTAAACTTAATCTAGGGTTAGTATTTATGTGTGGTGTTACGGTGCGTGCGCGCTTGTGTACTCAATTGCGCTTTGAATTTGAGTTGTGGAGGTATTAAGTCATAAAACGGTAGAACTTTAAGCTTTAATACCTCCGTAACCAGAGGGCTCCCACTTCCCAGGTATTGGTCCATTACAAAAAAAAGTAGCGTAGCGTCTTCTATGTTCTATGTTAGGGGTTTTCTCCGCACTTAGTCCTTCAGTGGACCATTGTGCGTGGGCCTCCATAGCGTCTTTTACATCCGTTATATCAATTATGTTTGTTACAGACATCGGGTGCCCTCACTCTCGGCGTAATGGAGCAAAGGGCGAATATCAATTATGACAGCGTTGTGCAAATGTACAAGAATGTCTCAAATTACACCCGTGAGTGTGAGTTTGCTTATCACACTAACATTATAAAGGTGAAAGTTTGTGAGTGTGTCTGTATGTTTGTTATTTCTTCACGCAAAAACTACTGAACGGATTTGGATGAAATTAGGCACACAGATAGTTTATAACCAGGATTAACACAGGATATTTTTATCCCGATATTACCACGGGAGCGAAACTTATACGGGTGGAACCGCGGGGCGCTGCTGGTCCATACATAATGTTATAAAAGCGAAAGAGAATTTGTCTGTTTGCTTGTTACGTCATCACGACTAAACCAATGAATCAGGTCGTTGTGTTTGCGATGTGGCCGGCCGCTAGTGCGCGGTCTCGCTTGTGGTTCTGTTGTGGCTGTGACCAGGGGGTCTACTCCGAAGCGGTTAACCACTGTATCGGCCGAATGTTCGGTCATTTTCTGATTCGAATATATTGTTGTTGTACTACAAATTTAAAAAAAAAAGGGAAAAAAAGGGTTAAGGGTTCTAAAAAGGTTCGGATTGGCACAGTTTGGTCGGGACCAATAGTCAATATAGGAAATTAATGGTAGTAGAAAATGACCGAACATTCGGCCGATATAGTGGTTAACCGCTTCGGAGTAGACCCCCTGGTCACAGCCACAACAGAACCACAAGCGAGACCGGTGTCGATATCGCCCACACGGTTGATTTTGACGGCCAAATGTGGTCCGTGTGAATGAACTTTTCATTTTCATACAAATTAGTGCCCGTCCACCTGGTGTATTTGTGGTGTGATTGTGGTACATATGATCGGGCCCTTAGATTGGCTGGTAGAAAATGCAATGTATTTTTAATTTAAATTATGGTTTTTAAACTTCCATACCCAAAGAGTAAAAACGGGACCCTATTAATAATAATAATATTCCACAACTATCACACAACGCCGTCTAGTCTCAAGCTAAGCAGAGCTTGTGTTATGAGTACTAGACAACTGATAAACATACTTATATATTTCTAAATACATACATATATAGATAAATTACACCCAGACACAGAACAAATGATCATGAAATCATCATTTATTTATTTATTAGTTCTAATAAATAAATAAATGGGCAGTGGTGGCCCAGTGATAACAGTAGCGACCGTTTTGCAAGTCGTTGCGGGTCGTAGGTTCGAACCCAGCTTTACTTTGTGTAAATTATTTCTTCGCCACTACTCTCAAAAAGCTGAAGGAAAACATCGTGAGGAAACCGGCATGTCCTAGAACCAAAAATTCGAAGACATGTGACATCTACCAACCCGCACTGGGTCCGCGTGGTGGATTACGGTCCACTCCCTCTCACTAAGAGGAGGCTCGTGTCCCAGCAGTGGGAACATTATAGGCTGATTTTGCTAAATAGATGGGTATTGCGATAACGTACACCTTTTGTTTCAGAACCTGAACAGGCTCTTTCAGATTTGTCCAATATAATCCCAACGACTGTTACCTTTATGGCCGGGGTCTTCGTATTTGCGGGGCTGCTGTTATTGGTGGCTACTTTCTGGGTAATTGTGTAAACATCCCTCTAGTATTTTTCTCAGCGTGTCGATGGCTATCTAAATAGGGGCCCGGAATTTGGCAACGAGATGGGTGAGCGCAGAAGCGTCTATCAATTCCTAACGTAGAGCCAGCACCCTAATTTCGTAACACACTATTACTCTCAATTTGAATCATTTTGAAGCATATTGCTAATCTATTGCTCCATATGTTCGAAAAATGTGTTTGCTCAACAACGTAAATAACGCAATGAATGTTGTTCAACTGTCAAAATGAAACCCATTGCTACTGATAGTGTGTTACGCAATTACCCTGCAGGACACGTTGGAATTGTCCCATTTTTTGAGGAACAGCACCACATTTCCACTCTTTCATTTTTTTTTTTAATATTATAAATGCGAAAGTAACTCTTGTCTGTTTGTTTGGTACTTCATCACGACTAAACCGCTGAACCGATTTGGATTAAAATTTGACAAAGAGGTAGCGTGTGACCTGGAGAATGACATAGGTTGCTTTTCATTCTGAATAATTATGATGAAATACAAAATACACGCAGGCGAAGTCGCGAGTAGGTACATACCTACATCGTCAGGAACCGACATGTCCTAGAAACAAAAATTCGAAGACATGTGACGTCAACCAACCCGTACTGTGATCGCGTCTTCGATCAATAATAGTACTAGATGAATGATTAGGAACAAAAATAAGTCGCTAAAGTGGCCACGTTTGCACACACATAAACATTATATTTCTTACTACGAACTATAGAAAAAAGTTTAATAATATTAACAACTTCAGATTATTATAAACCTTAACACACTCACATAAAGTTTAATTACGTTTGCAAATGCTTAATATTTAAGTCCTTCTGTCATCGAAGCAATAAATTTAAAATGTCACTTGAAAATAAAAAGTCATTTTTATAATAAGTACGAAAATATTTATTCTAAAATGAAACTTAACTTCTAAGCAATAAGGTTAAAAAAATTTTGTTGACAATTTCGTACTTACTCGAATTTGGAACTAGACGTAGTTCTTGGAATTACATTCCAATGCTTCAATGTTTGTTAGAATAGTTGGCGCGTTGTCGCAAACATTGGCCAAACAATCATAACATTTGCTAATTGATTTATATTTACTATTTAATTGTGTTACTATTTTATGAAAAAACATATATTGATAAAAACTTACCGAAAAAAGATATTCCTTCCAAAATCTTGGTGTTACGGTGGTTATTTACACAACTTTTGAACGCGCACTGAGGCATTTTGACGTCTTAACATTGGTTATGATTGGACCATACTAATTTGAAATAAGAGCACAAAAGTATTCGTGCTCGTATTTTTCGGGCCGTTTTTTAAGCGCTTATCGGGCATCTAGTACTATTATTGATCGAAGGATCGCGTGGTGGGTTACGCTCTCTCACAGAAAGGCCTGTGCTGCAGCAGTAGGAACATTATAGGCTGAATAGGCTATTTGATTGGTTTCTGATAAACATCTCAGATTATTTAATGGTGTCTAACGAGCTCACAAAAACCTATTACTTCAAATTGCATAATGTATTTCTTTTAAAAAATAGTAAATAAAAATGTACTGTTTAAATAAGCCGCCAAAACGCTATCTTTAACAATATGGCGTCGTGACGTCACGATTCACGTAAACAAACGTTGAAACGGTCGAGATACTAGACAAAAGTCATCTGTTCTGTCAACGATAGACAGAAATTTACTAAATCATGACGTCATCTTAAGTTCAGCCAATCCAGACCGTTTTCGATTACGTGGCGCCAGATTTAATAAGATGAAGTTTTTTCGGGGTGGTTTTTTTATAAATAATACATTGTTTTGTAGTAAAATTAATGCAAATCGATTTTAAAAGCGATAATCTATACGAGTGTCAATAATTATGACCTTATTTTTTACATTGTCAAATAGCCTATCATGAATATTTCTTTTTCTTTTTTATTTCTGATTATGATTATGCAAAGCCAGAAACACGTTGAGTTACGCCGTGCCGTGTTTATTATACTTTTCTTAGATTATAGTAGTTTATGGAATAAAAAGTCAAAGTTTCTGTTTGCCAAAGTTTATGTTTTTGTTTAATGTTTTCGTATCTTTACTTCCAGGACCAAGAAGGGTTAGCCCAAATATTCACGGTGCTTATATTATTAAATATAGTTCTCGGAGTACTTATCATCGCAGCGATTGGTTTAGAGTGTATTTGGCAAGGGAGTAAGTGCTTTCTTGGTCACATGGACTGGTTGTCGGCATCATGCACACTTCTAGCAATGATATGTTATTTATTAGGTAAGATGTCTTTATTTTTTTCTAAATTAAAGTCTGGCCTTCTGGTCTGGAGAGCAGTGGTGGCCCAATGGTCACGGACATGACTTACGAGTTGTAGATCGTAGATTCGAACCCAGACAGGCGCTTTACTTTGTGTAAATTATTTCATCACCACTGCTCTCAAAACGGTGAAGGAAAACATCGTGAGGAAACCGGCATGTCCTAGAACCAAAAATTCGAAGACATGTAACATCCACCAACCCGCACTGGGCCCGCGTGGTGGATTACGGCCCACTCCCTCTCATTGAAAGGAGGCCTGTGTCCTAGCAGTGGGAACATTATAGGCTGATTATGGTTATGGTATGGTTAAAGTCTGGCCAAACTGAAGCGGACGAGCGAGCGGGACGAAATTCGTTTGCATCCATTGTATCAACTAATTTGTATTAGGTGTTCGAACTGGTGCAAATAGTCGCGTGCCTAGTCACGCTTGCTTGCTCGCTTCAGTTTGGCTAGAGCTTAAGGCCGTTTGTCCAACGCCACGTCAACGGAACGTCAACGAGTACAAGATGACGGCACCGACGTAGCGATACAATTTACTATGGTCACGTGTACACCGCATACATATCCATCAACGGGACGTCACGTTGGGTTCGAATAATCTCGTTACTCATTGACGTGCCGTTGACGGTGGCGGTGGACAAACGCTTTAAAGGAATTTTTGTTAGTTCGTAAAATATGATAGTGGTGTTCAGTCATAATACACAAATTCTCAGAAAATTAATTATTAATAGGTACTATTCAATAATTCTTTGAAATACGATTCAATAAATAAATACCACGTATTCTTAGTCTTTTTGCAATGTATTCTAGTTAGTATGTATTAGTTAAATATTAATATAAGTTATATTAAATCTGCGGCATCATTACCGAAAGTAGAATCAATATTATATTAATTAACGATGGCGTGGGTCGGAGGTTTCAAATACTTTGTTTTAAAAGGTTTGATTTAACTAACAAACAAATTAAACAACTTGAGTATTCTTAAAGGTTTATTTATAAACGTTGCTTAATAGTCCCTATCAATTTCGCGGACTAAAAACAGAAAAATCATTTTGTTTCAGCGCAAATTTCTCAATATCCTTAAGTTATCTAGTTTTTTTTAAAATACACAAGTATTTATAATAATAATAATAATAATAATAATAAAGCATTGATCAGGCAGGGGTCATAGTTTTACCATAGTTCCTGGAAACCGGTCCACTTTAGCCACCCAAACCAATAGTCCAACTTTTTATTTTTCCATATCCTGCAATAGTCCTATACCAACCGGGGGTTATCCTTGGGTGCACTTGCATAGTGCATACAGGGATAATCGTCGGTTGGTGCCTCATTTCATTGAACATCTCTAACGGGCCTCTGCGAGTTGGCTTCGGCCCCTCGTATGCCTTCCAAAGGACCGAGACCCCAAGGTCCCGAGATACGTTAAAATTTAAATAATAAATTAATAAATTTATCACCTATCTATCTAGTAATTGTAGTCTTTGGGCGCGACTGAATGCATCGAGCGAGCGCATCGGTTTATAAGGCATTATTTAGATATTTTACTACAATTAAATTAGTAGTCAAAATAAATATATAAAAATTGAGTTTGGTAGATTAGACAGACACCTAAAATTTTAAAATATTTTACACTTTTTGTTATTTTCAATAAATTCTTGCGCGTAGACGACGGTTTTGCGCATGACTTTATTGGGTTTTTTCAGCGTAGTCAACATTTTTTTATAAGTAGGTACTAATTCATTAAACTTAAAAAAAATAAATCGTAGACTTACTAATAGTTATACTCTAAGCCTAGTATTTAGGATTTTTTTACAGATTGTTATTTGCTACCAGTAAGCTCAGAAAGCAATTGAAAAACTTGGTGTTTCGTGATTACGTAAAAACGTGTTTGTTATTTTTTTTTGTTGGAATTTATATTAAGTAGTTATCAAAACTTAAATTCGTAAATATTTGTGTATTTAAAAAAAAAACTAGATAACTTAAGGATATTGAGAAATTTGCGCTGAAAAAAACTGATTTTTCTGTTTTTAGTCCGCGAAATTGATAGGGACTCTTAATTAAAGTTAAAAGACATTTAAACGTCAAAATTTATAATTATAAGCAGTCTCTAATCATTACATAACTCGTAAGTTATGTTTATAAATTAAGCCCTAGATCTTTAAATATTTTCTTTCTGAGTAGAGAACTTTTCTAGAATAGAAGAAATATTAAAATAATAAAAAATATGCATTCCACTCACGCGTACATTACCGAAAATAGACATTGAACGAAGATCCTAAAACGGCCGGCCGTCCAAGATGGACATTGAAAAGCGACCACAGAATGTCCAGGCGCACTTTCGGACGTTTTTATTTTTAGTAATTTTATCTTTAAAATCCTGAAACGACCGGCCGCCCGAAATGGACATTGAAAAGCGACCACAGAATGTCCAGGCGCACTTTCGGACGATTTTATTTTTAGTTATTTTGTGTGGAAAAGGGAGAGGGAGGCCGTTGCCCTGCAGTGGGACAGTACAGGCTAGTTAGATTAGATTAGATTAGATTGTTTATGGAAGTATTATGATGTCGAAAAAATAATCATAATCATCATCATCATTTCAGCCGAAAGACGTCCACTGCTGGACATAGGCCTCCCCCAAGCGCTTCCACTTCGACCGGTTCTGTGCTTCTCGCATCCAACGGGTTCCTGCGGCCTTCACAAGGTCGTCGGTCCACCTTGTGGGAGGCCTTCCAACGCTACGTCTTCCGGTACGCGGTCGCCACTCCAGAACCTTTCGGCCCCATCGGCCATCTGTTCTGCGAGCAATGTGCCCTGCCCACTGCCACTTCAGTTTGGCAATTCTTCGGGCTATGTCGGTTACCTTGGTTCTCCTGCGGACCTCCTCATTCCTGATTCGATCACGCAGGGAAACTCCAAGCATAGCCCTCTCCATTGCCCTTTGGGTGACTTTTAGCCTTCTTATAAGGCCCATTGTGAGCGACCACGTTTCAGTGCCATAAGTCATCACTGGCAACACACACTGGTCAAAGACTTTCGTCTTGAAACACTGCGGTATGTGGGACGAGAAGATATTGCGTAGCTTCCCGAACGCTGCCCAGCCGAGTCGGATTCGACGATTGACCTCTTTCTCGAAGTAAGACCTACCTAACTGCTCAGCTGTTTGTCCTAGGTAAACATACTCATCCATGACTTCGAGTGTAGCGTCTCCGATCTTTATGAGAGTGGGTGTTACATGGACATTTGACATGACCTTCGTTTTGGCCATGTTCATTTTAAGACCCATCTTTCAGAGGCTTAACTGAGGTCATCGAGCATTGTACTGAGGTCCTCCATAATCTCAGCCATGACTCGAAAAACCCAATCGTCGGCAAACCGAAGGTGAGTTATGTACTCGCCGTTGATGTTGATGCCAGCCCCTTTCCAGTACAGAACCTTGAAGACATCCTCCAGTACAGCGGTGAACAGTTTCGGAGGGATAACGTCTCCCTGTCTTACACCTCGCTGCAGAAGGATAGGTTTCGAGGTCTGATCCTGGAGTCGGACTGACATAGTGGCGTTTTCGTACAGACACTTCAGCACCTCGATGTACCGATAGTCGATCTGGCACCGTTGAAGAGACTGCAGCATAGTCCATGTCTCGATCGAATCAAAGGCTTTCTCGTAGTCCACAAACGCTAAGCAGAGAGGCAGGTTATATTCTTCGGTCTTCTGTATAACCTGTCGCAGCGTATGTATGTGGTCTACGGTGCTAAAACCTTTACGGAATCCGGCTTGTTCGGGAGGCTGAAAGTCGTCAAACCTGCGCGCGAGACGGTTCGTGATGACTCTCGAAAACAGCTTGTAGACATGCCTCAGGAGTGAGATGGGCCTATAATTCTTAAGAAGGAATAATATCAGTAGATAACTTCCTGAGTTTTTGCACATTTGTGCTCGTTGTAAGGCATTTTGAATTGTTTCTCGTAAAATATTCTGCTTCAAATTGGTGATTTATTCGTCTTCAATGTTGGCTTTCAAAACTTGCAAGATTTGTGGTTTGTTTTGGTAAAATCGAGATTTCAAAAAGCCACAAAGGAAGAAGTCTATCTCCGTCAGATCTAGCGATCTGGGGGCCTAAAAAGGCCACTTTTGCAGAATCATAAAAGGAATTCATCAAATCATTATAAATCATAATAGACAGTTAACTGTTAAGTTAATCGTATCAAATCCCATTGGTGAAGGATTTTTCAGTTATTTTTTTTTGTCTGTGCTTAAATACCAATCCAAATCCAATCCCAATCTCTTGCAACGAAAAAAAGCAAAATACGTTTATGATTCTGCCAAAGTGGCCTTTTTAGGCCCCCTGCCCTCGCAGTTCAAATCGTCAAAACGGGAGATCACACGGCCCAGAAATCGGTGTTTCAAAATCTCCATCTTTGCTTGAGCTGTGTGTATTTCCATTACATTATCAACTAATTCTCTATTTGTGTACGACATAAGTGTCAAATAACAATAAAGTTATGACGCCACTTACAAATAATATGGCACATTCACATTATGACATTACTTTTGCCCCACCTTGTACAGACGCCAGCACATCAAGCTACTAAAATCTGTCAAATTTCTTTAATAGATTTTCAACTTTATCGCTAAAGCATAAGGTTCAAAGTTGATTGGAAAAATTTTACAGTTTCGGGTAGCTTGATGTGCTGGCGGCTGTACAAACGCGTAATGATAGGTGCACTACTACTGTGATTACTACAAAGCGCGCAACTACAAAACTTAAAACTTTGCTTTTGTGGGGGGTGGAGGTGGGGGGGATTACTCTGTGGCGCGACATTCGTTTTAATTCGGAAACACGAAGATTACCGAATTGCATAACTATATCTACATTAAAATGCCTAAACCTTTCCATTGTTTCAGTGTGGTTTTACTTCGTTAGCGTGGCAAACAGTTTTGTCCTAACTGCACATACTTAATGTTACTAGATCCGACCGAACACCGACCTACCTTAATCTGTTATTCGAATGAGTTTCTTTTTTCAAAGAAAACTTTTCTTTTTTATAATTAGATTATGGTGAGTCGATGTTGGGTCGGATCTTGGACTATGAATATGTGTATGTCTCGGACGTACGTCGAGACTATGTGTGTCTCGCACAAATCAAAGCTTTTCGGGTTTCCAAAGTAACTTAAGAGTCATTTGCACTTGAATTGGTATTATTATCTCAATGGCAGTGTTAATAAATCAGTCGGTATTGTCGTAAATTTTGTACTGTTGAAGATGCAATGTTTGTTTAAGAGTGATTTTTTTCTGTCAAATATATTTTATTTTGACAATGGTTTGGTGTTTTCTTTTTAGCTTCTAGATGCTCGTTACTTTTACAAAAGAATGAAATTGTGTGCCCAGTGACTATAAAACATAATTCCTAATTTTTTCATAGTGCTTTTTAGTTCAGTCCTCAAAGGGTGCCAACGGATCCCCACTTACTAAGCCTCCGCTATCCATCTGTCGGTCTGTCTGTCAGCGAGCTGTATCTCATGAACCGTAATAAGTAGAGAGTTGAAATTTTAACAGAGTATTTCTATAGCCGTTATAACAACACATAATAAAATAAAGTTCATAAAAATAAGGGGGTCTCCACATACACACAAGAAACGTGTTTTTTTGACGTTTTTTTTTCTTGTGGTACGGAACCTTTCCTGTGTGAGTCCGACTCGCACTTAGCCGGTTTATTTTAGTTCAGATTTTGATATTGGGACACTTTTAATAATTATAAATATTTGCTAGTCATGTTTTTTTTTTTAATTTTATGATTGAAAGAAATACGTTGCATAAATCTCGTAAAAAAAATTCTGCGACAGATGGACAAAAAATTAATAATATAAAGATTCCGTTTTATCCTTTTTAATTGGGACCCGTTAGAACGTATTTTTAATCGACTTCAAAAAGGAGGTTCCCATTCGGTTGTTTTTTTTTGTGTATATTTTACTCCGTATCTCCGGCAATTTGTGAATCAATTTGGAAAATATTTTTTTTAATAAATAAGGTATGTTTTAGGACGGTCGCATATAAATTGTATTAACTTGGCTTGGGTAGTTTTTGAGTTAGCTTCAATAATACGATTTTTTTCACTTAATTTGTATGAGATAATGTTTTAATAACTTCCTGTCACTGATAACATAGCAAGTAGTGTTATATGAATTAATGTGGGAGTTTTTACAGAGAAGTGAAAGAATTGATTTTGGAGAAATTTCCCAAAATACATAGGTTCAATCTTATATAATAATATATATATAAATTAAAAGAAAAGTCCTGACTGACTGACTGATTGACTGACTCATCAACGCCCAGCCCAAACCCTTAGACCTAGAAAGCTGAAATTTTACAGAGGTTCCCTTTGTAATGTAGATAAGGAATAAGGAAGGATTTTTTGAAATTCAACCCCTAAGGGAGTTAAATAGGGGATGAAAGTTTGTTCATAACAATGTTATTCCTTGACTTAATAAACTTGAAACTTGGCAGGAATACTTATCTAAGTAAATTATGAAGTTTAGCATTTTTCGTTTTTCTAAACTAACCCCTAAAGGGGGATTGGGGGGTGTCAAAATTTGTATGGAAGAATTTTAACGCGCGGTCCAATTAACTCGAAACTCCGTATTTATACTTAAGACCACACACAAGAATAACGTGTATCAGGGTTTTTCGAAAATCTACCCCTCGCGGGGTGAAAAGGGGTAGTTAATTATACAGGGGAGGATTTTACTGCGTGGCTTGATTTACTCGAAAATTCGTATAAATAATCTTTGAGTCAAGTAATGAACATTCCCCAAACGATTTTTCGAAATTCCACCCCTGTGGGAGTGAAAAGCGATATTTGGTTAATAGACTTGAAACTGGCCACGAATACTGATCTAGGTAAATTATGAAGTTTGGCAGTTTTTGTTTTTCTAAACTACCCCTAAAGGGGGTGTCATTTGTATGGAAGAATTTTAACACGCGGTCCGATCAACTCGAAACTCGGTATTTATACTTAGACCAAAAATCTATTATATAAAATTCAAAGTCCTGACTGACTGATATATCAACGCACAGTCTGTTTGAAGGGTGCGTTCTTTTTGAGGAGTACCTAGGTATCCACTTAGAAAGGGTTGTTCGAAATTCCACCCCAAAGAGGGTGAAATTTCACGCGGACGAAGTCGCGGGCAGAAGCTAGTTCATGAATAAATGGCCTGAATGAAACTACGTAATGACAGACATGGCACGCTACTAAATTATAATTAGTAGATATTTTTAATCGCTAGGCTGCCAAACCTTTAATTTAGCCTAAATAACATTTTGGGGCTTTTAAAGCGACGAATTATGTTCTTGAACTACTTACTGTGTGATTAGAAATAACCTGGTATTCAGCATTTATATATTTATTGCCAAATCTTCGGTTTTCCATTTATGTAAGTACAACGGCAAAGCCTTTTTTTTGTGGGAAATTATCAAATAACTTCTCCCGCTCTGGGCGGAGCGGGAGGGCGTGTCAGACTTTTACTGACTAAAACCCACCCATGTTCCTTCAGTTGCCTGTGCCAGGGGCCACGGTATCTCTTTCGAACAACCCGCGACCCTGCCAGGCATCGGCCCTAGTGGACCCCGTCAGTTAGTGCTGACATCTCCCGGCCACTCCTCAAAGAGGGGACTTCAGCGACATAGCCTTTACAACTAACAATTGCATTTTGACAATTCGACAA
Source organism: Oligia strigilis (assembly GCA_951800025.1). Lineage (NCBI taxonomy): Eukaryota > Metazoa > Arthropoda > Insecta > Lepidoptera > Noctuidae > Oligia > Oligia strigilis. The sequence goes on along the minus strand of OX637563.1, from coordinate 4,573,148 downwards.
AATTCGTTCTAAACGTTATCAACTTCGATCAATAATAGTACTAGATGAATGATGAACAAAAATAAGTCGCTAAAGTGGCCACGTTTGCACACACATAAACATATATATTTCTTACTACGAACTATAGAAAAAGTTTTAATAATATTAACAACTTCAGATTATTATAAACCTTAACACTCTAACATAAAGTTTAATTACGATTGCAAATGATTAATATTTAAGTCCTTCTGTCATCGAAGCAATAAATTTAAAATGTCACTTGAAAATAAAAAGTCATTTTTATAATAAGTACAAAAATATTTATTCTAAAATGAAACTTAACGTCTAAGCATAAGGTTAAAACATTTTGTTGACAATTTCGTACTTACTCGAATTTGGAACTAGACGTAGTTTTTGGAATTACATTTCAATGCTTCAATGTTATAGTTAGAAATAGTTGGCGCGTTGTCGCAAACATTGGCCAAACAATCATAATATTTGCTAATTGATTTATATTTACTATTTAATTGTGTTACTATTTTATGAAAAACATTTAATGATAAAAACTTACCGAAAAAAAGATATTCCTTCCGAAAACTTGATGTTACGGTGGTTATTTACACAACTTTTGAACGCGCACTGAGGCATTTTGACGTCTTAACATTGGCTATGATTGGACCATACTAATTTAAAATAAGAGCACAAAAGTATTCGTGCTCGTATTTTTCGGGCCGTTTTTGAAGCGCTTATCGGGCATCTAGTAGGTACTATTATTGATCGAAGGTTATCAAGCTGATTTTTTTTTAAACTTAAGGAGCAATAGATTAACACTTTCTTTCAAAATACTTTGAATCGTGAAAGAAAGTGTGTTACGCAATTTGGGTGCAGTTTCTTTTGCCTATGTTTTGAAAATGCAGTCGATATTACCTATACATATTCACAATTTACACTTATTCTCAGATTTCTTTTTAAATACAGCGTATATTTGTGTAGAGTACCCCATGAGATGAGGCGATACAAATTTCCTCCGCTGCAAATTTTATGTCACCGCAGTTTTCATGGCCAAAACTTTAACAATGCCTAAGAAGCGCCTATAACTAAGCAATTACATTTAATGTCAAACTTATACTCTTAGCTAAGTGCTGTTTTAAATACGCGAAAGTTATTTCATCTGAGGCTGGTCACGGTAAGTGAAAAATTATACTTTATATATTTTTTTTTTATTGCTCTTGATCTCAATAACGCCTGATGGAAAGCGAAGGATGAGGTCTATGATGGCATGAACGTGCCCAGAAGATGCCTAAGGCACTGGAACTCCCACGCATTGACGAAACGGCCTTTGCCCTGCACTGAGGCAAAATAGGCTAAAATAAAAAGTAAATCACACTGATATTATAAAGGCGAAAGTTTATGAGTGTGTGTGTGTGTGTTTATATGTTTTTACTTCTTCACGCTCAAACGGCTGGACCAATTTTGATAACATTTGGTATGGAGGTAGCTGACACCCTGGATTAACATATAGGCTACTTTTTATCCCGATATTCCTACGGGATCGAAACTTATGCGGGTGAAACCGCGGGGCGCAGCTAGTAAATAATAAAGGAGAACCAGCTGTAATAGAAATAATAACTTTATTTTAATTCTGACTGCGCCTTAGCACGACCCTAAGCTCAGTGAAGACATAGCGTGTGTAGATGTTAATAAATCTCAGCGGGTCATTCATCACAGCGGCAGGAAATGGCCTCATAGCCCCCGCTATGGCCTAGAAATCCGTCGCTGTATGGAGCCAAAATTACTCTATATACAGTCAACAAAACAGATAAGTATACAGGATCGTCAGATATAGTTGAAGTTTAGTAAGAAACCGAAGGATGTTTTCGAATAAAATTTGATTTTATTAATAGAAAACAAACAGCTCATTTATTAAATTAAATTTCAGTCAACATCATCCATCGGTTTTTTACTAAACTTCAACTGTATCCTACGATCCTGCATACTTATCTCTTTTGATGACTGTACGAATAAATACATAAACTCAGACCTTCATTAATGATTATTTTGTGGATATTAGCGTTTGAGGTAAGTATATCATAATCACGGTTATTGGGTTTTCGGTACGCCAAAAGGTAGAACAAAGACCAATTGGTCCATGGAGCACCGACGAACAATTTCTATGAAAAGAAAATTGTTCTATTAGAATCGCGGTGAAGTGTCGCGTCACTCCTGTCTGTGGAAGCCTCTAAATACGCGTTTAGGCCCGGTATCCACGAAAGCGGAGAGGAGAGGAGACGAGAGGAGATGTGCTGTGTACGTGTCTTGAGCGAGAAAATAGTAGATATCTAGTCGCTCCCTTGTCGGCAGTGGGAAAGGTGCCTAAAATATATTATTGCTTCCGTATGTCATATCCGTTCTTACCGGATATTTGATTCCTAGACGCATTTTATATTTTTTGTATGTAGTAAATAAATACAGAACTTACATTTATGTTAATTGAATCGTTTGTAAGGTTTACGTGTTTTTTTTTTATGTTGTTGTTTATTTTTTTCCTGACTGAAAGATTTAAAGAAAGTGTTTTAGTTCAATCACAAAAAGTTAGACATTCTTTTTAGGATTCCGTACCCTAAGAATAAAAACGGGACCCTATTACTAGGACTCAACTGTCCGTCTGACCGTCTGTCACCAGGCTGTATCTCATGAACCGTGATAGCAGTTGACATTTTCACAGATGATGTATTTCTTTTTGCCGCTATAACAACAAATTTTTGCCTTGTGGTACGGAACCCTTCGTGTGCGAGTCCGACTCGCACTTTGGCAGTTTTTTTTACCGATTTATCCTTTAATCGCGCCATAAAGACCTATTACGCAATGTCGACTGGTCGCCGGCGGCGACTCCGTCCCTCGGCGACCAAAACATAGGCATCATTCGGTGACCAAGTGCGTATTCACCTATTTAATTAAACTATAGTAAGTCAGAACCTTTTGGCCCCATCGGCCATCTGTTCTGCGAGCAATGTGCCCTGCCCACTGCCACTTAAATTTGGCAATTCTGCGGGCTATGTCGGTTACCTTGGTTCTCCTGCGGATCTCCTCATTCCTGCGACCACGTACCGGAAGACGTAGCGTTGGAAGGCCTCCCACAAGGTGGACCGACGACCTTGTGAAGGCCGCAGGAACCCGTTGGATGCGAGAAGCACAGAACCGGTCGAAGTGGAAGTGCTTGGGGGAGGCCTATGTCCAGCAGTGGACGTCTTTTGGCTGAAATGATGATGATGATAGTAAGTCACAGTCGCTGTCGATCGAGTCGCCGGCGGCGGCGACCAGTCGGCATTGCGCAATAGCTCTAAACGTTACGCAGCCCCCGATTAAAAGATGAAAGGAGAAATAACAACAATTACTATGCTGACTATGCTGGGCATACAGATTGACGTTCCCAGTGTGTTGTTATTAGCATGAAGATGTGTTTGACTAGCATCATCACCTGCCTAGCCTTTTCCCAACTATGTTGGGGTCGGCTTCCAGTCTAACCGTATGCAGCTGAATGTTTTTGACTAGCATATTTAAAAAAATATAAATTGTTTAATTTTTTTTCTTTTTTATTGGCTCTACTTTTATTTTTATTTCTATAAATTCTTATATTATTATTTTCTTAGATTGTTACTAAAAGAAGTCATTTAACACGCTACCACCCATCGTCTTGAAATCATCATCCTCTTCCTCCTGCCCTAATTATTTCCTAATTATGCCCTAATTATTTCCTTACTTATTTTTCACTAGCTTCTGCCCGCGACTTCGTACGCGGATGCTGTTGCTTATGCCAGCGATACGTTGTACTGGAAAACACCGGGGTGAGCGAGACGATTCGAGACGTCATTTTCAGGCAATAATGAACCAATAAGCTGGTAAACTTGGCCTTGCACTTTGAATGTTGGCATAAATGGGTCTTCTGAAATCTGCTTCGCACCAAAATATGTTTGGAAGGCATTATTGTACGAACGGATGTTGTCCAAGAAATGTTTTGACTGTGGATGGTCACCAATGATCTTAATATTTCTGGAGGATTTTGAAATATTTCAATATTTACTTTCCCACCTGAGCAACACATACCGTTTGTTTCTTTTTGCCATTTTAACAGCTTCACAAAAAGTACAATTTTGAACCACACCTCCGATGGCGGAATATGTGGTGTAGTCAATCATAGGAGTATACGTAAATGCACTCCGTTCCTTATCAACCCAAGGAAGGTCGCCATGCCCTACGGCTATATCTTGAGACACATCCGATTCTTCAGATGATATCGACATTCTGTTCAGAGATGTCGAAGTCGATCAGAATTCATACGTTCGTTGCGCTCTTCTTGTCTTTTCATGCCGTACTCCAGCAATTCTTTCTCTCTCACTTTCTAACTGATTATGAAAATTTTGTTGTGTGCGTGTTCGGGACAATGTAAGATAATCTCTATCAGTAGTTAGTCGCGCATCACGTTCATCACTCGTTTCAAAAGACCTGTTAGTAGATGAGCGAATACGCTGAAAACTCAAGCGTGATTCTGTATCGGTAAACGTTTCCGATTCGCGAGGCAATGCATGTCGTTCACAATCAGCGGTCAGTCGCCGCAGAGGTTTCCACGGATCGAGTTGCAGCCTGATGTTCTCGAACAGCATCAAGTCTCTCCTGACGCTCTATTATATGATCCTCAATCTTTTAGCCCCTTTGGAACATTGGGAAAGATTTGACCTCTTTCTAGGCATGGTTATAGTTTTATTGTGAAGAAGATACCTGATCAATTAAAATCTAAGTGACTGCTCCTCTGCGTTACCGGGTAGGCTACCGTGTCACGAAGATAAATGGAAAAGGAAATTAAACACTCAAATAACATAAGCCCGAAGGGATATTTATTCGATAAAATAAAAAAATAAATGGGAGTTTTGGCCAGTAGAGTCAAATTTTCAATGATATACCATCGTCATCGAAAATCAGTCCAAGTGTTACCGCCTTCACCGCGTGGAGGTACTCCCAGCTTAAGTTATTTTATAATCCCAGCATATGTTATTTTATACAGTGAAATTAGTGATAGCTTTAATTTCCACATCAGATGTTTCTGATCTTCGATTTTTAGGGTTCCGTACCCAAAGGGTAAAAACGGAACCCTATTACTAAGACTTCGCTGTCCGTCCGTCCGTCTGTCTGTCACCAGGCTGTATCTCAAGAACCGCGGTAGCTAGACAGTTGAAATTTTCACAGATGATGTATTTCGGTTGCCACTGTAACAACAAATACTAAAAACAAAATAAAATAAATATTTAAGGGGGGCTCCCATACAAAAAAACGTGTTTTTTTCGGCGTTTTTGCCGTCTGTCTGTCGCCAGGCTGTATCTCAAGAACCGCGGTAGCTAGACAGTTGAAATTTTCACAGATGATGTATTTCTGTTGCCGCTATAACAACAAATACTAAAAACAAAATAAAATAAATATTTAAGGGGGGCTCCCATACAAAAAAACGTGTTTTTTTCGGCGTTTTTGCCGTCTGTCTGTCGCCAGGCTGTATCTCAAGAACCGCGGTAGCTAGACAGTTGAAATTTTCACAGATGATGTATTTCTGTTGCCGCTATAACAACAAATACTAAGAACAAAATAAAATAAATATTTAAGGGGGGCTCCCATACAAAAAAACGTGTTTTTTTCGGCGTTTTTGCCGTCTGTCTGTCACCAGGCTGTATCTCAAGAACCGCGGTAGCTAGACAGTTGAAATTTTCATAGATGATGTATTTCTGTTGCCGCTATAACAACAAATACTAAAAACAAAATAAAATAAATATTTAAGGGGGGCTCCCATACAATAAACGTGTTTTTTTCGGCGTTTTTGCATTGTGGTACGGAACCCTACGTGTTGGCCAGTTTATTTATAAGTCAACAGGAAATGCCCATCAGACCGAACAACTTTTGCTATATATGTTATGGTGTAGCTGGGCTCTTGGAGTTCCACATCAGGTGTTCCAGATCTTCAAATTTATTCTCTCGGCAGAAAATGCTCATCACGTGGAACAATTTTTGCTATGGTACCATTTTTGTATCTCTTATAGTTTAGCTGGTCTGTTGCGGTTCTGCATCAGGTGTTCAAGTTTCCAAGATAAATTATAGCCTATATGTTGCCCAGACATAATACCTAAACAACAAAACAAAAATCATTCAAATCCTTCCAGTAGTTCCGAAGATTAGCGTGTACAAACAAACAGACAAACAGACAAACAGACAGAATTTTTTTTTCGGATTCGTACCCTATAACTGTTTCTAAACCCCCCCCAATTTTTTTTTTTTTAATATTTTCAATGTACAGACACAGTTTTTCTACTGTTTTATTATATGTATAGATAATAAAATTCACCAGTAGGTTTCATAACATGTTCTAATTACCTCCTAGTCATCATCTCCCTAGCCATTTCCCAACTATGTTAGGGTCGGCTTCCAGTCTAACCGAATGCAGCTGAATACCAGTATTTTACATGGAGCGACTGCCTATCTGACCTTCACAACCCAGGTACTGGGTAATACGATACTCCTTGGTAAGACTGGTTGTCAGACTTACGGGCTTCTGACGACCCGTAACAACTGTCAAAGATCCACGAATGACAGCCGCGACCAACGGCTTAACGTGGTTTCCGAGGCAGGAAGAGTTCTTGATATGTAAAGATGATCCCACCCATCCACTGACCATTCGCGGCAAACGTTGTTTAACCTCATCGATCGACCCGTGCGGCTGTTATTACTTAGCCACTTACCTCCAAGTAACATCACAAACAAGAACACAATGAAAATGCTTGTCATGCCTCACAAAACACTACCTACCTATTTAGTTAACAAAACCACTTGAGTGCCTTCCATAATAATAATGTAGGTAAGTAACATACCTGCTCTAGGTTTTAGTTAATTAAGTGCGCAATTTCAGTAGTTTCGCGTTAAAACACATTGTTTATAGTAAGAGACAATGGTTAAAAGCGGCGGCACTGAGTGCACTCATTTGTACTATCTGGAGACGTGAATCTGTTTGTTTTTAAAGCTTATTCAATGTGTAAATATTTTGTGTGTCTCAAACTAAAATAATAAATTGAAAGTCACATTAAAAGTATACTTTGTAAACAAGCATGCTATAAATTAGAGGATTATATCCAAGATAAGAACGCTTGGAAACATGCTAGTCCTGCTCCATAGGACAATCTAGAGTCTAGACAAAATCGAACTGCTAATTTAACATTATTATTCTTTGACATTGATTTACATTCTGTTCAGTAATTACTTTAACTCACACCCTGACTTATTACCTACTTGTTAATTTTTTTTTATGAAAATCGTCTACTTTTGCAATGTTTGTAAATATGTGAGCACCATGAATCTATCACATAAAATTAGGTATATGTCATGGTTTCATTTTTAATTCAAAAAAGGTATAGTGATTTTATTTTAGGTGCATCGTCTTCACATATAATTAATGTATGCAAAATATAGTAAAACATTATAAAAGAGTAACGGTGGAGTTTCTTGCCCATTCTTCAACTTCCTTTTGGAAGGGGCGCGGGCGCTTAGAATCAATTCTGTTCCAGTCTGGCTAAACACTTCAGTGTGAACCTCCAGAGCGCGTTTTTTGTCAGCATAACAACCCCGCTGTCATCATTTTCATGTCAGCCGTCACTGCGGCCGTTATATGGCGGCCACCACATATCTAAAAAACCGTAGCTTTAGCCATCTACGTCCTTGACAAGCTACACTACACTATGCCAAACAAAGCAAAATAACTCACAAGCACAAAATTACATCTAGCAAACCAAGTTATCATAACTAAGTATCTGTTGAACCAAGATACATTTCTGCGTTTAGAAAACTTCGTCAAGTCTTCTCTTTGCCTATCCCGCAGTGTTTGAAGACTAAGGTCTTCAACCAGTGCATCCTGCCTGTTATGACAAACGGTGCTGAAACACTGACAGTCGGGCTGATCCACAAATTCAAGGTCGCTCAGCGCGCTATGGAGCGGGCTTTACTCGGAGTTGCTTTAAAAGATAAAATCAGAAATGAAGTTATCCGGAAAAGAACCTGAGTTACCGAAATAGCTTGCAGAGTACGTCGAGTCGAGTCGAGTCGTACGTCGAGTGACGTCATGGACCCTTTACTGCGTCCTGCACCCTAATTGCGTAACACACTATCAATCGGAATCTGAATCATTTTGAAGCAAATTGATAATCCATTGCTTCTTATGTTCGAAAAATTTGTCTGCTCAACACGTAATAACGCAATGAATGTTGTTGAACTGTCAAAATGAAACCGATTCCTATTGATAATGTGTTACGCAATTGCCCCGCTGCGTGCTAGTTGATAAATTTGTTTGAAATTTCTGCCAAACCAAGCTATACCATCACTAAAATCAAGATTCATCTCTTGCATGGAGGGTTTCTGATACATGTTATAACAATCTGCCTATAATGTTCCCACTGCTGGGACACAGGCCTCCTCTCGGTGAAAAGGAGTGGGCCGTAATCCACCACGCGCGCCCAGTGCGTGTTGGTAGATTTCATATGTCTTTGAATTTTTGGTTCTAGGACACACCGGTTTCCTCACAATGTTTTCTTTCACCGTTTTGAGAGCAGTGGTGATGAAATAAATTACACAAAGTAAAGCTGGGTTCGAACCTACGACCTACAACACGCAAGTCGCTGCCGTCGCCACATGGCCACCACTGCTAGGATACATGTAATAATTTAACACAATTTCCTGATGACAAATTACCTTCGAAGGCCATATTACTTAACTGAAGCGCCAAATTATTAATATTGACACGGGAAACGTTTATTACATTTTAAAAGATCGATGTTCATTTGCCTCCAAGTTATGGTATACGGAAAACCTTTTACCCTTCATTAATGTGATGAAAGGGAACTAAATTGGTAATTTAATTTAACTTTATGGTACACGATGTGATAAAATAGGTACCTTTATGTATTTTGTTTTGTTTGGCCTGGTATATCCAATGTGCAGTGTAGTATTTAAGGGTAAATACATGCCGAAGATGCCTCACTACGATACCTCGCGGTCGTGGTTTAGCTCGGTACCTCGACTTCACCTCCATTTGAAAGAAATGTATGATAATACGTTAATAGACACGTACGCAAATGCCGAAGGATACCACACTGGGATACATCGCGGGCTTGTTGAGGGTTTACCTCGATACCTGGCAGTGAAGCATGTAATTACCCTTACAAATTACATTAAAACGACGGCAACCTAACCGCACTGGGCTGGTGTGGTAGATTATTAGCCGACTCCCTCTCAAAGAGAGGAGGCCTGCGTCTCAGCAATGCGAATATTATAGGCTAATTATGCGGTCCTATGTTGTACAAATCTCACCATGCTAATTGTGCCCTAGTTCCCCTTGTTCGCATTAGGACAGATTCGCTTTATGACAGACTAGCTTCCGCCCGCGGCTTCGCCCGCGAGGTATGTCGATAAAACCTATGTCCTTCCCTGGGATGAAATCTATTTCTCAGCCAAATTTTATCGGCATCCGTTCAGTGGTTTAGATGTGAAAAGGTAACATACAGACAAACAGAGTTACTTTCGAATTTATTATATTAGTATGGATTCGCCAGATTGTTTTACCAATAACCCTGTATACAGGGTGAATTTTTCAAGTTGGCGTGGATGGCCAAATCCGAAACTATGAGGAATAGCGAAAAGTACTCAAAGGAGTCGCGGGATCGATTTCGATGAAAACTAAAACTGCATCATTGGATTTTTGAAAAATCAAAATTTGTAGCCAGGAATCGAACCCGTTGATTTTGATAAAAAAACACACTGTATTATTACACCACTCGATAGTGTCCCTAATAAGGATCAAATTCTGGGAAGTTCACCCTGTATATAGAATATATTGAATTGTCTATATAGAATAGATTAAAGATTTTTTTTGTTTAATTTTTTTTTAAAGACTAACAAAAACAAAAGGATATTAAGGCATCGGAAGTACTCGTCCGCATCGCTGTCATTCGGAAACGTGCCCAGAGGACTGGCAGCATTGCCACGTGGATTTTTTTGTTATTTTATTTTTGTTTTCACGGAGAGATTTTTGCAGAAAAGATTGACAGGTGTCAATCTTTTCTGCAAAAATCTCTCAAACAAGTTTAAAGACTCGATTATCAAAAGCAAACACCTATTGATTTTACTTTATATTCAAACATATTTATGAATACTTTTCATTAAATGTATCGAAGTATCAAAGGTCAAAAACAACATATACATTTCAAAGACACGATATTGAAATAAAATTTATTTCTTCACGCTCAATATACAGAAACACCCTTAAAATATTGCCAAAAAAATAACTTCTGACGGCTCATACGAATTATTTGAATAACATTTCTTGCTGCGATAAATAAAATAACATTTTCGTACTTTGAAAATTTTTTTGTAACTCTTCTGTTGTAATGGTAGATAGTTTAAGCTTTGATATTATGAATTACCGTGGCATTTTGTTTAGAATGTTATTAAGTCTGGGAAGTTTAAAAAAATGTAGATTATTCATGTAAATCTTGATTAATTCCTCCCGACCGATTTCGGTCTCGGTGGCCAATCCCAACGGAGATTAGCCAATTACGCAGGAGATATTATAGTGCATAAGTGTATGCGTAAACACAGGTGCACTCTCTGTTCCTTTACTATCATAGTCCGATAGGACGATAATCCGACACTAACGGAGAGAGATCAGGCGCAGGACCAACGGCTTTACGTGCTTTCCAAGACACTGGGGTATTAACCCGCCAATGTCTATTAAACTCCACCCGAAGTTTACTAAGAAATTGCAAATGGAAAACCCAATAACACTTTTTGCCCGACCTGAGAATCGAACCCGGGACCCCACGCTCAGCAGTCGCGCTTGCAACTACGAGACCAACGGGGCAGTTAAAATCTAGATTATTCATGTGTTGTTGTACTCAATCAACAATCAACTCAGCCTATCGCAGTCCACTGCTGGACATAGGCCTCTCCCAGGCTGCGCCACAGCACCCTGTCCTCCGCCTTCCCCATCCAGTCTACCCCAGCCACCTTCTTTAGGTCGTCCGTCCATCTAGCTGGGGGGCGTCCCACACTACGCTTGCCGATACGCGGTCTCCACTCGAGGACTCGTCTGCTCCAGCGGCCATCGGTCCTTAGACAGACATGGCCAGCCCACTGCCACTTCAGTTTGCTTACTCTGCAAGCACTCTCTCTGTCTGTTGTTGTACTACTGTTGTTTTATTGTTAGTGCAGTACGGTTACGGAATGCTTTTTGTTGGTAAAGCGTACTCAATTTTTGTCCACTTTTTGCCCGATTTTCATGCACTTTACTTCGTGTAATTTTCATCACCATTGCTGCTTTCGATACATTGTGAGGAAACTGCGGAAGTGCGGGGCAATTGCGTAACACACTTACTATGACAATGCCTTTCATTTTGACAGTTCAACAAGATTTATTGCGTAACGTATATACATTGTTAAGCAGACGAATTTTCAAACATAACAATATATTATAGAGCAATGATTTACGGATTTCCTTCAAAATGTTTCGGTTTGTGATTGAAAGTGTGTTTACGCAATTGGGGTATGTCCTCGTTCCAATATTTGAAGACATTTATTTGACTTAGGTAGGTACATATGTACATTAACCCGCTTAAAGCTCACGCGTTGAATTACGGCCTGTGATTATGGTTCACTCCTTGAGAGGGGCTTGTGGCTAAGTAATAGCAACCTCACGGGTCGATCAATCAGGTTAAGCTACGCTTGCCGCAGTTGGTCGGTGGATGGGTGATCATCTTTACATACCAAGACCCCTCCGTGCCTCGGAAAGCTCGTTAAGCCGTTGGTCCCGGCTGTCTTTCGTAGATCTTTGACAGTCGTTACGGGTCGTCAGTAGCCCGAAATTCTGACAACCAGTCTTACCAAGGGGTATCGTATTACCCAGTAACTGGATCGTGGAGGTCAGATAGGCAGTCGCTCCATGTAAAACACTGGTATTCATCTGCATCCGGTTAGACTGGAAGCCGATCCCAACATAGTTGGGAAAGGCTAGGCAGATGATTACGGCTCACTCCCTCTTAGACAGAGGAGACCTGTATCCCACCAGTGGGAACATAATAGGCTGATTATATTAAGCCCACTACTGAATGTACCCTCCAAACCAAAGATTATCTTTGCTCCAAACCAACAAGTGATGTGACATGGTATACAATCAAAAGTTATCAAACGAATTTATAGTCTCCATGTCGAGTACATGTAAAACACGAGTTTCAGTAAATCTGTCAGTTAAGTTGTGACGACAATATATCAAGTTGTGGTTAAGTGTTCAGCAACTAAGTTAGCAGTCGGGGACGTCACTGCTTGTACAGCTAAAGGGTTATACCGCTATTGTTCATGAGTTTTGACAGGTTGACCTTTGAGAGTTCTAAAGTGCTTTGTTTTGCTGTTTCTAAATACAAAGGAACTTGTATGTTTAAATTATGATTGTATTTGAAATTGGTTGCTATCCAAAGAAGTATTTATGGACTTAAAGTCTATTCAAACTTCTGTTTCAAATTAATATTATTTCAAGTTAAACAAATGTCAACTTTATTTTAATGGTTATTAAGTTGATTTCAGAGTGACTAGCGCTATTGAAAAAGTTATAAAAATGCTTGAAGTTGTAGCGTAAACTGAACTTTATTGTGTAGGATTTAAAGTTATTTTGTCCATAAACTGATATTTGTTTACATTTTTGGCAAATAAACCGCGGATGCAGATTAGTGTACCTAATCCGCAACAGTTTCTTAGTAAACACCGAGGAAGCAAAAATTTTGTTAAATTATACAATTTCTTGATCACCAAAACAAAAACAAAGAGACTTTGATAATATGTAAAACTAGCTGTGCCCGCATTTCATTCGCGTCTTTGGTCATTCATAAAAAAAATATAGTAGCCTATATTACTTCTAATAACATCAGCTATTTGCCAGTGAAAATCGGTCCAGCCGTTTCGGAGATTAGTCGAAACAAACAGACAGAAAGACAAAAATTAAAAAAATGTGTTTTTGTTATAACTAGGTACCGTATTTTTCGTATAATTATACGAGTACTTTCATATGCATTTAGTAAAAAGGTGTTATTTTATCATTACAAACAGACACTTCAATTTTATTTAGGGCGGTTTTTTTTTTTTTAATTTTTTATTACTAAATGGGCCCTTGTGGGACAGCATAGGCAAGCAAAAAAAAAAGGGCCCGCTCTTGACCCCGATCACGCCTGAAGGAAAGCGATAGATGAGGTCTATGATGGAACGACGACGACGCGACCAAAAGAGGATTATTCCGATCTGTCACCCCGCTTTGTCCCCTTAAGGGGACAGATCGGAAAAAAAAGTTTGATCTGTCCCCCTGTTAGCAATGAGAAAGATGCCTGTTCACTCTTGCTTTGAAGGCAGACGGTTTTTTTTAATTTTTGTTTTTTTTTTCAATCATCTGATAACTTTATTCGAGGATTTGAAATTTTGACAGTTATTTCATACAAAAACTGTCAAACATGAATTTTATTAAACTGTCAAACATGAAGTTATTTGGTGATCGTGAAATCAGCCCTAACTTGTATAAATTGTATAGGTATAGATAACGTTCTACAAAAATATATACTGCAGCCCCTGCAGCTTTTCAGCTCTGATTTTCAATTCGACAACCAGCTGCAATAAACTTCGCGCACAAAGCAACTTCTCAACTCTTTTTTTGTAAAAATAGTTCCGTCCTTTGACAGCTAATAAAGTTAATTAAAAAAGAATGTGATAAACAAGTACTGGCTGGTACAGTCACGCTCAACAAAATAAAAAATAAAGTTAGCTTAAAGAGCAGATGAGATCGGCAGTACATGGATGTACAATTGAGCTACTTTTAAAATGGATACTACAAAGGAAGGGAGAGATATTGCAAATAATGTTAAAAAAGTTGGGGCTAATACTCGTATCGGAACTTTTGCTGCTCGTGCAAATATGCGCTGGATTGCTTTTACATTGGAATGCATCGCTTGTAGTAAGTTTTTCAGCGAACTGCAATTTTGTAAAATCTTTGTATAATTTTATTACACACTTTGTACAGTTTTATCTCGTACTATCTTTACATAGTATAAAACAAAGTCGCTTTCGCCTCCTGTTAAGGTGAATGCATAGTGGTAGACCGCAAAATTCAAATTTCGTATGTTTTTTGCAATTTGCAGGTCAATGTCAGATTGTACATATCTTGATCAAAATACGATTCGCGACAATAACAGGTACAGTCAACAGCAAAAGTAGATGATCAAAGTCAGAAATTCAATACTAATGAACGGAGTTCGCGTCAGAACTGTGTGGCGTCGAAGTGATTCAAAAGTATTCTACGTAGTAAGTATTCTAAGTAGTAGTACTTCGACGCCACACAGTTCTGACGCGAACTCTGTTCATTAGTATTGAATTTCTGATTTTGATCATCTACTTTTGCTGTTGACTGTACATATTTAGAGAATTATAATCATTAGAATCATTAATAATATAATATAATATTCCACAACTATCACACAACGCCGTCTAGTCTCAAGCTAAGCAGAGCTTGTGTTATGAGCACTAGACAACTGATAAACATACTTATATATTTCTAAATACATACATATATAGATAAATTACACCCAGACACAGAACTTATAGATAGATAGATAGATTTCTACCACCAATCTCTTCTGGAAAAGTGTTAATGGTAGAAATCTAACTTAGAAAGAATTTTCATCCAAATCTGTTCAACGGTTTACTCGTGATTGAGTAACAAACATCCAAATATCTTCACAAACTTTCACATTTATTCTAATATTAGTGGGGTTAGTCCAGCCGACCTATTCTGTATAAATCTCATCGTGATGTTAAGTGGACTTGAAGTGAGTAGTCAATAATGTCAATACCAAGCATTAGTTGGAATGACAGCTCACTTCACCTAAGTTTTTACGGAGAGGTTCTAACTGAATGTCAGGTTTCTTCAAGATATTTGTCCTTCACCGATGCTGGAACTGTAAAATTTTCCCAAGTTGAAAAACTATTAAAGAAATTTGACAGATTGTAGTAGCTTGATGTGCGCCCGTCTGTACTAGACAAAACATATAAAAACATAAAATCAAAACATAAAAAACACACAAAAACAAAAAAAACATAAAAAAAAACATATAGTCATTTTTGGAAAGAAAGGAAGGAAACACTAAACTTTTTTATTCACGATGCTTAAGAAGAAAGGAGAAAATCCCGTAAAGCTTTCAAACGAAATTTATTACCAAATTTTGTATGAACTCGCAAAAATAAAACTTATCTACGTTGATAATCTTCGTAAGATTTGTAAGCAGTTGGAGTGGGGCATTCGGGTATGAATTAGACGAAGCACTGAGTTACCCGATGCAGCTACACCTGTTGAATATTTCTTGCGTCATTTGATCAAAAGGCGTTGTTTTGCCTGACGTTTACAGCAGTAGGTATGCAAATAATTTCATTTCTTGCTGAGAAATTGGTGAGCTGATGCCGTATTCAATAACTCAGCCTATTAGGCTGAGTTATTGAATACGGCATCAGATCATCATCATCATCATTATTGTTCAGCAGTGGAATCCATTAGGATTCCACTGCTGAACAAAGGCCTTTCCCAAGCTGCGCCACAACACCCTATCCTCCGCCTTCTTCATGTCGGTCCCAGCCACCTTTTTAAGGACCTCGGTTCATCTAGCCGGGGGCGCGGGCGTCTCACGCTACGCTTGCCGATACGCGGTCCGCCCTTGTGACTCGAAGACTCGACTGCTCCACCGGCCATCGGTCCTTAGACAGACATGGTCAGCCTACTGCCAGCTTGCTTACTCTGCAAACTATGTGGGTAAATGGTTGGTGGTAGTGGGTGCTGGTGGTTTCCTGAAAAATGTGTCTGCTCAACAACGTAAATAACGCCATGAACGTGGCTGATCTGTATTTTTGACAGTTCAGCGACGTTATTCAAATTGGGCATTGCGATCGATTGCCATTTTTTATGTGTGTTACGTAATTTCGCCGCAGTTTTGCCTTTGACCTGAAGGCCAATTCTCGTACTTAAAAATTCAAGGCGCAATTGCATCTCAGCGACAATCAGTGTCAAAAACTTGTCAAAAATGTATGTAAATTGATTGTATTTTTGTCAGATTCAGACTGTGATTAGAATGCGAACGTTCTTAAAAATACAGGAATTGCCCCTGTGGTCTCTGTTCATAATTGCGTTTAGATTCAATTATCCCTATATTCAATCTCATGCTTGTTTTATTCATACTGTAAGGCCAAAACATATTGAATCCGATTAGCAATTTATGCAGGAAATCTTTTTCTGTTAGAAACCCTGGGTGGTACAAATTTGATATTCAAATGTATTGAAGTTTGAAATTGAAGTCTCGTTGTATGTTCAAGTTATTCCGTTGCGCAGATGAAATGTTTCAATCATAAGGTGGCTAGCAAATATTCAAGATAGCTTATTACTTTTTTTTTTTATAAACCTTCAGCTCTTTTTATTAGTGTTAGGAGAAATAGAAGGACTGGCTCGTTGGTCTATGGTTGCAAAAAAAAAAGCGCTACTACTGAACATGCGGTCCTGGGTATGATTCCCAGGTCGGACAAAGTGTTATTGGGTTTTCAACCATCTAAGCTGAGGAATGATAAGGTAAAGGAGATATGATAAGGTAAAGGAGATATGATAAGGTAAAAGAGATATGATAACGTAAAGGAGATATGATAAGGCAAGGATGCGGTTTAAAAGAAGATGTAGTGACAAAAATTCAAAAGAGTAGGTATGCTTAGATGCTTTGGTAATGTAGAGAGGATGAATGCAAACCGAAATCAGTTTCACTTAGACGAAAAACTTTTTAAAAATTTGTCGAGGGAAGTTAGAAAGTTCAGTGCAGAAGACGGGTTTTAAAGTCTTTAATTTTTTATTTCTGGTAAGGTATTTTATGAGTTTTTAGGGCCTCATATTTTTTGTAGCTTAAAGGTCATAAGCACACGTGTCAAACCGGAAAGGGATCGGCACCGTATCAACTCGAGCCGTTCAGTATTCTTTGTATGAAACTCCCGGGATACTGCAACGCACACTAATCGGAATCGTAACGTAATCGCCTCGCCTCGGGACAAGGTCACGAACCGCGGTTCCGTACATTACGGCTCGTCGTCGCCGCGCTTACGGCTCGTCGTCCCCGCGCTTACGTCTCTTCGTCCAGCTTTGCCACTCTCACCCCTCCCGCGGCCTGCCTACACCATCAACCAGCGGTCGGCGAGCCGTAAGCGCGGCGTCGTCGCCTAGCCGTAGCCGAGTCGACGTATCTGAGCTTCTGATTCGCTTTGGTTACGTGTTTATGTTAGGTTGACGTCTGTTTGACGGCGAGGCGAAAGGCGATACGGTGCCGATTCCTTTCAGATTTGATACGTGTGCTATGACCTTTAGGTGGGCTTCAAGCCATTATCTGTAACAAGCGATCTTATATTAAGAGACACAATTTTGACTTTTGAATTTGTTGAACTTAGAATACTGAACTTAATTGCATAGTGACAATGCTGTTAGAACTTTAAAGAAAGTTATATCATCTGGAATAAAGAGGGTATAAAATGATAATACCTTTTCTAAAGAAAAAATAAAGAGGGTATAAAATGATAATATCTTTTAGTAAGAAAACGGAACCAGCGCCACCTGCTGCCTCTTAACGGATGAATATTTAATAAGGCATCATGCTTCATCAATATTGTAGAAGGTAAGGTATACACCTATAGCTCAATGGTTTGGATGTTGCGCTGTTGAATGAAAGGGTCACAAGTTCGAACTCCTGTCATATAAGATTGATATACTAGTACACAATATTTAAGCCCCATAAGAAAATTTTAGTCTTATGCGTTTTGTTGATTAAGTGGTAACATAAAATATACCTTGAATCTTAGGATTTCTTCTCATACTTCATCATCATCTGCCTAGCCTTTTCCCAACTATATTGGGGTCGGCTTTCAGTCTAACCGTATGCAGCTGAATACCAGTAATTTACATGGAGCGAATGCCTATCTGACCTCCACAACCTAGTCCTCCTAGTGACTGGGTAATACGAAACCCCTTGGTAAAACTGGTTGTCAGACTTTCGGGCTTCTTACTACCCGTAACGACTGTCAAAGATCAAGGAATGACAGCCGGGACCAACGGCTTAACGTGCTTTCCGAGGCACGGAGGGGTCGGTATGTAAAGATGGTCACCCATCCACAGACCAACCGCGGCAAGCATAGCTTAACCTGATCGATCGACCTGTGCGGCTGTTATTATTTAGCCACGGGCCTCATATGATTTCTTCTCATACTTACTGGAAAAAAATTAGCGTTTATAACTATTCATATCCACGGTTCGTTGTTGTACCTAACGTAATAGTTAGGCTGGTTTTACCACAGTCTTAACAAATCTATTATATCCGAAAATTAAAAGTAAAATTACTTAAATAATATAGTAATCTGTGGAAAATGTTGTTGTGTTTGTATTTAGTTAAGTTTAATTTTAAGACAACACTGTTTATGCTTGGTTTTCCCAAATGTAATAAATAAATGAATAAAATCGAGTAGAAGAGAATGCTAGAAAAAATATCTTACTTCATTTTCCAAGAAAACTAGTTTTCAACGCAGATGTAGCAAAATAAACCAATCTCTCACTCTCCACATAATTTACAAGGAATACAATAGTTCATTTGATGTTTTACCTCTCCACCAAAAAGAATCAATAACTTTCAATAAATAAATTACCCCCACTATCCCAGCGCGCTGCGGTGGGCTAACAAACTACTTGCATCGACTTGAACCTCCTCGCCAATGAAATAGCGTCTAGCAGTTGATTGCAATGTAATAAATTTAGTGACTTAGCTTGGTGCAGACGCTGTGGGGTTAGTAAGTTAGCGGGTGGGTATTATGAGCCTACCTCAAATGGCTTAGCATGTCGAAAATACCGGAGCATTAATTTTGAAATAAATATATGCTAAAGTTGAGGATTAATGTTAAGTAAAAAATTTTATGGAATCGTGTTTTTGTCTAACATAGTACTGTTAGACAAAAACACGATTCCATAAAATTTTCTCGATAGAAAAAAATTCCAAAGTTACCTCCAAACCGAACAATAAACCGCCGGTATTCAAAAAATACTTCAAATTAGATCATGAAACTTTGCATACTAACTGAACTAACCATAAAGCAGGTCTTATGTTAGTTAGTTTTTTTGAATTACCTTTATTTTCACCGTAAAAAGCAAATACCTAAACTATTGGCGCTGCCTTCCGCCCAGCACCGCACTCTGTCTCGCTCTCACACAGTCCGCGAGCAGTATCGTGCGAGCGAAATAAAGAGTGAATTTTAGCTTAACCTACGAATAATAAAAGTCAAGCTCAAAAATGTCACCACGCAAATGTTTACCGCGGTGGGCGTTGCCGAAAAGGCCACCGCGCACCAGAACCAATCACGGCGCTTGCCGGAATAAAACGCTTTACGCGAGCGCAGCTGATTGGCTTATCTGCATGTGTGTTCTTTCGTTTGAATACTAGAGGTATTTTGTCAATGTAGTGGTTTTCGAGCCGAATTTCTTGTTGATTTTGTTCATAGGTGTTACGCTTCCTGACTTTTTATGTATTATTATTCGTAGGTATTAGCGAAGCGTTCTAACAGTACTCAAACAGTATCACTTGGCTAGGATGGATGAGGTTATAGTACGGTCACCAAAGGAGATAAATAACCAGGGTCGTCAGATATAGTTGAGGTTTAGTAAGAAACCGATGGATGTTTTCGAATAAAATAAAATAAATCGAAAACAAACAGTTCATTTATCAAATAACATTTCATTCCAAAATATCCATCCGTTTCTTACTAAACTTCAATTATATCCGACGAAACTGATTACTTATCTCTTTAAGTGACCGTACATCCATATTTCACCAGCTATGATTTAAGGCGCCGCTCCACTGCATCTCACGGCTAAGCTACGCACGAGAACTAAGCTTCGCTTTGTGTGCAAATGTAGGCGGGATCGTCCACTGCGACATACGGCCACGCTACGCACGAATGCGTGACGGGCAAACAAATGAACCGCGCAGTTAGCGTGGCAAACCTCTTCGTGCATGTCCTACGTAGCAGTGCAATGGAAGATCGACTTTAGTCCCATGAGCAAGCTTAGAGAGTCTGAATTCAGACACCAGGTTGCTACTAAGAAAACAGCCAAAGTGTGGAACTCTCTACCAGCGTCTGTGTTCTCTTCCACATTTAACCCGTCTGCCTTCAAAGCAGTGAACAGATACTTTCTGGGCACGCTCGTTCCATCATAGACCTCATCCATCGCTTTCCATCAGGCGTGATTGAGGTCAAGAGCAAGCTATTTCTGCGATAAAAAAAAATTATCTCCCAATGCAAAAACTCAATAATACCTTGGAATCCTTGGAATCGAACCCAGGACCCCAAGCTCAGCGGTCGCTAATGTGTGTCACAGCAAACTAAAAAAAAGTTTTTAGTAGAGTAAAGAAAGTTGAGCGTCAATAATGAATTGATCGCTTTCGTGGCTCCACTCTTGGTGATTCGTTAAGCCAATAGTGAAGGTTGGAAGTAAATAATACCCATTCGTTTTCTTTTGTCGAAGAAAAACCCATTAATTGTTCGTTTTAATTTTCTGCACGATACACGGCAAGTTGATCAGTTGTAAAATAAAATGAACACAGGTGTAGAGGAGCTTGATCGCTTTTCATTTATAACTACTACTGTTATTAAAACTTATCTGTATAAATCTATATCTATCTATCTATATTACTAACTAGCTTCTGCCCGCGACTTCGTCCGCGTGAAATTTCTTGTTCCCCCGACCCACCCCGTCGCATCTCATCGCCTGCCCGCGCTATTACTTCGTTTTTGCTTAGCGTTATTTCTGACTTTTTTTCTTTTTGCCCGGCTCCTACGGGTCATAGCGTGATGTTAAATAGCCTATAGCCTTCCTCGAGAATTGGGCTATCAAATACAAAAAGATTTTTCAAATCCAACTGGTAGTTCGAATTTCTGATTCTAGGACATGCCGGTTTCCTCACGATGTTTTCCTTCACCGTATGAGAGCAATGATGATGAACACAAAGTAAAGCGCCTGTCTGGGTTCGAACCTATGACCTACAACCCGTAAGTCAGGGCCGTTACCACTGTTTTCAGGGCCACCGCTGTTCAGTCTGAAGTAACCTTGAAAAAAACAGGAAAAAACATTAATTTAAAACTCAAGTTTCACGGATCAATCAACATTTAAATAAACGTTTCCAATTATGTGTCTCGTTCCGTGGAATCGCCTGTAATCTGGGAGGCTCGATAATTTGCGTACGACTAGGTTTGCCTTCCAAATTGTTAAATAAACGAGCAAAATCGAGCCATGTGTTGTTATATATGGGATTGGGTTTGGGTTTGGTGTGTGGTAGGAGACCGTGTCATCATGGCCTGGACGAGACTCACACAGAATAGAATCCTAACTATCCATAATTAATACTCGTATTATAAAGTCGAAAGTAATTCACGCATAAACCACTGAACGGATTTCGATAAAATTTGGCAGAGAGATAAAGTGCATCCCGGGGAAGGCATAGATTAATTTGTATCGACATACCTTGCGGGCGAAGCCGCGAGCGGAAACTAATAATATTATAAATGCGAAAGTAAGTTTGTTTGTTATCTTTTCACGCCTAATCTACTGAGCCGATGATCATTAAATTTTGACTAAACGTTGTTAGGGGAAAAGGGGATAGCAAACCTTTCATCCAGAAAAAAAAATTGTTCCCGAGGAAAAGAACAATAACTTTCGACGACGGTCACAATTGCTTTAGATCGCTGATAGCTACGTGTCTTTCAATTCATAATTGAAATATGACCCGACTTTCTGAGCAGTGTTCTAATCAAAAAAACAGTGGCACTCCGGGAGTGCCCATAGAAGTGAAAACAAAACACAAATAGAATACTTTGCCATCACTCGCTGACATATCGGATACACATTAAAACCGAGTACATCCCGAGGACAGCCGAACACATCCGAAGCGGGTATTTTTGAATCGTCTTATAAATTAAGATCTTATTAATAAACAGCTTCACTTATACTACAGTTGCCGGTGAAGACATATACCAGGCAGTGGCGTGCCTAGGGGTCAAAATTAGGGCAAGCCCACAGATTTTCAAGGTATAAAAAAAACGCCCAACTGAGGGATTGGCTGATTTTCTTGTTGTTAATGGTTGTTAGTAGTACTAACATCATTATTATAATTTTGGTAAGAAAAACTTATTTCAAGCATCAGTACGTAATTGTCATAAGCGCCATCTATACTAATGAATGCGTAAAATAAATGAACCACAACGCTTAGCCGGACCTTTTTTCATTTTGCTTGTTACTTGCAAAATTTGTTCAATCAAAATGCACTAGATGGCCTCCAAATATTATCGATTTATTGTTATTTTCTCGTACGTATTATTTTATGAATTAGGTACTTACATTTTTAAAGTCAATTGATAATTTTAACATGAACCACTACATAGGTTTGTCATATCATATTCATACCTAATAAACGATCGAATGAGTAGGTACCTATTTTATTTATTCTGTCTTCTTGACTGACAAAAATACTTGTTTTTATTTCCGAGAAGTACCGACAGTCCGACAGTAATTTAAGATTGGCTACGGTGAAGTAAAGAGTTATTTATTGGCAGAAAATTGCAGAAAACTCAATGTATTTACGTACCTTTTCGATGACAGATTCCGAACACATAATGATAAAAGAACACTATATTCATTAACCATTTACAAAATCATAGGGAATGACATCACCAATCACCACAATCAATATTTTTTTCAAATAATAAAACTAATTCTCAAAGTAAGTATTCAAAACTTCAAAACAATAACAATTTGTTTGAGTCGCGTCGTGTCATCGACTCATCGCGCCCGCCACACGTGCTTTCGCAACTAACTTTACGCGGGTCAACGCAACGCGCGGATAGTGCATTTGCGCGAACTTCATGCCTCTCAAAAGCCTGGCTTTTCATTTCATAGAACTCTGTGTATAAGTACTTACCAATATATCAACAAATGTAAACGTTTCTATAGCAATTTGTATGCGAAAACTGCGAGACAGAGAAAGGAAAGGCAAGCCAGGTAAAAAGCCAGACTAGTGTGAGCGAGATGGCGCATTTGAACGCATTGTATAGCGTTTAGAGCCGAATTCCTAATTTGGCGCGAACCTATCCCAAAGTTAGCGCTAGTTCGGATTTCGAAATTGTATTATATGTCATGAATGTTTGAGTTCGAGTTAATTGACTGGAATTTTTTGAATATATTTTTTATTGATTTTGTTGTTGTGAATTATGATTTTATTAGGGCAAGCCGGGCTTTTCTGCTTCTATGAAGGTACCGCCACTGATACCAGGGAATCTGTCTGTTTGAGAATAGGCCTCCTTTTGACCCAAGGGTCAAAAGGAGGCCTATTCTCAACCAAACTGCCAATAATAACGATGACGTCATGCCGCGGTTCTCATCACACTATACACATTCTCGCTTCTGGCATTTGTAGATTTTTGACAGCCAGCCGTTACGGGTAGTCAGAATTCCGAAAATCGTATTACCCAGTAACTGGGTTGTGGAGGTCAGATAGACAGTTGCTCTATGTAAAATACTAGCATTCAGCTACATCCGTTTAAACTAGAAGCCAACCCGACCGGAAAATGCAGGCGGATGCTGACGATGATGACACATTCTCGCCTCTCGACGGTCGGAAAACTCTCCACTCTAATTGAAATGCATCGAAAAATTTTGAATCGGTACACTGCACTGGAAGCCTCACGGTATAGCATTATGCTAATTCCTATAAAAGTGTTCCCACTACCGTCGTCCGTACCTCGTATGTGCCTCGGTTCGGAAACGGTACGGTTTAGCATAAATCATATCTTATCGTTGGTTTTGATGCATACCACCTCAGTTTGAGTAAAAAACGGCCGTCTTTCAAAAAGGTCGGTTCATTACTAACTCATTAATTAGCGTCATAATTATTATGAATGGTCTCTCTCATTATGTGTTAGGTGATTGATGCAATTTCTTTTATATACATATAAAATCAGCCTATAATATTCCCACTGCTGGGACACAGGCCTCCTCTTCGAGAGGGAGTGGGCTATAATCTACCATGCGGGCCAAGTGCAGATTGGTAGATGTCACATGTCTCCGAATTTTTGGTTCTAGGACATGCCGGTTTCCTCACGATGTTTTCCTTCACCGTTTTGAGAGCAGTGGTGATTAAGTTATTTACACAAAGTAAAGAGCCTGGCTGGGTTCGAACCCACGACCTACAACTCGTAAGTCGGGTCCGTTACCACTGGGCCACCACTGATAGGATGATTCTGCATTAGGCATGTGTTTCAACTGTTACACGAGCTTGGGAACAGAAATCACAATTTAAGTTTTCGACATTTTTTTTCTTTATTTGTATGGTATTTCATTCTAATATTTCACTAGTCCTGAAACAGAAACCTGCAGAAATTAGACAGTATGCATTTTATGCTTTGCTATAAAGGCTGAAAGGTATAAGGTTTTATGCCCACCTTTATGTAGGTAAATACAACAGGTGGGTAGTTGACTTTTATCTTCCTGGTAACCACCATAACGCCAGGGGTTGAATGGTGTTCTTAAAGCCCTATTGGTTGTTTTTAGGATTCCGTAGTACCTACAAGGAACCCTTATAGTTTCGTCATGTCCGTCTGTCTGTCTGTCCAAGGTTTTGCTAAGAAACCGTTAGTACTAGAAAGCTGTAATTTTGCAGGAGTGTGTATATAAATTACGCCGACTAAGTGGTAAAATAAAATTTTGGAAAATATTTTTTTTTCGGGTAGCTCCTACATGTGAAGTGGGCATGAATATTTTTTTCGTCGTCTACCCCATCGTGTGGGGTATCGTTGAATAGGTCTTCTAAAATCGCTACTGGCGCTTTACTTTGTGTAAATTATTTCATCACCACTGCTCTCAAAACGGTGAAGGAAAACATCGTGAGGAAACCGGCATGTCTTAGAACCAAAAAATTCGAAGACATGTGACATCTGCCAACCCGCACTGGGCCTGCGTGGTGGATTACGGCACACTTCCTCTCACCGAGAGGAGGCCTGTGTCCCAGCAGTGGGAACATTTATAGGCTGATTATGTATGTATGTATTTATGGACATAAATCCAGACTTCGAGGTGCTACAAAAAAATCGTAATGGAAAAACACAATATCACTTTGACCGACCTAGGAATCGAACCGAGGACCTTATGTTCTGCAGTACCGTGTGACCATTAGACCAACGGGGTAGCCAGTTTATTAAAATGTGTAGATAATAAAAGACATACAAAAATATAACCACGAACCTATGAATAAAATAAAACCTTGTAATAAAATGTAGGAATGGTATATCTACAAAAAAGTATTTCCACATAAATACCAAGAGTCGGGCTTCTGAATGTTTGTTTATTTATTTAAAGAAAGGGGAATAAAGCACCAAATCAAGGGACTAGGTAAGTACCCACTAGTTGACCTAGTGGGTAGGGAAAAAGGAAATCCAGAGGAAGTGCCTTAAGGCTAGGGGTCCCTTTGGTCCGTCATTTACTTACAGTCCAAGTCATAAGTTTGAAACGTTTTGGAACAGTTTTCTTATTTTGTAGCGCCACATGCAAACTACGCGTCATACTGACGTCACGCAAAATCCTGCATCTCACAAGCAGAGTTTACCGCGCAACTAGCATTTAAACAGCGGCCCGACGTGAATCATCAGGCAGTTGCCCGCCAGACACAACAACCGTCTGGAGGATCCTCCGATCAGACCTATGTTCACGCAGTTGCTGCTGTGACGCAGTTCCTATGTGGCGTTTGTAGATACCGCTACTATTTCTTTTAGGATAGCAAAAATCATTGGACTGGTGAGTTAACCGTAAGTTCTGAAGTCCCTTGTTGCTTTGTCGGAGATAACCTGTACAGGGTGACAGGGCCGTCGATGCGCAACCTGAAGGCCAATTTTCGTAACGTAAAACGTTCAAAATCTAGTCGCAGTCTCATCTCGGCGACAAGCAAATGTCATAAATGTAGGGAAATTAGAGGTATTTTTGACAGACTGAGATCAGACTGTGAACGTTCTTAACCCTTTGAACGCCATTGTCACATATACGTGACAAACAAGCGTGTGCCCTGTACGCCAGTCGTGTGTCGCCTATCCTATTACGAGCGACATAAATATGTGACAAAAAATGCGGTGCACTTTATCACGAAATAAACAATTAAAGCATTACTTTTGTGTATTTTTAAATGTATACCTTAAATATTTAAAATTGTGGCTTGGAGTGGAGGGCACGCGCGTGCGTTTATGCTCTGGCGTTCAAAAGGTTAAAATTACAGGAATTGCCTCTGATACCATGGATTCAGTAGTGGCTAAGTGACAACAGCCGCTCAGGTCGCTCGACTTGTCGGCTTGCCGCGGTTGGTCCGTGGATGGGTGACAATCTTTACACAGTGGCTCAGTCAGGGACAGGTCTATGTCCAGCAGTGGACTGCGATAGGCTGAGTTGAATGATTGAGCCTTCTACTAACAGATGTATACATCGACCAGAATTAATTTCATTGCCTACAGCCTTTGTTCTATAATATTGTATCAATGTGTAGTCATATAGAGACACTTAAAGAGCAGTGGTGGCCAAGTGGTAACGGCCGCGACTTACGAGTTGTAGGTCGTAGGTTCGAACCCAGTCAGGCGCTTTACTTTGTGTAAATTATATCATCACCACTGCTCTCAAAACGGTGAAGGAAAACATCGTGAGGAAACCGGCATGTCCTAGAACCAAAAATTCGAAGACATGTGACATCTGCCAATCCGCACTGGGCCCGCGCGGTGGATTACGGCCCACTCCCTCTCACCGAGAGAAGGCCTGTGTCCCAGCAGTGGGAACATTATAGGCTGATTATCATGTGTAGTCATAAAACATCAAATACTGGGTAATTAATTGTAGCAACATGTGGAACAACAATTTTATTGTAGACACAACGACAAATCGTGTGTCATTCTTGTGATCTTTTCGAATCTGACTGAGGACGCAAAAAAAAAATCTTATTATGGAATAGATAATACAGCAAAGAAAACAACAACTCAACACCAATAACAACATCAACAACTTATCAAGTTGTTTATTATATGAAATTCTATTAGGTAACCATCAATACTGGACTTCTGTATTGAAATAGTATCTGCCCATTTGGTGTGGGGACAAATCCACCACACGTAAAGCATTGCTGTAGACGTGCAGCGCTTTAACAATGCTAAATTCAGCGACGTTCATGACGATGATGACCATGTCCGCTAACAGCTCATGCCTTGACACGAAACAATCTGCGGTAGCCGCTGTCATTGCCGGCCATACCCGACGTTACCCGACATTCCCGACAATACCCGAATGTCCGTCCGTGAGCTAGGTAAATTAATTAATTAATAAGAATTTAGTCAAGTGTTGCTCGTGGCTTTTAGTGGAAAATGTTATCTATTCAAAATGTTTAGAAATAATTTAAGGTCAAAGTGGTCGTGGTCAAATTAATTTAATTTCATACAACCATGCTTCTTGAGTTGAAAGTTTTAGTCTGAGACCGGAATTTTGTATTTATTTTCTAAGATAATTTTGGACACCAGCACCTTAATTGCGTAAAACACTATCAATCACGATCTGAATAATTTTGAATGACATTGCTAATCCATTGCTTAATGTTAGAAAAATTTGTCTGCTCAACAACGTTGTGTTCCAAGTTGTGTTCCCAATGGAATTTTCTATCTCAAATTTCCATTCAAACTTTCATCCATTATTTAACCCCTTTTTTCTTTCTTTTTTTTTCGGATGGGAAATCATCAAATGACCTCTCCCGCTCTGGATGGAGCGGAAGGGTGTGTCAGACTCTTACTGACTAAAACCCACCCATGTTCCTTCCTTAGCCCTTTATGTTCCGGGCCATACCGCTGGGCCGGCAGGCTTCGGCCCTAAGGGGCCCCTTCTCTACTGCAGACATCTCTTTGAGGCGCGCGTGGAACACGTACGCGCCGTCCGGCACGGGCCTGGTCCTGATCGGACGGTGAGCTACCCATTACTTTCCGTCCGCAGGCCCGCGCCTACGGTGGCCGGGAGTCGTCCCGTGGCTCCTGATGCCCGGAGTGTCTCCCGCGGCGGTTGGGACGGGAGGCTCTCTTCCTCATCCGTCCCGCTACCTCCTTCGCTAGCATGACTGCTTCGCAGAAGGAGGTGACTGCCCCCCACTCCCTCTCGCCCCGCCGGACCATGGCTTGCACCAGGGCCCGACGCGAGAGGTCGCCGCCGCTGCCGATCGCCTCTACGAGGACACGGCGGTGCTCGCCCAAATTATTTAACACCTTCAGGGGATGATTTTTCAAAAATACTTTATTAGCTCACCTTTGATAAATAATACTTGCAAACATTCAAGTTTCTAAACCCAGAGGTTTGGGCTTTGCGTTGTCTGTCAGTAAGTTAAAAAAAAATTAAGTAGATTGGTAATGATAAAGTTACGAGCACACCACATATTTCAGTTTGTCCCAAAAAAAAACATCACGGTAAAGTAACAGAAAACAACTTAGAAAAATAGAAAACAAAATATATGTATATACTTTACGATCCCTACATAAATCCTTATTACAAGAGAACTCCCTCGTACCCTCACAATTCAATTTCAGGTACATATCCTGAGCTATTCACCTTTTACGAATATACGAGAACCGTGCGCAAAAAATATTGTCAAATAGTTATTATTAGCTACTGCAATATAGGTACACATATTGGAAAAGAAAATGATATATCTGAATTTATTAAAATGCTTTCGAGCATGGCTGACTTATCTTTTATTACAGAATATTATTAAAATGTCTTCGTTCAATTTATTGTGCATAATTTAATATGACGTAACGATATCTGTGGAGTGAAATGATTTTCGATCGATCAGGTTAAGCTATGCTTGCCGCGGTTAATCCGTGAAAGGGCCATCTTAACATATCTCGGAAAGCAAGATAAGCCGTTGGTCCCGGCTGTCATTCGTGGATCTTTGACAGTCGTTATGGGTCGTCAGAAGCCCAAAAGCAGTGACAACCAGTCTTACCAAGAGGTTTCGTATTACCCAGTAACTGGGTTGTGGAGCTCAGATAGGCAGTCGGCAAATTAAACCAAAAAAAATAATCAAAAAACGTCCAGTGACATCGAGGCCGACCCAGGAAAAAACTGGCGGGATGAGCTTCACACACAGGACGGAAAGGACTGGTCTGTGGACCAGTGTGTAGCTCCAGACAGGGAGGAGTGGTAAAAATAAAATAATAAAACCATTTACAGGCACTTTTGAATTGTCAAAGAGTCTGTCAGTTAGTCAGAAAGTTGAAGCTTGTCGCTTATTCCAAAACGTAGAACTCTATGGAGAAGAACGGGGAAAAAACCCCAATAGAGTACATACTCCATAGATAATATAGACGTTCTAAGTTATATGTTTCATTAGTTACTTATTCAAGTAGAAGAATAAATGAATGACGAAAGAATCTTAATCAATTAGTAAAAACCGGACACGTGCGAATTGAACTCGCGTGGAGAGGGTTCCGTATGATGAATATGTTACCCACAAAAAATATTTCATGTGAAGTACGTTGTCAAGACTTACTATTAGATCTAATGTAGAGACAAGTCACGAACTCTTCAAGGCATAACTTTACAAACCTTACATCTTGGTCCAAATGTATGGCTTCACTGTTCTATTGAACTATTGCATGACAGAACATTAAAGTATGAATATTCAATTTACATACCATAACCATAACCATAATCAGCCTATAATGTTCCCACTGCTGGGACACAGGCTAGGCCGCCACGCGGGCCCAGTGCGGGTTGGTGGATGTCACATGTCTTCGAATTTTTGGTTCTAGGACATGCCGGTATGTTTTCCTTTTACCGTTTTGAGAGCAGTGGTGATGAAATAATTTACACAAAGTAAAGCGCCTGTCCGAACCTGGTTCGAACCTACGACCTACAACTCGTAAGTCGTGTCCGTGACCACTGGGCCACCACTGCTCTCAATTTACATGTATTTTCTTAAATAAATTCGAAACTGTTTATTTTAAAATTATACTAAAAATGTATTTGTACCCATAAAAACTTCTTTCATTTGATATGTCACACGGTACAGTTTGTAAAACTTTTGTTTTAAATTTTCGGTTTTTAATATGTATTTGTTTATGTATAAGATTATTTGTGTATTTAAAATACCAGCCCACACGGTTACAGAACCTCCCCCTGTATGGGACTTTTTCTTCTCCCGTCATGATTCAATTCAACCCGAATCTCGACACATGAATACTCTGTCCCATGCTTCTCACCCCATTCGCTAAATCAAAGAAATCGGAACAATTGAGTATCTAAAAACGTGGCAAATAATTCTATCAGAATCGAGCTCATCAAAGGTGCGTTATTCCGTTACAACAAACTCAAACCATTTATTTCAATTAAACCTTGTACAGGCACTTTTGAATTGTCAAAATTAAAGTCTGTCAGTTAGTCAGAAAGTTGAAGCTAGTTGCCCATTCCAAAACGTAGATCTCTATGGAGAAGAACGGGCAAGAAACTCCATGGACACTCTTTTAAATCAAGATATTACAAAATCCTGGGTACATTATTCTTGTTGCTTCTACACACGTACTGTGCCTCCACCTAGCGAAATGGCGCACACAAAAAAAGAAAAAAAAGGTATGACCATTATTGACTTAGAAGATTTCACTTCATCAGGCACCAAACATTATCAAAAGCAATACAATTACGTTGGCCTGACGTGTACAGTGTAAATGTGTACAGACACCAGCACATCAAGCTACTACAATCTGTCAAATTTCTTTAATAGATTTTCAACTTTATCGATATAGCATAAGGTTCAATGTTGATTGGGAAAATTTGACATTTTCGGGTAGCTTGATGTGCTGGCGTCTGTACATCAAACAATGGAAATGGTAAATATGTTACAAATAATATAGCCGCGTCGATATATCAAATTACAGTGGCGTGCACGTGTTTTCACACTTCTTTGGTTGAAGTTGTATGGCGCAAGTTTTAAGACCTTTGTGGTGCAATATACAAAATTCGTACCCTTAACTTGATAACTTCAATGTGCCTATACTTTTCCTAACTATTTATTTACTAGCTTTTGCCCATGGCTTCGCCCGCGTGGATGTCGGAAAATATCCCACGGGAACGTACTACCGGTATTAACAGTAGGTATCCTTATGTATTAATCCAGGTTAAAAACTACATGTATTCAAAATTTTATCCAAATCTGTTCGGCCGTTTTCGCGCCAGTACGGAACATTTATCTAGACAAAAATTCTAAAAACTTCGGCTGGAGACTCGTTACCACACCTGGCAGCAATTACTTTTTTTCAAAAATATTCGATTCACAGTTTTGCTTCGATACTATTTAGGTTTAAAGACTATCTGACCACCACAACCCAGTTACGGTAACATGTTACCCCTTGGTAAGACACCAATCTTAGTCAGACGTTTGTACTTCTGACTATCCGAACTACTTCGAATGACAGCTGGGACTAAAGATTTAACCTGCTTTTCGAGGCACGAAGGGAACTCGATATGTAATGGTCACCCATCCAATACCCACTTTGCCCGACCTAAGGACCGAACCTAGGACCTCAGCTGTATTGCGTGTTACTAGCGCTACTCATCAACTGCCTAGCCTTTTCCCAACTATGTTAGGGTCAGCTTCCAGTCTAACCGGATGCAGCTGAATACCATTATTTTACATGGAGCGACTGCCTATCCGACCTCCACAACCCAGTTACTGGGTAATACGATACCCCTTGGTAAGACTGGTTGTCAGACTTTCGGGTTTCTGACTACCCGTAACGGACTGTCAAAGATCCACGAATGACAGCCGGGACCAACGGCTTAACGAGGCACGGAGGGGTCACGGTATGTAAAGATGGTCACCCATCCACAGACCAACCGTGGCAAGCATAGCTTAACCTGATCGATCGACCTGTGCGGCTGTTTTTATTTAGCCACGGGCCCCCCTACTGTTACTAGCGCTACTGTAAAACGCTTATCGCTCTTCGCTTTCCCACGTCATGAACCCAAGTAATCGCGTTAGAGGGCCTTGGTCGTGCCCTCAGGGATTGTTGCCAAAGAATCGAACATAAATCCACCTTTTTTGTACAGTTGGTATATTACCGTAGTCAAGTAATTTTTGGAAGTTAGTGTTTTTTTGAAGTGAAAACTTCTTTAGACGCGTTGGGCATTTTATGAGATGGGAAAAAACCATTGAACTCGCAACACTGTTACCGTAAGCGACACCGCGCGTGTTTTGTTTATAAGACGATTAAAAAAATACCCACTTCGGATGTCCTCGGGATGTACTCGGTTTTAATGTATATCCGACACTGACCTCTATCATACAGGTAACAGTACATATATACTGTATAATACAGGTCAGTGATATCCGATATGTCAGTGAGCAATGGCAAAGTATTCTGTTTTGTTTTCATTTCTGTCGGCACACCCGGAGTGCCACTGTTTTTTTGTATCAGTATTAGACTTGACGTGGATTTGCGGAAACCAGCCTGTATTACCTATTACCTAGACTTAACGTAACATACCACATTTAACGCCTGTATTTCTCGAAGGCAGGGCTGCTCTCAAAACGGTGAAGGAAAACATCGTGAGGAAACCGGTATGTCCTAGAACCAAAAATTCGAAGACATGTGACATCTACCAACCCGCACTGGGCCCGCGTGGTGGATTACGGCAGAGCAGTGGTGATGATAATAATTTACACAAAGCAAAGCTTCTGACTTTAGTCCGCGCGGAACTAGTTGGCCGCGCCTTGGGTGGGGACGGGGGTGAGGGCGGCGGGGTTGCCTATTGTTCGCAACGCATTTAGTGAGTAATGACAAAGCGCCCCCGCCCCTCCGTCCCACCGCTCACATACCTAAGGCGCGGCCAACTAGTTCCGCGCGGACTATAGGTTCGAACCTGCGACTGTGACCTGCGACTCGTAAGTCGCGGCCGTTACCACAGGGCCACTATTGCCCCACAAACCTACTTACAGAAATAATATCATTTATTTAATATCTTTTGCTGCCTGTTTGCTAAAAGTTTTAATTTAATAAAGGGATGGGATATTTTAATAGCGTACTTGAGAAATTTTATGATGGTTATAAGCATTTTATGGTGACATGAAATCTCATTGCGTCTGCTGTCTAGGGTTTCGCTTTTAATTGGTGGTGTTTATGAATTTTCAAAGTCAAAGTCAAATTATTTATTTCAAAGAGGCACATGATAGGCACTTTTGAACGTCAAAAATTACAACTAAATAGAATATAATTGTATGTGAACACCTAGAATAAAATTAGTCTAAGTACCACAAAAGGTAAAAAGAATTAAAAATGACGATAAAAATGATTACGATATGTGAAATGTATTGGTAGTGGACCTATACAAAGGTACATAACATACATAATCAGCCTATAATGTTCCCACTGCTGGGACACAGGCCTCCTCTCGCTGAGAGGGTGCGGGCCGTAATCCACCACGCGGGCCCAGTGCGGGTTGGCAGATGCCACATGTCTTCGAATTTTTGGTTCTAGGACATGCCGGTTTCCTCACGATGTTTTCCTTCACCGTTTTGAGAGCAGTGGTGATGAAATAATTTACACAAAGTAAAGCGCCTGACTGGGTACAAAAGGTTGGTATACAAAGGTATTTTGTGTCAATAAACTTTTTTTTTTTATCTCTACCTTTATTATTTCATTTGGTGGACTCAGGCAGAAGAAGATTTGTTTATCAATTAAAAATACATAACAAATTGCTATTTACGGATTCTGGAATATACTCTATCATACAAAATCATTTTATATTATACTAGCTTCTGTCCGCGACATCATCCGCGTGAAATTTCTTGTTCCCCCGACCCACCCCGTCGCATCTCATCGCCTGCCCGCGCTATTACTTCGTTTTTGCTTAGCGTTCTTTCTGATTTTTTTCTTTTTGCTCGGCTCCTAAGGGTCATAGCGTGATGTTGAATAGCCTATAGCCTTCCTCAAGAATTGGGCTATGAAATACAAAAAGATTTTTTCAAAACCGACTGGCAGTTCCAGAGATTACCCCCTACATACAAAACTTTACCTCCTTATAATATTAGTATAGATATAATGTGAAGACAACAGGACGACGAGATACTATCGTAAACTACTCGTAAAATGCTGGCGGTACTAATATAATGCATAAAACTATTTTGAAACTTTCAAATAAATTAAAACAGTGATTTTTTCAGACAACCGGCCGACTTTGAATGTATTTTGCCTATCAGCCTACTAGCTAGCTATCTATAGTATCTAAACTGTTATATATATTTGATTACATTTTCGTATGCAGACTGGGAACGTCATTAGATATCTGCAGTTTAATTTACTACAGTATCATCGTCTCCACCTTGTATTGATGACGGATTCGTTTAAAAGTGAAAGTTTGTTTTAAAATACAGGTGTGAGTTACCAAGAATCGAGCTGAATGGCGCGTGTGGAATAAAATGCTGGTTGATTTTTAGCAATAGAACTGTATTTCCAGAATAGGTTTAAATTTTAATACAAATTCAAGCAAGCATTAACGTTCATGGCGCACCGAGAAACTTCACACAATGTTGCCAGTATATAAAAACTAGTAACAGTAAGTACTAAAATGAAAAATGTTGCTAATGTAATAAAACTTTTGTATGTTTGGATTGTCCAGCAGTGGACGTCTTTCGGCTGAAATGATGATGATGATGTTTGGATTATTCTCAAATAGCGTGCAATTGGCTCTTGCCCAGCAGTGGATTGCTGTGGGATGATTGATGATGACGAACAATAGGTACTTTAAAAATTATTTGCGAAAGAACTTATTTTGAAAGATATTTTGGTATAGGTATCATACAAGCATAAAATAATTTCGTAAACGCAACTCAACCGAATTTCTCGTAGCATCTGCGTAGCACTCGTAGCTCTCGTGGCACCTGCGTAGGTGACTCGTAGCATTGCAGAGGCACCTAAATAAGAATCTGTTTGATGTTTATTGAAATGAAATATTACGTTTAATTTATTATTTACTTACATAATTTGTAATCTAATTTAATGGGAACGATAAATAATTATAGTTTCTCAAAAGGAAGAACAGACTGCTTTAGAAACTACATTTAATTAATTTATTGATTCGTGCGAGTCCAAATAATAACATTTATTTGGTGAGAATCAGGTCAGAATATTATTATATTAATTGTAGTATAATTCTTTTTTTGGAGAGCAAAGTTGGCTCAGTGGTTACGGCCCCAACCTTAGAGAGTAGGTCGTGGTTTCAAACCCAGGCAGACACTTTCATCATCATCATCATCATCATCAGCCTATAGCAGTCCACTGCTGGACATAGGCCTCCCCTAATGAGCGCCATAGCGCCCTGTCTTCAGCTTGACGCATCCAGCATCTGCCTGCAGTCTTTCGCAGATCGTCATCCCACCTGGCCGGAGGGCGTCCCACACTACGTTTGCCGAGTCGCGGTCTCCACTCAAGAACTCGTTTACCCCAGCGGTTGTCGGTTCTTCGCGAGATATGGCCATAGACACTTTACATTGTGTAATTTATTTCATCACCACTGCTCCCAAAACGGTGAAGGAAAACATCGTAAGCAAACCTGCATGTATATACTAGAACTAAAAAACCGGTCAAGTGCGAGTCGGACTCTCGCACCGAGGGCTCCATACAAATACAAATTTGTACGGAGCCCTCCCTCGATGCGCGGGTATGTAAATAGTTTTAATTTTTTTTTTGTAATGTGACTACAAATTTACGATTTTCGGATGTTTTCTTTTACTTGCGCTACATT
This sequence comes from Oligia strigilis, assembly GCA_951800025.1. NCBI lineage: Eukaryota > Metazoa > Arthropoda > Insecta > Lepidoptera > Noctuidae > Oligia > Oligia strigilis. Next base: position 4,537,153 of record OX637563.1, on the reverse strand, counting down.
TATCAAAATAAAGGTAAAAAAATATTAATTTGAAACAATATAAATTATCACAATAAAAAATAATTATTTCAAACATGTTTTATTATCATTGAATGCACTAGAATGTATTTGATAATTGAGTTATCACAATCATACTTGATTACACTACACACGCGATAAATCATCAAATTAGCGCAGTACACTAGAAACACAGATAAATACAAAATGATAAACAATAGAAATAGTATTATTATTCTTGTTTCATTATTTATGGAACTGACCATAAAGCATCGTTATTGTGCAAAACATTTTATGTGGAATGTATAGCTATTA